>CM049859.1:12773044-13084116 GCA_027422415.1 Schizothorax lantsangensis
CCACTAACAACTCCAAGGCTATGTCATGAGGATGAAGCAATAACAACAGATTGAATGCTGAAAACAGCAGGGGGTGGGGGGGTTGAGAAGAGGATGTTTGTGAATTATTGATGATCTCCTGAGAAAACCTCTACTGCCTGATCAGTCCCTATAGCAACTGCTATATAGGGACTGTGTTTGTTTGTGTATGTGTCCAATTTGGTATAGGAAACATCACTGTAAAGGCCATTGCACACTGAGTCCGAAATTTTCGCAACGCGCTTTTCCGTTTTTTCGTATTCCCCATCCTTTCCTGTCAAAATGCATGCAACGGATGCGAAAACGCAGAAAATCGAACCTGATCCGAATTGTTTTTGACAGACAAAAGTTTTGGAGGCAGTGTGCAAACGTGATTGACACAACGTGAAGTCGTATTTATTTTTTAACGTGCGAAAATTTCGGACGAACATTTCGGACTCAGTGTGCAGAGACCTTAAGTCTTACAATGCTGACAAAGTTTTATATATGCTCATTATTTGGCACTCTGTATCTCATAGTTTAATGTTTGAGTAGATTTGTACATTTCCTGCAAAGTTCTGCTTGGGTGGTTGCCAGGCCATTGCTATACATTCTGAATGGCATAAAGCATATTGCGAAGTTGCTTGAAGTGTTCTGAATGGTTTTTAGCATGTTGTTTTGCAGTTATCAGGGTGTTCTGGATGATTAAGGGCATTGTTAGGTGGTTGCTTACAAAAATATTGTCTCACTTCCTCTGTAGTATTAACAAAGCCTTAGAAAAAGAAAATTTTCACCTCTCCTTAAGAAGCTGTATGAGTTGGCGTTAAACCTGTTTAAGCAATACTGAAGCTCACAACTCAAACACCAATAATTACTGAAATCTACATGAAAAATAAAAATCTGGAAATCTACTTGAACAGTGAAACACGACACATTACTCAACACCCAATCACTCTTGAGAGTGACAACAAGCACATAAAAGAAGAACTGTGGGAATTCTCCATTGACAATCCCTCATTGTTCTTGATGCACTTGGTTGCCTCAGAAACCACTGCAAGCAGAGTCTAAAAAACGATTGCCTGAATTGTGTCTTTTACCAGAGAGCTTTCATGTGGCCAATCAGAACTGACCACTCCTGACTCCCATGAGCCACTGAAACAACTGTAATAAAAGGCACCATTACTGCACTGATTGCAATCAATAAATTTTTTCACCTTCCAGTTCAGCCACTTTTAAGTAAAGGAGAAGTATGAGATAAATACAGGTTACAGAGAGAGAGAGAGAGAGAGAGAGAGAGAGAGAGAGAGAGAGAGAGAGAGTACAGAAATGCATTTAGACTACTCTTAATCCTTGGTTAGGGTCGCTCTTATGCCTGCGTTATAACTATTCTCCACTACAGGCTTAAGGTGTGTCACATTAGCGAAATTGCGAAAATGTTTTTCAGACCAAAAAAGGTCCATTGTGTATTATCAATAGTGTAGTGAAGCACAGCTCACACAGAAGTCACTTTCAAACCAAACAGCTTTCTTTTGGTCATCATGGTGAATCCGTCTGACCAACTGGAACCCGTTACGAAATCTTTTGCCCTCACACAAAATTCCAGGTCATGTAAATTCCTATTGAAATTACTGGATTCTGTCAGCGAAAACTCACTAAATGTCCAATGTACACATTACCGAAATTATGGCAAAATTTTGCTCTGCAAAAAGGTTTATTGTCTATTGTCAGAGTAGAAATGCATGAAGCACAGCTCACAAAAAGTCACTTTAAAACCAAGCTGCTTTCTGTTGGCCAGTGTGGTGAATCCACATAGCCAATCTTGAGCCTGTTGCAAAATCTTTTCGCACTCACACAAAATTCCAGACCACTGATTGCTACGATTTCACCCACCAAAGTTCGCTATAGTAAATATGACGGCACCTTTAGCCCTGCTTTTTTGGTACTAAACATTTAGTGTGAATAAACACAGTGTAAAGCAGTTGTATTGCTACAGAAAAATAGTTATTTAATAACAGACAGACAACCAATTATAAACTAGTGTAAAAAGACCAAGAGGCACCATTGGGAGAAAAAGGGGAATATTGTAAAAAGCCAAGAAAAGGACAAAGCTCTAATATGTCCAGGTTTAAACTCTGTCAGGATAAAAGAGAGAAAGAGAGAAGCAGAAAGAGATAATTGTATCTACATCTGGAAAAAAATAATCCCAATGGCATTATGTCAGTGGTCAGATAATCCCAATACTGTTATGTCCGTGTGAGGTCAGACTGGGAAGATTAAGACTCGAGGTGGATCTAAATGTCCATCTGGAACTTAATCCTTGGGCCTTCAATAAATCAAGAGGCAAGACACAGCATTTTATTTGAGGCGTCCTTATGAAGACATCCACGCGTCCACGAGGCAGACAGTAATTCACTAACTGAAAGTACAACATTGATTAAGCCAGAAAAATTTTACGCAAATGCAATCGATTCCTGTACATCAACAGAAGCTCCTATCATCAGCGTATACTCAGCACCATTCAGCATTGTGTCTAAATGCCTTAGTGTCCATGCCTTTGCTTTTGGAGAAGCTATTCCATCATTCACTCTCTCTCGTACACAAACAACAGACAAACACATTCTCACACGCACCTCCTCTCAGTGTGTTTAACAGAAGTTATTTTAAGAGCGATGACGTGGAGAGGACGCGGTGAGGACAGTTTCTTCCTTTCTACAGATACTGGGTACTTGACGCACAAGTATGGAAGCAAAATAATGACAATAGTTTTTGAAACATAAAGCATGCTGAATTCCACAAATCGAAAAAAAGATGCATTGCAATTAACAGTGCTTGCATTTTAATGCCTTGTTTTGGCATTTTTGCTATCAATTCTTTACAGCTGTGAATAATAAAGCACCCGGTCCGGACGGATTTCTTTTTTTGTTATCAATCGAATACTTTACAAACAACACAACAAAGTATTTGCTAAAAGGTTGCTGTCCCCTTTAACTAACATGTTCAATCAAAAGGGAGGGAGAGAGAAGCACTAGACAATCAAGTCACTCCATTATTACCGTATTCTAAAAAACACTGGAGGTTGCGACAATAACACTGCTACTTAAACCAGGAAAAGATCAACAAGAATGTGGCTCCTATAGGCCTCTCATGTGTGGTTTATTGAATTCTGACTATAAGGTCTTCACAGCTGTAAAACCAAATTAATTGCTTTGCGACTAGAAAATGTCATCCATTAAGAAGACAAAACTTGGGTTAACAGACCAATCCATTCAGTAATGAGACAAAACCAAACCGGTTTTATCAAAAACAGACAGGGAGCAGACAATGTTCGAAGATTGTTTCATGTAATTAATGCTGCTCAGAAACGAGAACATCCCATGATGATTGTATCGATGGATGCTGAGAAGACCACACTCTCTCCCGTTCGACAGATAAATAGATCAGATAATTCCCTATTCCAAATAGTTTTAATAGAAAAGGTTTTGTTACAATCAATAATTTTATTATATATTAAGGAAACAGATGGCCGACCACAGATGGTGCATCCATCCCGCACAGGATGAGAGCTATGGAAGAAGACCAAGGAACGCATACGCTTTGGGGATACGTAATTGAAGAAAAACAAAATTCATGCTGGTAGACAAAATTTGGCTCTATCTGAAAAACAGAGGCTGGTTATCTACATTACCGCATGTTCACCCTAAAAGGCTCAAAGGGTTGTGACTAATGGAGTTTTGTCGGATGCCTTCTCACTACAAAGTTCCATTGTGCCATAAAGGTTGTTACAGAATTTGCAGGGTCCACCTATGCCCGAGCTCACCTGGTTTATTTGCAATTGCTATAGCCACAACCGGACCATTAGCTATAGCAATTCGCTCTGATCCATCCATTACTGGTATATCGTTTGGTATAGACCTTGAGCATAAATCACCCTATGAAACTATATGCAGACGATCTCAACCCAATTATGAAGGGCCTTAACTAACGACCAATAATTAATTCAAAATTTTACAGCCAGTCCCCCCATTATTTCATGTGGTGTTTAATTCTGACATTTATCATTCCAGATAAACTTAGAATATAGTGATCTCCTAAAGTATCCTGGAGGGGGAGGTTATAGAGAAAAAAAAAGTTAAATCGAGGTACAAATTCATCTTAAAAGTGAGATTCTTCCTTGGAGAGAGACTTTAAGATTTTCCTTTGAATTAGTATTTTTACCAGACAATGATATTGGAATTCTCTCTGGATTTCTATGTTTTTAAATGGTAATGTCCCAAATAGTGAAAGTTTTAAGTATTTGGGTATTAATGAGGGAATTAGAAAAATGGCTAACCTTAACTTTATTGGCATAAATTTGCTCCAATTTATTTTATATCATGATAATTATCAAATTCCTTAAAGTACACTAGAGCTGAACCAAAGTGGTCTAAAACTGAATAATATCTTCAGCGATGGATGAAATACAATGATTTGCCATGAATCTATCATTCAGATTTCCTGATGGCTTGTTAAGGGTAGAATCAATACAATAAGGGGGAAATGAACCCCTATACTCCCCTGTAAAAATGAGGGGGAAATAATTTACAGTTTATTTCATAGTATCCCTTTTAAAATTCCTAAATAGAAACGAATTTTTTTCACCGAAGGATCTTAATTGCAAAGCCCACTATATCCACCAGCCTGTCAGGCTTTTTATGGAATAAGAAAAACCCCAGGTGTTGGGTGGGAGTCCGCAAAGTCAAGAATTTAACCACACATATTGTCAGATCAGGCCCCATATGTTAAAGGAGTTTGGTCCTCCTTGATCAGCTAATTACCTTCTCAAACGAGAAGCAAAAATTTAGCATAGAATTTATTATCTAGCATCACATGGGATAAGTTCCGCCCATCGGTCTGTGGAACAATTTGGCTGCATCCTTTTTTAAGAAGTAATGAACAGTGATGTTTTTTGAGATGGGTCTCAATAGAGCAGCATGCAAAATTAAAATGAAAGTATCCCTACCAAACCCAAATTTCTAAATAGTAACAGGGGGGAGACCATTAGACCCGGCGATTGCCCTTTTCTCGGCACAAGGAAGAAGCTTTCTGTGATTACGAAAAACCCTGTGAAGTTCTCAAACTTAATGGCCTCCATAACTTTGATCCATCTGTGAGATCCGAGGCAGTTCCAATTGAATCACATAGACTCTTACAAATTGGTTCATAAACACATCTGTTTCGCTTTTACAGATTTGTGTAAAACACTCCTCTTGATGGAATGTCATCCTAATATCCCAGGGTTCGTAGTCCCATTGATTTTATTGACAAAACTATACAAAGACTGGATTCTTTCAACCTAAGCCAATAAAGGAGGTCTCTCTGATTAAAACAATTGTCTAGTCCTATGTAAAATAAATCTTTATGTAAACGGTAAATCATATTTGCTTTTAAAGAGGACAGCTTCCTGTTTCAGTAAAATGTTGTTTTTTAGGTTTTGTAATGATTGGATTATTTGACTTGCCTAAGCATACTGGTGAGTTCTCCTTTTCAAGAGTAGAAGAGAAAGTACTTACAAACCTCGTAAGACACTGGATTAAAAGTCAAACAGTATTTGAGTCCACATTCCAGAGGGCATATTAATATACCGGAAAAATCCCTTAATATATTCTTTTAGAAGTAATAAAAGTCTGATTTTCAACTAAATATGTTAAAGCGCCATCTAGGGGACTTGGCTTTGAATCGGAAGAGGAACACTGCACAACATAGAGTGTTCAGATAATAAAATTTATAATAGAGGATAGTGATAAAGATGGGCAGGAAATATGTACTCTTCTAGAAAAGTCTTGTGTCTATTAGAAAAAAAAGTGAAGTCCTGTAGCTTTGGTTCTATCCACCAAACGATTAAGTTGAGCTCAGACAATTTATTCAATAATTTAGAGGATGGATTGGCTGTTGTATCAGATTGAGACATAAAGCAGGATTTAACATATTACACCCCCTATAGAGGGCTAAACAATCTCCTCAAGTAAGTTTTGAAATCTGTGTAAGGATGCACTCTGCCATGTGTCGGACCATAAAAAGACCAATGCTAACCTATTAAAATTTCTACTGCATCGGATAAAAACAAACTACCCTTCTTCATACCAATGCTCTGGAGTTGTTAAATTTAACTTCTGTTAACAAGGATAAGCACCCCCTTAGTTTTATTTTGAGCGCAGGAAAAAGCTATTAATTTGTAATACATTGGAAACTGCCACGAAGTTTTATGTCTCTTTATTGCAACAGGAGATAATTTCTGTAAATATTCTAATACGGGTTCTTTTAAAAGAATAAACCATCACATTGATCCTGATAAAATATTTAAAATGCATTGGATACTTGGTGATATCAAGAGTACAAAATAAATGCAAAAAACAAAAAAAACAAAAAACAGAAGCACTTCGCATGTAAATAACCTAAACATCATGAAGGCTATTTAGATACCAAATTTTGAAAAATCCCTTGAAATAAGTAAAATAGATAAAAGTATAAATGTCTGCAGCTAAAAAATGCAAAACAACTTAAAAACTGAACAACCGAAATAAACAGAGAACAACTCAGACCCCATTAACAGAACATAGGTCTGCTGAGCAACAAAAAAAACAGTGATAGGTTGTGACCGATCCACCCTAACGCAAGAATGTCTCCCGAAAGGCTCACACAGCAAAAAAAAAATATTTTTTGTAATTAAACCTATCTCCATATAGTACCCCTCCAAAACAGAAAATACTATATTCTGTCAGTCTTACCAGCAAAAACGGATAAATAAGGACTACAGTATAAGAGAAGACTTTGACTATATTTAGCAAGCATCCATGGCCCCTTTTCTGGGCAGCTAGGGCCAAGATCCCGGCCGCACGCCCCTCCCGTGGAAATGGAGAAACAGCGGCCCTTCCCCCGTGTCCCCCCGAAGAGCGGCGGCATAGGCTTTAATGATTGATAAAATCCTCCAGTTTGTATATTAATTGTTATGTGTATTTTTCCTTTCTCTTATCACCGCTTTGAGGAAGGGCTGGAGACCAAGTGCTTCATCTCTGGACATTATTGTTTTTATTTATGGACTATTATCAGGAAAAAACAGCAGTGTTAATTATTGTGCGCAATCACCGGATACGCCTGCCGAGCACCTTTCAGGATTTAACATTGTTATGACAAATGTTTTGACAAACATTTGAGACGGCCAAGCCCCTCCCTTATACACGCCATGCGCCCGATCAATCTCAATGTGGCCCCTCAAGTGGGAATCCACTTGGGTGTGTGTGTGTGTGAAACTAGGCATCTGGACCTTCCATCCCTTCTGGGGTCCCACCAGTTCATGTTATTTTTTTGTCATCTTCTTTTCCAGCTTCTTTACCTTTTTTCCCGCGCCGCTAACTGTTAAAAAAAGGAATACGTGTCTGCTTTCTGATATTCTTAGTACTTTTGCATACTAAATAATTGTATGTATATTCCCAATAAACATATCTTTACTGCCAAAAAAAACAGTGCTTGCATTTTAATGCCTTGTATTTCCAGGGCTTGCATTGTTAGGTCCTGAATTTTTTCTTCATTTAACATATCTCCTTTGTTCTTTATATAAGTTCAAATTTCACTGTGAATATTTGAGCGGAGCAATTCAAAATATTTCACACACATTTTCATAATTAAAAATTAAATAATTCATATTCACCTTCCAGAATTCACTTCCAAAATATTCAATCTGTTTAAAAATACGATGTATAATATTCGACAGGCAAATTTCAGTCATTTTATTTCACTTTCCAAATTCGCTACCACAAATTCAGTGGTTAAAATTCGGCAGAGAATTCAGCGTTGCACATCCGGGAACTGCAGGAATAGCAGTAGAGCACCGATGCATGATCTCCAGCTGATGTCAGCCTGCTCACCAGCAGGTGCCGCAAGCGGCTGTTGATGAAGGCCATATGTGGATCAAGTCATTCATTTACAAAAACTGATTTGCAGAAATGGAGCAAGCGCTAAGTAGAAGTTTTGATTATCGGGGCCAGTATAAACATGTGGAAACACTGATTGTGTGTATGTTTAATTCAACATCTTCGCTGTTTGCCGTAGCCTACATGTAAGCAGCTTTCTCTACCACAAAGGAGAGTATAATGCTCTTTTACCCAATGCTGAAGTACAGAACTAACATTACATCTGAGGAAGACATATATTGCTTTCGGTTGCTTAGTTTCTGTAACTTTGTATCATGACTTGTGTGACGTTGTGCTGTAATACTGGGGTTCCCCTCATACGTCACACTACAGGATTCCCCAACGACGTGTAACGCGCCTCAGTGAACTAATACAGTGATTTAAGACCTCAGATCTCAGAATACACTTTATTGATGATTATGAGAACTATATCGACACTTAAGCAGATGTAGAATATGAACGAACGCGCAAGGTTTCACATTATTTCCCTCAGAAATCTGTTAAAGAAAACAAATTACGCAGCTCAGTAGTGCACTAACGCAATGACAGCTATTAACTCATTCATCGGGCGATTAGTCTTGTACCAGCAAATTACTTCTTCTCGCCGGTGATTCCCGATGGTCTTAGAGGAAAATTACTCCTCGTCGCCCCTGTCGTTTCAAAGAATATCTCAACGGTGAACGCGTCAAGTCCATTTGGGAAGGTGCGCATGCAGTCAGCGGAGGCTCGCGAAGCGGAGCCAGGCGAAAGTATAAATCCAGCGTTAGGCTTGTTTGAGATGCGCCTCGCCTCGCCTGAAATGTAGGCGAGAGCAGGCGGCTGCAGTGAGGGGAGGAGTGAAATAACGGACAGTTCTGACCTCTCGAAGTGGAACAGATACTACGAGATCAAAGGAGGATATGCCGTTATTCTCACTCATGTGCTGTGCTGCTGATAAACGTAATATAATTTCAGTTCTGTTGCTTTTATATGAATATAAATATGATGAATAAGACACTCAAAGTGCTTGCTATTTAATCCCATGCGAAAGGCGTATTTATCATCCATTTCTACTTTAATACAAACATGTATTTTAGATTTTTATAGAAATATGACAACAATCACATATCTCACACAGAGATCGCACTGTCATAGTGTTTGGGAATATTCAAGCATAATTTAAATACACAATCACATGAAATCAGATTATTTTTTTTTTTTAATTAGCAGAGAACGCAGCATCACAGTTGTCTGAACCAATGAGCATTAAGCTGTGTCGTCAGTCAGTCGTTTCCCATCATGCTTTTGGTCAGCGCAGTCGGTGGAGAGCAACTGTGCCCGACTGCTCAATACGACACAGCCGCCTCGCCGTCGCAAGAATTTTTTGGCACACATCAGCATTACATCAGAACAAGGCGGACGTAACTCGGACACTTTTTATTTATTTACTTAAAAATATGTTTATGGTAACTATTATTTATTTGTTTTTATCTTTATATTTCTTTTTTGTTATTACTATTATTGAGGTATTTATTTGTATTCTGGTTGTGTATGTATTTTATTGCTTTGACTGTATCCCCTGTGAATGTTATATGTTTAATAAAAAAAAACTCGGACACTTTTCTAACCGGCATGCATCTCGCGGTGATCACCGGTGATCGGTTCTGCACAGATTTTGCTAATCTCAACCAACCCTATTAAAAGACCAAACTCAGATCTTACTGATGACGCAAGTCAATATGAACGCAAGTTACGGAACGCGCAAAACTGCACGTTAAACATTTCCCATAAAGAAAACACTTAACGTGGGTTGGTTGCCTCAGTGATAATAAATTATTAAATTCAGCATCTAATTAATAAAATATTGAATAGAATATGAGCCCACAACCAACAAGTTTCACCAAACCATTTTTTTCTCCCATAGAAAACCAAGCGCGGTAGTTTTAGGTTTGATATTCACTGCATATTCGCCTAGGCTGCTTTAGGGACCGTCTGCAAATTTACCTCACAGTAAAAAAACGAAGTAATAATTTATTAAATAATTTAAATGTAATTATTAAATTCCAATAATTTATTCAAATTAATGTTTACAGTAAATGAATAATTTACTCAAACTGACTATATATTATATTGCCAATAACTCGCCTTAGACAATAATATCCCTAAGTATGTACAATACACAAATATTTTTAAGAAAAAAAATTACAGTCATTCACCAAAATGGGAATTTTTGTGTTCAAAATGTTGTATGTTACTAGTGACCAGACTGACTTACTACAGTTGAAATTTTGGCAACATCTTCCTCATTGTACATACAGTATAATTATTCTTAAGAAATTACTGTAATTCACAAAGTTTTTTTTTTTTTGCTCCAAAGGTTGTAGTACATTCCTAGTGACTAGACTGACTTACTATAGGTGAAATTTTGCTAATACCTCCCTTAATGTTAATAAAGTACATCAATATTTTATACCACAACCTTTGGAACATGAACAATTCCTGTTGGGGTCTTACAGATTTTTTTTTTTTAAATAATTGTGAATTGTAAATACAGTAAGGGAAATATTGGCAAAATCTAACCTGTAGTAAGACAATTTTGTATCTAGCAACGTACTACAACCGTTGGAACATGAAAAAAAAACCTTTCCAGGGATCTTTTATATGTCGGCAGCCATATCACCCTGCAGCCCAAGACCGGTTGCCCACTGAAGCTAAGCAGGGTTGAGCCTGGTCAGTACCTGGATGGGAGACCTCCTGGGAAAACTAGGTTGCTGCTGAAAGAGGTGTTAGTGAGGCCAGCAGGGGGTGCTCACCCTGTGGTCTGTGTGGGTCCTAATGCCCCAGTGTAGTGACGGGGACACTATACTGTCAACAAGCACCTGACCTTCGGATGAAACGTTAAACCGAGGTCCTGACTCTCTGTGGTCATTAAAAATCCCAGGATGTCTTTCGAAAAGAGTAGAGGTGTGACCTCGGTATCCTGGCCAAATTTGCCCATTGGCCTCTGACCATCATGGCCTCCTAATCATCCCCATATACCGATTGGCTTCATCACTCTGTCTCCTCTCCACCAATAAGCTGGTGTGTGGTGAGCGGTCTGGCGCACTATGGCTGCCGTCGCATCATCCAGGTGGATGCTGCACACTGGTGGTGGACGAGGAGACCCCCCCCCCTCACAATGTAGAGTGCTTTGAGTGCTTAGAAAAGCAGAAAAGCGCTATATAAATGTAATGAATTATTATTATGTATATAATTGTGTTCTGTACATATATATAAAGGGAGGTATTGGCAAAATCTCATCTGTAGTAAATCACTGTGAGCAATACAAGCTTTACAATTCGACAGTGTGTTATTTTAAATGTTAAAAGTCATTTTAATTTAAATACTTTGGACGTTTTAACCCAGTCGGTGGAATTGTCAGACGGCCCCTTGGGTGTGATAGCGCGTCAATGCTTTCTCGGGTTTACATTTGAAGCAACAATACACCTAGGCGGTTTTGAACTCCTTTTTTATGTCGATATAAAGTGGTTGCTTACTGTTAAAACTAATCGTGTTGATGTCTTTGTAGGACTGTCGACTTTATAGATCAGTGGTAAGGGAAAGCAACGAAAATGCAGCGCGTTGAGTTCTTCTGACCTCATTTGATTGCTTGTTTATAGTTCGCATAATCATCATTAAAGTGTATTCTGAGATCTGAGGTCTTATATCACTGTAGTTCACTGAGGATCGTTACACGTAGGGCTGGGCGATATGGCCCAAAAAAAAAAATCCCTGATTTTTTCATAAAAAATCCGATTTAAGATTTAAATCGATTTTTTTCCCCCCTACTTAAAATCAATCTGCAGATGACAAAGAAATTGTTCAAAACAAGTTTTTGTTTTGTTTTGATTTTCCCTTTTGGGGTTTGATCTGGATTTCTCCCTTGGGGTTAAAGTGCAATCAGAAACAACAAGCCAAAAAGATAAGATGGCAAGCCCTGCCATTGTAAACAGTGAAAATGTAACATAACATTAAACATACAATTATGTGACACCTTTTTGATACGTTTTCTTTAAACACAAGTTTAACATCTTGCTATTCAGTAGATAAGAGGTAGTTCTGATAAAGTGCAAACAAAACATTCAACAGCATTTAATATCAGTGACTTGTTTTTTGACGGGTGTGTAAATAGCTTCGATAGGCTGACTCGTAACGTTATATTTCTCTGCATTGAGTGGGTAAATCGCTGTTTTTGAAGTAACTAAGCCTCATTGCTTGAAGAGAGAGACGCACAGACGCAGGTTCACACACGCAACTTTCATCCCTCTCTCTCTCGCTAATTCAAATAAATGATATAATTAATTTATATATAAATGCGATCTTACCGCACTACATCTCTGTGTCTAATTTAAAGCAGGCCGAAAGCTAACGAGCCTTAAAGCCCTTTCACACAGGACGCGGCATGCCCTGCGCCGGCCGCTGAGTTCAGCGCAGCCCTTCAGATACAAGGCGATTTGCGCTACGCTGGCCAGAGCGAAGTAGGCGGAGTTCAGACACACAGAGAATCAGCTGTTCATCCATTTTGATTTCGGTGCTTGTTTTGGACGTTTCTATTGGCTACGCGTGGAAACGTCACAGCGCGCAGCGGCAAAAGTTGAACTATTTTGAACTTTGACCGCGGCGCGCACGCGCAAGCTCGCAGCTGGTGCGCTCCGCTGCGCGTGCGCTTTGTTCGGAGCAGCAACTCACCGCCCTCGCGCGGCGCAAACCATTGAAATGAATGTGTTTCGCAGAGCTTTCCGCGTCCTGTGTGAAAGGCGCTTTAACGGGGATCACAAAACCCTTCCCAAACTCTAATATGGCAAACGCGCGGGGGGAGGGCTGAGCCCATTCGGAACTATGGGAGCCCAGAGGGGAGCGTCGGCGGATGTTAAAGAGAGAACCGATTTTCATTCAAACAAATCGTGTATTACAGCACAAAGTCACACAAGCCATGATACAAAGTTACAGAAACTAAGCAACCGAAAGCAATATATGTCTTCCTCAGATGTAATGTTAGTTCTGTACTTCAGCGTTGGGTAAAAGAGCATTATACTCTCCTTTGTGGTAGAGAAATCTGCTTACATGTAGGCTACAGCAAACATTTATAAACATGTTTATACTGGCCCGATAATCAAAACTTCTACTTAGCGCTTGCTCCATTTCTGCAAATCAGTTTTTGTAAATGAATGACTTGATCCACATATGGCCTTCATCAACAGCCGCTTGCGGCACCTGCTGGTGAGCGGCTGACATCAGCTGAAGATCATGCATCGGTGCTCTACTGCTATTCCTGCGGTTCCCGGATGTGCAACGCTGAATTTTCTGCCGAATTTTAACCACTGAATTTGTGGTAGCGAATTTGGAAAGTGAAATAAAATGACCGAAATTTGCCTGTCGAATATTATACATCGTATTTTTAAACAGACTGAATATTTTGGAAGTGAATTCTGGAAGGTGAATATGAATTATTGAATTTTTAATTATGATATATTCACATCTTAAATAAACAACTATGTTAAATTTCAGGACCTAAAAATGCAAGCCCTGGAAATACAAGGCATTAAAATGCAAGCACTGTTAATTGCAATGCATCTTTTTTTCGATTTGTGGAATTCAGCATGCTTTATGTTTCAAAAACTATTGTCATTATTCTGCTTCCATACACAATGTGTCCTCTTTTTAGGCCCTGTGATATTTTATGCAAACAATTTTTTCACTAGTTCTTTTTAAATGGTCCTATGGTGTAACATAACCTATGGTGTGACAGAAATTTTAATTATTTTATTTATTTTATTTTTTACAACAAATCTTCCAGGTAGTCTCTGAATAAATAATTACATATATTGATATATCAATAATAATTTTAGAAAGATTTAGCAATAATAAAATCAAAATCTATTTTTTAGCATGTCACACTTTATGAAGATTTTTCTATGAACAGAATATGAGAATTATACATTGAGATAATGTGATGGTTTAGTGGTCAACAACAGTCCCTGAGACAATTATCCCATTAAAATGATTTTATGAAAGCAAAAATGAAGAAATCAGCCCACCAATGCTCCATCATCTGGAAAGTTTCATTTGAGTACTTTGGGGACCAACTTTAAGCAAGATCTAAAGGCAGGTCCTTTTAATTATAATAGATTCAGTGCTAAATGTATCAGCTTTGATACTACATCTCAGGCAGTTGCGAAAATCTTTAATAAACATTACTTTTTCTTTGTTGGAGTTCTCTGTATAAATCATTATACACTGATTCCATCCCAAACTGTAAAAATATCTAGCTCTTACCACATGAACTCACAAAGGGGAGGAGTTTACTGGTCTATCTGATGCTTAATGTTGTGTGGGCAAATTATGCTGCTGTGTTTCCATAATCTAATCCTGCAACAGATGCATAATCCCAAATCCATCTCACTAAACACCTCAAAAACAGGGTCTTCAAACAGTCGGGTGGGTCTAGTATGACACAGCACCTGTAGGTAAAGTCCATGAGTGACCAGTGGAGCATGAGAACAACAGACAATGACTGATTACGATCCTGTAGAGGATAGAAAACTCTTCCGCTCACTCCGACACCTCCAGCCTGCACTAACTAGAGTGACAAAGAAGAACAAAGAGCAGAGGAAAGTGCAAATGCTTCTATGTACCTACCGTCATAGTTGACAATGATGATGGCGAGCATGTAATCCTTGCCCAGCATGATGTCTTCCCGAAAGCCCCCAGTGGTTAGCTCAGACACATTCCAGTCCAAAGCGTCCCAACACCACTGACAAACTCTGCAGCACACACTCACACACAGGGTGACCACCACACTCAGTGCCCAACAGCCAGGAATACACTCGCATGCCAAGAGGATTAAAAGCCACACTCTTCTTTTCCTCTCTCCGTCTATCCCCTCTTTTATTTTGCCCTCAGGTAATTTCACTGCTGTCTAATCAACCTCATCTTTGTCTTTCTGTCTAATGCTTGTGCGATCACGCTATTCTGTTCTCTTCTCTATTCTGTTCACTGTCGTTCCGTCTAGCAAGAGAGTGATGCTGTTTTGAGATCGCTTCTATCTCTCTCTCTCTGTAACTGTGTGTGTGTGTGTGTGTGTGTGTGTGTCTCTGTGGATTCTGTAATTCAGTAATGCCTGCTGCTATTCCCCCTCCTTCATCCCTCCATCCCTCTCTCTCGCTCACTCTCTTTGCCCCCCCCCCCAAGCCCATGGTGGTGCCTTAAGGATGGCTGAACATATAGCTGATGAAAGCAAACTGCTGGGGCAAACATAGCCGTCTGCTCCCTATAAAATAATTCAGGTGTAAATTGATACAGGCAGCAATATATATATATATACATCCAAAAGGGTAATAGTATTTTTCATTAATCAAACAGGGCACAAACTGTGACGTGTGTTCCTGAGAAGAATTAGTGTCTCCAATCTGTTCCACACAGTGAGGCAGAGACTCACCATCTGTTATGTGAAGAGTAAAACAAATTCACATTCTTGACACTGTAGTTGAGTTTCAGTACATTTAAAAGCCCTTTATATTATTGTTACAATACAATATGGGTCAAAATATGCTATTAGAGTTTATGTTATTATGTTATGCCACAAATTATTTATTACAAATTAATGTAACTAGCTTCATTAGACTTCATAACAAGGTTTCTGGGAAATATTTAAGTACGCCTTTAACTTAGATGTGTTGTAGGCTACTGCGATTAGCAAGCTAATGTTACTACTGAGGCGTGTATTATATAAGCATAATAATGACTCATACAGCCGCCCGGGAACTATTATTTAGGAATAGATCAAGAGCTGTGGATGTGTAAAGGTTTTTGGTTTGCGTTATGTTGGTCCACCTTAATTCCTCCCGTCATGAAGTCGAGCGAAGTCCGTCATCGTCCAGCCTCCTCCGTTTGCATCATCCTTTTTGGTTGCCGTGGCAACGACTTCTCTGTCGCGAGCGTCTGCTTCTGCAGAGTAACAAGCAGAGACGGGCTCGCGCCTTTCTATAATCAGTGTAATAGGCTGATGATGTAACGATAACATAACGACATAACTATATTTTATACATGCATGTTTAAACCATAGTTCATGCAGGTTATGAAATAGTTTACATCCATGTTGAAATATGCTTCTTTAAAATCTCAGTTCAGTGTAGTGTTGTTGCCTACACTACACTACCTACTTAAGTGCAGTTTGTAATAATGTCAAATTAAAAGTTTTAGTGCTTTAAAGTATAAATTAAATTATTATGATTAATAGGCCTAATCTTTCGTCATGCTGTAAAGAAGTACACTTATTTTGATGTTTTGACCAAAATACTAAAGCACATATAAAGTTGATTACAGTTGTAACTATAATGTGTTGTTTGATGTTACATACATTTTATATATTTTAAATGTTAAATTGCAACTTCATCATTACAGTTTGTGTAATTAACAATATATTTAAATACTATATGAAGAGTTAATTTGCAAAAACACATAAATCAAATTAATCTTAATCAAACTGCAGTTGGGTTATTTTGATGAGGTTTAAAAATAACTAAAAAAATACAGCTAACTAACACAATAAAACACAATACAAACATGATAACATAATAAAAAACATGATTGTTGAGCATTTTAAAAAAGCTTTTGCAAATAAACTCTTCATATACAAGTTTTAATAGAAATGAGGTTCAAGTACATTTTAGTTTACCATTAATGTTTGTAATCTACTAATATAAATTTATTTATATGAATTTAATATAAATATAAAAATAACTAGTGCTGTCAAATGATTAATCACATCCAAAATAAAAGTTTTTGTTTACATAATATATGTATGTGTACTGTGTATATTTATTATGTATATATAAATACACACATATGCATGTATATATTTCAGAAAAATATGTGACTGTATATAAACTATATATTATTATGCATAATATAAATACACTAATCCAAAATATAAATTTATGTTTATCATATACTATGTATGAAACCTGTAACTATATTATATATATATGTATATAAATAACACATACATGCAAATATTATGACATAATGAAAACTTTTACTCTTTATGTGAATATAATGTGTATTATATTTTGACCATATGAATATAAACACAAATTTTTTAAATTTATTGTATATATCATCTATGCATCACCTGAATGTAGGGGTGACAACTACATATACATAAAATAAATACATACTTTTTGATCAGAAACACACACACAAAACATGGGAAAACTTCTACTAACTTTCACGATGAATCCAGCTATAAAGCCAGTGTCCTCAGTCACCCTGTCCTGCAGCACCCCCAGTTGTCACACTGAGTCTCCCTCATCTAAACACACCTGTCAACTCATCTAGAACTCACAGGGATCTGAGGACTGCTGACAGTGTGGTGTGGGATTGATACCAGAGTGCAGTGGTTCTCAACCCTGTCCTGGAGTACCCCCAGCCCTGCACATTTTTTATGTCTCCCTCATCTATCACACCTGATTCAACTCATCAACTCATCAGCGGAGACTGCAAGACCTGAAGTGCTGGGCTGGGGGTAGGCTACTTCGTGGAGAGGTTTGAAAACCACTGCTATAACATATACCAGGGGTGGTGAACGTCAGTCCTGGAGAGCCACAGCCCTGCAGAGTTTTGCGTCAACCCTAATCAAACACACCTGAACAAGCTAATCAAGGTCTGAAGGGTTAAGCTACAGGCAGGTAAGTTTTATTAGGGTTGCAGCTGAACTCTGCAGGGCTTGGGCTCTCCAGGACTGGAGTTCGCCACCCCTATATTATTTGCGTAACAAGTACCTTTTTTTTTTTTTTTAAGTATGCCAAAGTGTACAGATTTAACTTTCACAAGGGTTCCTATATGGTTAATAAGCGACTAGACATTAATGAGGGCCAAACATTTTAAAATAATTAACTGTGGAAGTTTGTCTAGCGCACAACAAATTATCTTTTAGTGCCCTTTTATGATGAAACAGAGACTTTGTATTTCGTAAATCACACTAAAATAAAACAAATTATTATATTACATTTACATTACATTTCTATTTATTTAACTGACTATTTAAAATTGTCGAGCATGAGACAGACCCGTGTAATCAAATGTAGAGCGCGATCTAGAGCAGGCATATGCTTCAGGTTGCTCAATCGAGCTCAGCATCCCTGATCCCACACAACACAAGCAGACATGGCGGACAAGGTTGGTGTGCCACCGAACTTACCTAGACGTTTCAGAAGTCACTTTCTGTTCTGTTATTTTGATATTGTTCTCGATTACTGTTTGGCTATTTTGCATAGCATTTTTGGGCAGCGAGATCACGGAAAGAATAATGTCTAATGTTTTGTACTGTTTTACATGGTCGCATCATAGCAAGTTCAACAGACATCAGTCAGTTACATGTATTTTCTAGGCCAAATACGTTAACTGTCTTATGTTAAAGACCTGTACTTTATCGTGTCCTTTAACGATACTTTACTGAAACACGTTTGATAGATTAAAATGCCATTTCTGCTGACACACCCGCGATGACTCATACTGCTGCCAGTCCGTCAGCCACAACTATGATGCGGTTTGTTTGTTATTTTCTCAGTATTTCTGTTTCTTGATCAGGATCCATTCAGGCAGATGAAAGACCTGTCTCTGCTTAAAGACCAGCTTGATAACATTCAGCGTCGGGTGGAGGATGAAGTCGGAGTTGGGATTCCACAGGTAACGTAGGACGTTAGATTTTTGGCAAATTCAGCAATGGACCCTTTTTTTCACGTACTGCGATGACGCATTTCCGCAACAACTAACGTCGTAAATCTAGCACGTTTATATGTTCATTAAAATGGAGAGAGAGAGAAAAAAGAAAGCACTGCTGTGAGTGCAACAAATGCCCATCTAGTTTTTTTTCAGCAGCCTTGTTTCCAGAAGTATTTTTTACCATTTTTATCTTCCCGTAGGGATTTAAAAAGTCTTAATTAAAGAGTTAAAAGCCATGAACTAACTAACCATCTATGAGGTGAATCACAACACTACAAACTTTGATTTGAAGCTAAAGAGTATTTGAAAATCAGACAAAAAGACAAAGGTGCAAAATTGTGTACTTAAAGGGACAGTTCACCCAAAAATGAAAATTCTGTCATTAATTACTCGCCCTCATGTCGTTCCAAACCCTTAAGACCTTCATTCACACAAATTAAGATATTTCTGATGGAATCTGAGAGCTCTGTTCCTCCCATATACAGCAAGGATATTACCACGATCAACGCACAGAGTTACCGTCTTCTGCTATTTTGGAGAGTACCCCAGAACATGATCAGAGTTATTTGCTTTCAGTAGACAGCCGTGCATGCTGAACGTAAACAAAGCTCATTACGTTGATTATGTTCTGGGGTACCCCTGATGTCACATGGACTATTTTACCGATGTCCTTGCTACGTTTCTGTGCATTGATTGTGTAATTTATGTTAAGAAGAGGAACTAAGGTTTTACAGGTTTGGAACGACATGAGGGTGAGTAATTAATGACAGAATTTTAATTTTTGGGTGAACCAACCCTTTAACGACTTGAATGAGGGAAAGAACTACAATCCCAAGAATGACATAAAAGAAATAAAAACAATGGATGTAACTAAGACTGTTGATTTAAAGATGTTGATTTATAAATATGGAAACAATATATTTTACGTTCATTGCAAAATATGCAATTATATACTATCTTTTGTAGTGCTTCATGGGAGTGGAGGGACACTAAAGAGTTCTTTTGGTGCATATTGCTTATTTTGATTTTCTGATTGGATTTTTCTACAAATATTCCTTTGTAGAATTATGGGTAATGTAGTTTATCAGTATGAATTTCAGTGTTAAACATGATTGCTTAAAACTGCAGTCTGTAACTTTTTTTTTTTTTTTTTTTTTTTATAATTTACAATTTATATAATAAGGGAGTACACCATGAATCCATTTTCCAAACCGTGTTTTTGGCTTATCCTGAATCACTACAGTACACTTGTAATAAGTGTTTATTTGGACTATTTTAGACTGGTTTGGGTAGGCACCGCTGTGGAGTAGCCCAGTACCTGACTGATTCATCATAGACATAAACAGAGAGAAGTAGCTCCGGCTACAATGTTCTTCCGTAAGATGCATGCAGTTCTATTTATTAACCGCGAGAGCGCCAAAAGTTACAAACTGCCACTGTAAAAAAAATAGTTGACATAATCTGGGCAGATGGTTTCAACACAAGCATATACAATTGATTACCAACCTTGTAGTTCACAGTAGGTTTGTTTTAAAGGTTTATGAGATCTCCTTTAAAACAGTCCTTCTGTGGAGAAAGTGAATGGGATTTTTGCTTCCAGAACTGTTGCACTCTATTCAGCAGCCATGCTTTCTGCTTTTTTCCTTCATTACAAAGTCTTGAAAATTCAGTATTCAAAATTTGTGTTCCACATCTGTAAATGTGAAAAGGGTCCATCTGATCATTTTGCTTTATGGAGTTCTGTGTTCAAGTTCCTCTCACACACAGTTGTTTTTATTTTTTCTCTCTTCCTCAATTTAGGGTGGAAGTGTGCTCAGTTCTCCCTTCCTCAAGGGCTTTTTGGCTGGGTATGTGGTGGCAAAGCTCCGCTCCTCTGCAGTCCTGGGAGTTCTTGTAGGAACCTGCACAGGCATCTATGCTGCTCAGAGATATCAAGTGCCTAACGTTGAGCAGACCATAAAAAACTACTTCAGCTCATTTAAGAAGAGATAGAGGGAGCCAATATAACAATCTCAGAAATGGTGCCTCATCCAGAAACCTCAACATGTACCTCAACTGAGGTGCCACTCATCAGACCACATAGAATAACTGGATGCATTTAGATGATACTTTGGTGTCCAAAATAATTAAGCTTCTCAGGTTAGCAGTTTTAGGTTATTTTTCTATTTAAAATGGGTTAGGTCTGTGCTGTTACAACAGCTTTTTTTTTTTTTTTTTTTTTTTTTTTGAAAGACTATATACACCTAAATTCCTTAAGATGGTACAAATGGCCAAAGCTTTGTTATCATTTCTTAATATGCTCAAAATGTTAATGTTCTGTCTGTTACATAAATATTTTTTCCAATGCCTTTTTTTAAAATAGAGGTTTGCACTAAACAGGTGAACAATCAGGCACAACACACTCTGTAAATAATGTCTGGCATTGAACAATTCCTGTACCTGCCAAATGTCAGAGATTGCTGGACTTGAATAGCTGAAGCCTTTAATGTAGTTGTTGGATAAATAAATGTTGCACTTTACCACACTCAACCACTTCTGCTTTTAATTAATATAATGGAAGTCAGCCTTTGGAAGTGAAACAGAAAACAGGAAGTAGTCCAGTTTGAGGATGAAAACTGATTTTCATGCAGTTGGTGTTCACATGAAGTATTGAATTCAGTGGTGTGGTTTTAAAGTGTAATCCATATCATAATGCATACTTTTTCTATGTAAAGAATTATTTCAAAAGAATAGTTTTGAATAATAGGAATTCTTTCCTTTGCTTTATGCGAGTAAAGTTTTTCTTTGGCATGTCTTCTAATATCATTGCCATCATGTGATATTTTTTTTTTGGGGGATAGATTCTTTTATATTCAATGCATGTGTTTTTTCAAGACCTTTTGAAAATGTTGTATTTTAATGAATAAAACTTTAAATTGGGTCTAGAAAATGTATGGTTAATAATTTTTAATTGGAAAAATATAAGAGGCAAAGAGACAAATCCTTAAACATGTTTTGGAATTTCAGACCATGATATACAATCCAATATCCTTAAAGTAGGACAAAATCCCATATGCACTCCTCACATGCCACAGGACTCTCTCTCTCATTCAAATTCGCTTTATTAACATTACTTTTACAGTATTGCCAAAGCGTGGGCCATTACTTGAGCAAAGAATAAAATAATTATATAACAAAATAAAAATCAATCAAATCGATATACAAGTAAATAAACAAATACATGTTTTATAAACAAGAAACAACAAGAAAATGATTAAGACTATAAAATAGAATATTTCAGACTTTAGTTTGTCTGCTGGCTGACTCACTTTGTGGTAAGTTGTTACATATTTTGCTGCTGCTGTTGTGATCAAGCTAGAGTGTTCTTCCAGTATATGCTTTACTTTTCTGGATTTTGTAAAGCCATAAAATTAGTTGCATTTGTTGGAATTTTGGGAAGTAGGCAGATGGAATGTTCTAATGTAGTGATCATAGATCAGATTCTCTCTGAGGGCACAGTGAACACCGTCTGCACTGGCGTTAATGAAATATTTTATTCATCTTATAGAGAACAATTGAAGAAGTTACTTTGCATGTTTGTGAAAGTTAGATGTGAGCTGGGTGCATTTTGAAGGCCTCAAATAGTACAAAGACGGTAGTCTGTATAGAGACAGATTCAGGTGTTCTGCGGGCATCTTGGCTTTAAAGTTACAGGAATTTGTCTAAATCAGACACAGTGCACACAAGTATTTAGCAATTAATTTTATTGTCCATCTTTGTTAGCTATCCATCATTCAATTTCAGCTATCCTTCTATTATATTACTTATCTCTCTTGATCCATTTTACACTCACAATAAAAAGACATTAAAGGTTAGTCTAAAAAAAGCAATAGTGAGCAATAGTACAATTCCATCAAGTGAAAGTTTATTCATAAAATGTCAACACTGCTGAATTTGCTATAGTCTGTAATAATTATCAGTACAATACAAAACAATTAACTTTATTTTCGATTTCCACTATTGTGACAGCAAAATATCTTAACTGACTGAATGAAGCTGTTTACCTCAAACCAAGCATAAATGTGAAAGTAGAACTGTTAAAGTTAAAGACACCAGACAATGATATTTATATGTTAACTGATCTTCACTGCTCCTCTTCAATGGCCATCTTTTCCCAAAATAGGCTCTGTCACCACTGCATCAGCTAAAATAAGAACATAATAAAAACAGTCATATAGGGGCATGCCAACATTACTCTAACTGGAAAATTACTTACAATTGTTGAATATTTAAGTTCTTTAAAGCAACTATGCATTTTTGTGTATTTTGTGAATTTGAAGACCTCTAAAGGTACGTGAGTGGAATTCACTGTCGTGAATGCTGCTGTAAAGAAACCTGGCCTTTTATTTTCCTTTTTTTTCAGAATTTTGTAACTGCTCTCCAAACTTAAATACTAGCAGAACAGAAATCTGAGAAGTGTGGGAAAGAAACAGCAGCCGTTTTCTTTATTAGAAGTCAGTTTACCATAAGAATGCTTTTGAAACTGATATTGAAAAAAAAACTTATACAGTTGCATTAAATTATGTGATACACATAAAAGGAGAGCTGTATTTTATTTATTTCTGAATATGTAACACATTTGCTGCTCTTAATCTTAATATAATTATTGTGAGTTGGTCATGTACGTCACAGAATAATACAGCTTCCATGGCCTTTTATAAGACAAATATTCAGTTCATACCGGAATTGAAGCCCTGACACTTAGTAGTGCCATTGGTCAGGGAACCAGGCATCTCAACGCCGTTCTTGTCCACACACCAGCAAAAGTCAGTCTTGTCCCAGCACTGCTGAGCCAGATAGTCTCCGTTCTCGTCACACCTGGGGCGGAAAGATGGCAGGAGGCTCTTGACCTCTCCAGAAGCCTCCTTCTGGCACTGGGTGAGCTCTGTGGAACAGAAAATACATATATGTGTGAGCAAAAGAGAAATAACTGCTGAGAAATAATTTGATTCAAAAGAGTAAGATCTTGATACCTGGTTTGGGAGTTGTGGAAGCGGAATCCTGAAAAATAGAGCATAATGGCAAATAAATGCATGAATGAGATGAGAAAGCAGGATTTACATATTCCATATTTTATATCTAATTTTATATTTTCATTTTTTGATATTCATCATTTCTAAAGCAAAACCATTTAGTTTTCGGACTCAATCCTGACATCAAGTGGCTGCCAGCCCAAATGAAAACACATTCAAGAGGAGAGGAAATGAGTTTTACCTTCTTCTCCTTGGGCTCATCCTCATATGTCAGAGCGAGGGAGCTCATGGGGAGATGCATTTGCAAGGGGGCACGCATTACTGCACAAAAAAAGGGGAAGGAAGTCTGTATTATTATGCTTTCATTAGAGGACATCTGTGGTGATGGGTTAAGGGTGATTTAAAAGGTAGTATGATGAGAAGCCCATAAAATAAATATTCGCTGACCAGACTTGCGGCTGATCTCCTGAAGGCGGTCGCTGCGTCTCTCCAGGGTGTTGAGCTGCTGCTTCTGGCCGTATGCCATGTAGGCGGTGAAGGCCTGACCTGCGATCAGTATGCCAGCCAGCAGAGTCACTCCTGCCACCTTCAAGGCCTGATTGTTAGATCTGTTAGGAAACATAGACCAGTGTATTCAAATGAGTGAAATGGTGGTGGCAAACAAACAAACAAACAATTATTAACATAGACCAGTGTATTCAAATGAGTGAAATGGTGGTGGCAAACAAACAAACAAACAATTATTAACATAGACCAGTGTATTCAAATGAGTGAAATGGTGGTGGCAAAAAAAACCTAACAAATAATTTTTTAAGTCATCTTTTCAAAACTGTTGCGTGTCCTAAAATGGACAGAAAAGTTTCGATATTAAATTTTAGTAAAAACAGTTGTAAAATATTCCGAGCTCTTAAAAGCACTAGAAAATCAAATAGAGTGTCTGGTATTTTAATCTGTACTAAATTATGAATCAGATATGTAATGACATGTGTGATATGTAATGTGTGGATCATTTAAAATGGAAGCAAATATGCAGTTTGCACAAAACATATTTCAGAACACATAACACATATACAATACATAATTTTAGTTTCGTTTTTAAATGAAACACTGACAGTGATGAATAAATATATAGTGATATATTATAAAAGTCACATATTGCACATTTTTCTGCCTAATTATTGAAGAAATCACACAAACAGCTCTGTACACAATCACTTTCGGTTTACCTGCATTTAACATATGTAAGTGGAGGAACAATAAATAAGATTTATCTATACAACAAATAAAAAACTGTTTCCTCACCTTCTTTGAGTCCCCATGTTGATTGAAGTTTGCTCACTTGGAGCTCTGATAAGTGGTGCCTCGTTCCCGTCGGTGGACATTTCTGCTCAATAGTCAGACAAACTTCTCAAAATGTAGTCAGTTTGTTCAAGGGGTTTTTGGAACAGCGCTCTATTATGAAAATATGAGAACTGAGAGTCCAGCAGCGACACTCGGATGAAAATGTCTGGAGCAGAGCGAGTTTATTATTTCATTGGTTAGACGGACTGCATCATCAGTTGTCAGACAAAAGTGAACTGGAATGTACTGTTTCCGCATGTTTCACCTGTTAATCTTATCAGTGTGCAAAGGATTCAGTGGGTCGAAATCGGTTTTGTTAGATTTATCTTTTGAAAATCGAAAATGCTTTTAAACAAGACCTTTTGTAATATACTTCTCAAATACAAATGCGCAACAAAGTGACACAAAATGACAGTTCTTACGTTTTGTTGTTAATGTTACAAAAGACCTCGAGCTTTGACCTGTTACCACAGTAACCTTTGCAGGAATATTGAAATACTTGCTGAAAATTTGTAATATCTAGCTTTTTTCCCTCAGTAAAAATAACAGACAGAATGCATCATGATTCTTTCCCTAATACTAAAATACATATTAAAGGAACAGTTCACCCAAAAATGAAGATTCTGTCATCATTTACTCTTAAGTTTCTCCAAACCTGTATTCATTTCTTTATGATGTTCACAAAAATAGTTATTCTAAAAAAATACTGGTAACCAAACAGTTGATGGTAGCCATGGAAGTCAATGGCTGTTTGATTAAAAACACTTTTGAAATATCTTCTTTTATGTTCAACGGAAGAAAGAAACTCATACAGGTAACAACATGAAGATGAGTAAACAGAATGTTTTAATTTCTGGGCTAACTATCTCTATGAAGTGCAATGCTTTCACTTTCAATTATCTTACCCAACATGAAATAAAATGCTCCAAAAGTGAATGACAGCTTATGAAATTCTAGTTTATAGAACCATAAATGAGACAAAAGTAACCAGATATTAGATCTGTTTACAATACTTAAAATACTTCCTTAATATATAATAAAATTATTGATTGCATTACAAAACCTCTTTCTATTAAAACTATTTGGAATAGGGAATTATCTGATCTTAATTTATCTGTCGACTGGGAGAGAGTGTGGTCTAATCTCAGTTTAACATCTAAAAATCTGGCTCATCGTCTTATTCACTTCAAAGTCATTCATAGAGCATACATAACTCCTTACAAAAGATTTAAAATGAAACTGCAGTCAAATTTGAACTGCCATATATGTAACACTACATCATCAGGCACTTTTCTGCATATGTTTTGGGAATGTCCTGTCGTCATCAGTCTATGGACACATGTAAACCTGGTTTTGTCATCATTACTGCGATTTTATTGGTCTGTTAACCCAAGTTTGTGTCTTCGTAACGATGATTCTGGTCTCTGTATTAATTCAATGCAAAAGAGAATGTTGTTTGCTGCTGGTTTTACAGCTGCGAAGAAGACAATAATCCAGAACTGGTTTACAACACACGTGTAGAAAAACATATTGGATCCGTAGCCTCCTGCAAATAGTGACGTGTGAACGTACAACGGCGTGAGTCGGTGGGGCCAGGCCCTCGACCATTGATGCTTGGCAGTGTTTTTTGTTGAATATACGTGATTATATAAAGGAGTGACTTTTGTGTTTTTGTTGTTCTTCCCTCTCTCCCTCCCTTTTGATTGGACCTTGAGATGTTGAGTATGTGTCTGTTGTTTAGTTTTGTTATATTTTGGATTCTTTATGTGAAAAAAATAAAATAAAAAATTGTTGATAATACTTAAAATACAGTGTGTTGTGGCATTTTTCTTTTAAACTTCTACAAAACTAGTCAATAACCAGCTATAATTGTGACTTCAGTGTCTGCACAGGTTGAAATTCTTCAATGAGGAAATTAATTGTTCTGGTATAATCTGAATGAGGATGTTTTCTTGGTATTCCCCTAGCATTCATTCATCTAGTTTTAAAATAAACAAACACATCAGATACATCAAACTGGTTAAACATGTAATCAGCTTAGGCAGCCGAACAGTCGAGAATCTAAGCTTTTGGTACTGCTATCATGAGAAATCATTTCAATGAAGACAGGAGGCTAAAGTATTATTTGACGTTTTATTCGGAAAAAATCCAATAGTTTACAGACGACGTCCTCGGCGACCTCCCTTTCTGCGGGTGCTGTCCGAAGGAATGGGGGTGACGTCCTCTGTAGAAGAAAAATGAAAGTGAATGAGACTTCCTCATTAAAACAAGTTTGCACTGAACAGACATTAGGCATCATCCGATGGCAGTGCTAGTGCTAATGCTAACATACCGATACGGCCAATCTTCATGCCAGAACGAGCCAGAGCCCTGAGGGCAGACTGTGCCCCTGGTCCAGGTGTCTTTGTTCTTAAGAGGGGAAAAAAACAAAACAAGTACATCATGATGCAAGCTCATTCGTTCTTCTCATAAACTCATACCCAGTGTCATGAACATGATATTTGAGTTCTTGTCTGTAAATGGGTTGTGCATTCAGGATCTCACCTGTTTCCACCAGTGGCCCTCAGCTTGATGTGCAGAGCGGTGATCCCCAGCTCCTTGCACCTCTGAGCCACATCCTGAGCCGCCAACATAGCAGCATAAGGAGAGGACTCGTCTCTGTCGGCCTTCACCTTCATCCCACCGGTAACACGGCAGATTGTTTCTCTGAAGATCAAGAGGAAGGAAAACTCATTCAGAAGATGATAACCATCCAAATTTAAAATGACAAACATCACCTGAAAAGAATTTGTTCACCCAAATGTGACGAGTCATTTTTTTTTTCATGAAACGTAAATGCATTTAATAAGACTTGCATGCTATGTAGCACCTCTTCAGAAACTAAAAGTTTAGTAGCTGACAGACATTTTTTTTCCCTTCTAAAATTAAATGTTAAAATGTGGAAATTACAAGTTATGCGTCTCGTATGCAAAAGCCGTTGACGTAAAACCTGATATGATGCATCTAATAGCCACGTTCAATTAGATAACCACAGAGAAGGGATAGGAATGATAAGTGAATGTAGTGCAACAGTAGGTCCAAAGTAAAAAACCCATTTATTTTCTCCATAGGGGGATCAAATGTTTAGCAGTGGAACTTCTGGGGATAAACTACATTACCCATGATTCTGCAAATAAGCATCCAATCAGAGAATCCCAACAAGCAAAGCAAGCAAAATATTGTTTCTATAGACATAACTAGCAACCTTATATCAGTATTTTTAATTTCATTGTATCATTTGCACTACTTGCTCATTTTACTGATGTCCTTGCTATGTTTCTGTGCATTGATCGTGGTAGTATCCTTGCGGTCTATGGAGGATCAGAGAGCTCTCAGATTCCATAAAAATATCTTAATTTGTGTTCTGAAGATGAACGAAGGTCTTACGGGTTTGGAACGACATGAGGGCGAGTAATTAAAGACAATTTTCATTTTTGGGTGAACTATCCCTTTAAAAAGGGACATGAGCTGTTTACAGTTTACAAGTATACATTCTTAAACCTCTGTCTTTTCATTTGATTTTCAAATATTTTTGTGATCCAAATCAATATTTTTGTAAAGTTGTGATTCCCCTCATAGTTGGTTGGTTTAGTTCATGGATCATAACTCTTAAAAGGTGACTTTTTAAAAAACCTTATGGGAAAACTTCCAAAGTCCAATGAAAGAGAGGGCGGACAGTTACACTATAACAACTTCCATTTTAGTTTGGTCACAAAGCTAAATCGCAAGGCTTATAATAAAGTACAAACTATTTTATGACGCCATATTTTGGAGCTTGATGGATTCAGTACACATTCACTTATGAGGAAAACAATTATTTAAAGAAATATCATGCGGTGAAAATGAAAATCACAGGTTTGGAATGACAGGCAAGTGAAACAAACGTTAGAGCAATACGGAAAATGCAGGATGAGAAATAATTAGGGCAAAATCTGAATTGAAATCAATGTAGTATCTGACACTTTACTGTGCAAATTAAAAATCTCACTTCATTTGTTTTGCTGGTATTTGGGCTTTTCATGTGCATTGTCATGTGTTCTTGCGGTACCTACTTGCCAGAGAGATCAGTGACGTGGACGAAGGTGTCGTTGAAGGATGCAAAGATGTGACAGACTCCAAACACATTCTCGCCTTCGGCAACCTGAGGTCCCAGGCTGATGACCTGCTCTTCCTTCTTTTCCTTACCCTTGCGAGGTGCCATTGCTGAAAAACAACATTCAACAGTTGGGTCAACTTCATATGAATATCCTCTAACGTTAGGGACTAATGTTGATTTACCCCGAGGTCTAAAAATTAAGTTAAACAGCTTTAACTTTTTAACATGCTCTTTTAAACCATTATACTGAACATAGGACTAGCATCTTCTAGTAAACATGCTGGAGTGCAACTAAGCGTTTAAACTACCAAGTCATAGTGTTATAAACTACAGACTTAATTCAGTGTGAACTGCGGACAGAAATACCGAATATGATTCAAAAAGCCCAGTTTCCTTGACAATATTCCTTTAGAAGCCAAATGGGGGCTTACAAATCTTCACTGTCATTAGCTGAAGGATTAGTTGAGGATATTTTTAACCAAGATTTGGACGAGAAACTGACCACATTTCTCACACAAACCGTATCGCAGCACAGCGTATCTGCTCTGAATATAGGTAACTTTAGCGGATCATGCAGCAGCGCGAGCGAGACCAATATGGAGCAGAACCCCGCTTGAGCAACACTCGAGTATCCGACTAAAATACTGCACTTATCACTATTTATGGGAGTAATATCACGTTATTCTGGTGCGTGAGGTGTTATGGAACGTTACAGAAGTTTACTTTTATATGTAACACTCTTTATAAAGGTAGGATTTGAATGGATTGAAACTATAATGCCTTACCTATGTGTGTATCTGATCGAGGCCGAAACAGGAAAGGAAGAAAAAATCGCTGCCGGGTTGAAAGTTCAACTTCCACAAGCGGAAGTGATAGTGTGTATATATAATAAAAGTCCTCTGAACCTGAACGTTCTTGTACCCTTTCCCACTTGTTTAAAACATAACCTCTGTATTTAATATGTACAATGTTTTTCTATATGTAGTTTCATTTCTTCGAGGTTGATTACTTAAGTCATTAAATCACTCTTATCCTATTTACTGCTTTTATCTTTGTCATTAAATTTGTCATTTTGTACTATGACAAATTCTTAAAAAACAGTTTCCACATGCAACACCACAGATAAAAATATGACTTTATTACAGCTGTAATGAATAGCAATAATTAAAAAACATGCAATAAGAACAAAATATTTCAATCTATAGTACAGTATATTGCCAGTAGCAAGACAGATTTTGTTTTTCAATTTCTTTTTTCCATACCATATATTATGCTGTTTTTGAAACACAATCCTCAGATCAAGATTGTACCCCAGGTAAAAATATATCACGACTGAAAGATTTCAATATCCACAGGCTACGTTATCTTCTGACATTTTTCTCTATTGCCTATACCTCAATAACAAGAGACTTCATTAAAATGGCAAATGTCTTTTAGGACAGTGTATGTATCTATATTGCATGTTCACCTACTAAAACAACCCACACAGGCCATATATACTGTGGCTATACTAAGAGTGTTCAGCCTTCCAAATGTAAATGAACAGTCTGTGGTTAATGTAGCGGCTCATTGACAGTGTCAGAATGATGGAGTGTAGGCTCTGGACAATATGCACTCTGCTTTGATGAGTGTGTGATGTGGATGCATGCCATGCTCACAGATGCCCTGCCGCTGACAGATTGAGATGCAGCTGTAGTTTATGTTTGTTATAAATATCAAACCAACCAGTGACACTTCAATGATTCATGGGACAAGGATCAGCTGTAAGGCTGCTAATCCATATTTAAAGATGCCTCTTTTAAGAATGTAGATCAAAATTTTCTGTGATTGATAAATTACATCCATATAAAGGTGCCCAAAGCCACAGAATTTGTGTAAAATATGTACTTAAGTCTAAAATTAAATGATCTTCATGCATTGTCACTTTTTAAAGTGGTCTCTCCTCCTTAACAAAAGCTATTATTTAATGTAAAAAATAAAATAAAATAAATGAATGTCTATGTGAAATTACAATAGTAATAATATTTAAATAAAATCTTTTTTTTTAATTTGAAAAGCAATTATATTATAAAGTTTATGGTGATGCATGTTAATTTCATGCATCACCATAAACATTAAAAACATAACCTGTCATATGAATTACAGGATTAAATATTTATCATCTTAGAAGTGACAGCTTATGAAAAGTGGTGATAATCACAATATTTATATTTAACTAGTATTATTATATATGTTTTTTTGCATTGCAATGTCTAAAGCATAAATTAAAGTCAAACATACATATTTTTTCATATATTAAATGTCATAGGGATGTGTACATCTGTATACATAACACGCATACATGTGTGTATTATTTACCCACTGAAATAATACATGTGTACTTAATAAAGACAAAGAACTAAAAAGACAGTGGTTTCTTTATTTGCAAATTAATCACAAAAATATTGGCTACCAACAATAAAAAATATTAACAACGGTAGGTTTGATTGTACAGTCCAGATGATTATTTCCTTAAAGTTATTTTATTCTATCTATTCATACTCTACATTATGATACAGAAAGCACAATATTGGCAGTGTGAAAGTCATGGGGACTCTCTGCATGTCTGTGTGAGTGTGGTTGATGTCTTAAAAAAAATTCATAACTAGTTCATTCATATTTTATAAATCTCTCTCTGTTCCATTCACTCAAAATAAATGGGCTCTGTACACTGCGACACATTTTTATTTAAACAATTTTGTGCTTGGTGCAAAACTTCCCATTTTACCAGGAAACACAATATTGCATTATTAGATATCAGTTGTCGGCTTGGGAGCAGGAATACTAACTGATAATATCAATTAAATGAAGAAGGTTACATGTGTGATTATGACGAATCCGAGAGCAGCATGTAAGGTGCATGGTTCTGTACCGCACACAATTGTAAACTACTTTCATTTTAACCAAAACCAAGTAAAACTAACTGTAAAGGTTTCTGGTAATACAAAATGCTCTGTGGACCCAAAAGTCTTCCTGTGGACTGGTGCAAAAATCTGTGTGTGAAGTGATATCCTTGCACACAAGATATGCATTGTACGCTTTTCCACTCCTTGGTCAAGAACACAAACATTGTGCTTCTCAAGCATCACACTTTGAGGTCAGTGAAGAAAATTAAGGGTTGTACAATTTTTACAAATAAAATCTGTATTATAGAAAATAAACGCTCTTGAGATACTGTCAGTTCTCCATCTGTAATATTGCCAACCCCCTTCCCAAGTGTCCATCCTAAAGCAGGGTATATAAGGGGTGATTAATCATCAAACATAGTTCAATTTGTACTTTTTGGTGCCTTGTTTTTCCAGAACTCACAAGTGTTATTATGAAAATGCTTGACCAAAGGATGCACTTGAATCAAAACGCCAAATGACTGTAGAGGCACACAGCTGTTAGAGGAGACTGATATATGCTGCGTGAAGTGAGTCTGATGTAATTGTGCATGGGAAGTACGGAAGAAAGTGCACAAAAACCTTTCAAAGACGAATGAAAAACAGAAGGGAACAAAATTAAATCCAACTAATTTTATGTTATACATAAAATGACATTTGGGTTTGTTTCATGACTTCTCATTTCAGCAGCAAGATAAATGAAATCCATTAGCGCAGTGGTTTAATTCAGCCCCAGTGACTGGGTTAAGGGGCTTTGTGGAGCTTTCCGTGGATCGCCCTGCCTGCCACTGAAAAGGCATCGTGTCTATTATATAGCATCCTTGCTTACATTCATGGGTGTAATTCATACAGTTCAGTAGCAGTCAACAGTTCCCACAGAACATAAGTCATATAAAATGGCCTTTTAAAATGGTCTCTTGGCAGAGGCAATACAATCCTGGACACATTCTGATGACAACCCTGAATGAAAAGTGATTAAATGTTGTGATATGCTAAACAAATCACATAAAAACTGAAAAAGGGTAAAACATTAATTAAAACAAGATAAAAAGGTGATAAAAGGATTATTGGCGGACAGGTTTTATGGATCACTATTAAAACTGCAATACCCTTACTTAACGCTCCAGTGAGATTTGTGATATAATGCCAAAAAAACACATGGGTCCAGTTCTCGACATTCATCATTCGAATTAAGATTAAAAAGATAAGCCCCTTGAGGCCTGTCAAAACACATCAGATTGTATACTTTAGTGAATTTAACCGTAATTGGCTCGATAAAGTTGCATTAAGGCAGTTACTGCACATATAACGGGCCAAAAACATACCCAGCTTTTTTACAGTTTCATATTTACAGTCACATTGATTATGGATGTAGCTTATCTGTGTTTTAGTACCACAATTTATCACGCATTATTAAGCTGTCCTGTGGATTCGCAACTAATAGCCATAAATACATCGTAATGAAATTTCACCTTTAAATGTCACATTTTAAGCCCGGAGGGTGCAGCTGTAATGAATGGGCTTAATATCCTATGAAATAAAAACAGTTTAAAACAGAAGAATGAAACTACAAGGCGAACAGCCTTGTGTTGTGGAACACAACACATTAAATGAGTGTTAAAAGAATATTTAACCAAAAAAACAAAGAAAGTCTGACTTTAAGGTACCACCCTGGCACTTATTAATCTGTTGCGGACTTGTGCATGTCCTACAGCTCAAAAGAAATATGTGCCCTCCTCTCCCATATTGCATGTCCATTTGTTCTGACATTATGTCTTCCTGGTACTTCAACACACCAGACACAAGTAGAATGTCTTTTGGAAGCCTCCCGTTGTGATCCCATGTTCAAGCCAAGGATTGTAGCGGGTGTACCCCAGGGCATTGTCCTGGGCACATCACTGTTCTCCAAAACGGAACAGAGCCACTAGCGCACCTAAGGGCATCTTTATCTACCTCTCTGTCTTGTCCTCTAGAAGCTCAGTTCTCCGAACTGAAGGTCCACAAAGCCGCTGGAGGAAACTTGACCAACCACTGTGGCCGGCGGCTTACAGGGGTGGACAAGAGGGTGAGTCCCCTCAAGAGCAGAAAGAGGGGTGTCCGAGTCTGACCAGTGTGTCCCCACCCCCTCTTCAGGTTACCTGCTGTGGAGCAACTCCTCCCTAAGCCAGCTAGGCAGCGGCTGGCCCATTTTGTACAGCAGCTTGGAGAGCTCAATGTTGTGCTCATGGTAATACTCTCTCAGGAAGGTCCGGGACTGTGGAGGAAGAGGATGGTGTCAGTTTTTCTACAAATATGTAACGCACAACATGTAAAGTCATGCTCAAGCTATATGTGGCATAATTATGGAGTCCAGCATTTACTTTTGTTCCCAGTTTTTCCATTTAGATTAGACTGACTTTTACATTTAGTCATTTAGCAGACCCTTTTATCCAAAGTGACATGACTATTATCTGATGCTAACTTAAAATTAATTTTTAAAAACACTTTAATGAAACAGTTAAATCTTTAGCAAATCAAAAAAAAAAAAAAGTATCAGAATATTTTTTCACACTGTACAAACATGTTGCGATGTTCAAATTCATTAGTAGAATTTAAACTGTTTAGCATTTTATTTTTAATTTACTTATACTAAATAGTATAGAATGTCAATATAAACAATAACCTGAAAATCATTACAGACAGATTTTTTTTTTTTTTTTTTTACTGAGCACATGAAACCATTTGTATTTTGTATTGAATGCTTATTTCAATTAAAGTGCATTTTCTATAATTATTTTTGACCTTCTGTCACTTATTGACAGGAAAAGTATAGAGTGGAAAGGAAATGCACATCAAAGCATGTGCACTAACCACCAGGCAATGACATGAAATACTAATTTTCTAAAGCATTAAATCTTCATTCATTAAAACATCATCATCATCACCACCCTGGCTTATAATGGCTTATATCCTCATGTTAAACAGCTAAATATTTTTGACTGGATATTAGACCAAACACCTCTGGCCTAGAAAAGGTCATGAACCTTAAGCCACTGCTGTGAATGTGTGTGTTAAATGACAGTGTCCCGCTCTGTGTATAGCTCTTTCTCTCAGGAGTGCTGCTACTGCGACTGCGTCTGCAAAGCCACGACACATCAGCCTGTTCTTTCACCCCTCATTAACTTTGATGTGTCTGCCAAGAAGCCTCAAGGTAACATCAAGGTCCTCAGCATCCAACTGAGCCTCTCTTTATCATAGTCTGTTAAAAGATCTGACTGAAGCTGTACCCTTGTAGAAAATACACCAGTCTGAATGACCCTGAAGTAACAAGAATTTGGCAAAATTAGGCTATATATATTTTTGGGGGGGCCACACACTACATATTAGGGATGTGCAACAGCGATCGAGTACTCGGCCGTGACAGCGATGATCGATCATGAAAACAATGATCGTGGAAAAAAAATGTCTGATTGGTTATAGCAGCACTTTGGGCAGCACCCTGAGCTCTGATTGTTTAGCTTGCAACAGTATGTGGTTCAAAGTATAGACGTGAGAAGAGAGAGAAGCTTGGCTTTGAAGTCACAGTGATGTCTGAGTTAGCTACATACATATCTGATTAATCTAATATAAGATGCGTTGGGATATTAACATTTATATGGGATATTAACATATTAACAAGTTTTAATGTTACGTCTATGTTATGTATCCAAGTTATCTGATTAATATCATAGGTATTGTATTGATAAAAATCTGATTTCATGCAGTTTTTGCTACTGAGATTATGAAAACTGAAGGGATTTGAGTCAAATATAACAAAAATGTCTGAACAAGCTTCCTTTTCCCCTTTGTCTTCCAACACTCATTGTAATGCCAAATAACCCCCAAAAGACAGGAATGTTTTTAACTGAAACAGGAATATGAACCAGAATCATAATCTCACATCAGCGTCCATGTCAGGATATCTCCTCCCTTTACTCTTCCCCAGGCATTTGGTCTTCCCTCCATCTAGCAGCTGGCACCAGAAGCCCTTCTTCGGATCGAACCTGCAGCAGGAAGGAAGGGACAAAATGAAGGACAGGCAGCAAAAACAGGGCAATGTTTCAACATCAGCCTAATCAAACGGGAACATAAACAGATGGTGCACAGCAAGGCCTCCTGAGAGGCTGCCACAGGACAAACCATCTTCATTGTCCAGTGGGAGATGTGGCTGACAGATGTTACTGCTTATGAGATTATGTGGTACAGCATGAGACAGAGGACAGATAGAGAGAGAAAGAGAGACAAGTGGAAGGGGTTGACTAAAGTGAAAGAGTTTACATGAGGTGGTAGAGAAGGCATAGAATTAACAAGCACTCTTGTGAACCTGTCAGACAAAGGGGATCCATCAGGACGAGAAGACTACTGTGTGAAACACTTCAAAGCAGCTCTAAACCAAACACTCCAGGTGCTCAATAATGTATTGTATATTAATGACTTTTAATTGTCAATCATAAAAGACAAACAAGAAACTTTTGGGGACAAGCTTCTTACGCAAGGATCTTGTGGTAGTTGAGCGTGTTTGTCAGGCCTAGAAACTTCTGGATTTTGTCCATCACTGAAGCTGGTTCTGTCCTCAGCATCTGTCCATCCAGGACCAGGAGCTGAACAGAAACAAACCGGTTAATATAAATCATAGAAACATACTCAATTGCACAGCGCATCTATGGACACGCATGAGCTCAGCTCAATACCTGACTGGGGTGATAGTGTGTGAGCCAGCGCTGTAAGTGTGTGGCGTAAAGTCCGGGCACTAGACAACGGCTCTGCAGGACCCTCAGTTTGATGGGTGCATCCCGCCCAGCAGTGATGGCATCATGGAATGTATATTTCTGAGCCACAGGATCATCATGAGCCCTTTGGTGCTGGAAAACAGACAATTAATTAAGACAATTAATATTTACAATTTTGTGATAAAATACAGTACTGTGAAAAAGTAAGGAAACCCCATGAAGTGCATTTTATTTCAGGGTAGAGTTTTCCTGTGATGGGGTAAGCAGAGATAAGAAGAGTTTATGTTGAATTAAATGCCACATACAGATAATTGTGTAACCAACATACCAATAATAACCAGAAAAAAAGATTTTATGCACATTTTTTAAATTATATGTGGGACTTTTAAATATAAAAAACCCCTGAAATACATCAGGACTCATATAAAGATAAAATACAAACCTCTACAATATAAATACTATATAAGTAAATGTTCATTATTCATTAATAGTTAGATCATATGCAATGACTTGGCATAAATGTACGGTCTTCATAGCTTGAAACTGTGAGCCTACAGAATGCACAATAGGTGCTGTGTTTTTCATTTTAAACATGCAGTGCTCATATATAAATCACAAATGTTTGAAGCATGATAATCATGATTAATATGGTACATACTTAATATATGTTCGTACCAAGATATTTAAGACATGGCCTCAAAGTATGACATTTTAAGCCTTTTTAAGGACACGCAGAGGCCATGTATTTTGTTTTTCTGTATTACATTCTGTATATATTTTACAGATGTTAATAGATAAAAGGCAGTATATATTGCCACCATAACTGCAACTAAGAATTCCAAATTATATCAAATAACGCTTGAGATGAACATGAAGCCATCTGTAAAAAAAACAGAGGAAACATTTTAACATGACAATGAATCAACATGCAAGCAGACCCACAAAGGAATGTTTCAGAAAAAAGAAATTGAGTTTTAGAAGTCAAAATCAAGATATCAATTTAACTGAAATGCTATGAGGGACCTGAAGTGGTCCATGCATGCTACAAATCACTCCAAATTCACAGAAGTAATGAAATTCTGCATGAAGGAATGGGCATGATTTCTTGTAGTCAACATTACACAATTTGTAAAAGATGCTAAATATATGGGTGTATCACAATCTTCTTCCATCCATACCATCCAAATATAGTTACAGTATCAAAATGTCCACATTTAAAAAGGACATCATTTTTCATGGGCCATACTTTTTCAGAGCACTGCTGAAGTTGAAATGCTATATAATGGAAAACATAACTTTCCATGCTCTCTTGAAATAAAATAGCAAAATCGACTTACCTTGACTAACATAAGCAGGCTTTTGGGAAAAATTAAAAAGCCACAAGCAAAAGTATAAAATATGGGCCCTATCGGACCCAGCAGAACGATGTTGTTTACAATTCCTTCCGAATTACATATTTTTCCCATTTGCTGATCTAATCTTCTGTCCAGAGCAGGCATTATGGCCTTGACTGACCCTGGATGTGACTGGATGACACATGAGCAGTTAGATACTGACCTGATACCAGGAATAGGCTCTGTCGGCCGGGTTGATAAGAATGGTGATGATTTTGGCTTTGGGCAGAAGAGCAGCTGCTCGCCGGGCCGCAACCTCGGAGTCGAAGTAGTTGGCACTTTTCTCAAAGTAGAAATCTGAGCTAGTGTTGGAGGGTAGAGGGAAATACTCCATGTACCTAGCATTAAAAAAAGCCAAACAATTAGCATTTCATTAAATTTGGTCCACACTTTTGAGAGAAACCAGATGGTGGACATGTGTCAACACCTGTAAAAAAACGTTTAACTATTGTTGCACCATTGTTTATCTCTGTTTGGTGAAATGCACCTCTCTCTTTATAATCAGCAGCGTATCCAGCACTTGTTTTTGCGAACGAACCGCCACATGAACCATCAACCTCCGACATTTTTTCCACAAACTGATTAAAGAGAAAAAGAAAGGCAGGGAGAGAGAGAGACGGTTGATGATGTGCATCAGACACCTGCTTTCTATTAGCCACATTTCAGACTACTGAAAGATGGAAAGAAAGAGCTGGTGGTGAAGGCAGTGCGGTGTTTTGAAATGACCCATAATGCCTTCCGCTCATGGGAACATTAGCCTCCATGTCTCTTAATACTCTTAACTTCAAAGCATGCCAGATTTTCACAATCACAGTACTTCACAAGAGCTATCGACTGTAAAGAACCCATGAAATCATGCGGTTTTCTTGCCCATGTTCATGTACTCCCTATAAAAACAGGAAGTTAGGACGCATCAGAAATGGTTGTTTTAGGGGGAAAGGACATTCTCATTCTAGAGAGCCATTTCAGATACATCCCATGAGTGAAAGATGATTCAGTATTTTAAATCAGTAATTTAGATCATAATTTTTAAGTCAAGGCCTGTTAACACCAAGAACAATAACTGTAATGATAACTATTATAGCTTCCACATCAATGCACAAAAACTTTGTGCATTATATGAACATGACACAATTTTGTTGTCTGCCAATTTAAATGCTGATGTTTTTTTAGTTCATCAGCTGGAAGAAAATGTTCTGAAGCTGATTGCAGTGATATTGTTTCTCTGTCACATTATCAATATAGTTGTGTTGTGGATTTCACTATTGAGCTTTCCTGTAGCTCAAATGGTAGAGCATGACACTAGCAACGCCAAGATCATGGGTTCGATTCCCAGGGAAAGCAAGAGCTGATAAAATGTAAAAAAAAATAAAATAAAACTGTAACTTGAATGCAATGTAAGTCACTTTGGATAAAAGCGTCTGCTAAATGCATAAATGTAAATTATTCTCACAAAATTACAACAATTATTAAAAACTTTATAGTGATTGTCCTTGGTATGAATGGATTTTCAATCTGCTAAATGTTTTAGGTGTACACTTGCATACAGACGACCTCAAAACTAACATATATGTACTACACGTCATAAAATTTTTTTTTTTTTAAATATATATTTTATGGGGTCTCTAAATCAGTAATGATTTCAAAGAGACTACAACTCATGAAGTTGGTAACGTATGAAGGAGACATTTTCTTTCACAATATCACCACATACCAGTCAATGCCTTTGTGGTAGTTTCGGCCGTTGAAGAACTGGATTTCTTCAAAGGTCTCCTTGCTGGGGTAGTTACTGGTCAAATCGGGATGCATCCCCAGGAACAGATAGAGAGCAGTAGTTCCTGAACAGACAAAAGACAGCATATGTCGATTATATTATAAAAAAACAAAAACAATTTAAAAACAAACTTAAATTGCAAAAATCCCTTAAATATAATAACAATAATAAAACGATTTCATTAGATTAAGAAGTCTCAGATTCTTGACTCCATTGTGACTCCTAAAATTCTGCTATTGAGCTATAGAAGTAAATATATGTTTGTACAATATGTAGTAAAAAAACCTGATTTAATTTGAGCCAAAGAAAAAGTTTCAATGAAAGTTTACTGAAACGATGATGCTAGCTAATATACAAGTCTAGGAAGTGAAGTAATAACAGTGCAAAAAAAATTCAATAAATAAATATATCAACGTTGGTCTAAGGCCCAACCCCCTAATCTAACTTTTATTGAGAAGATTAACACAGCCATTTTACTACCCACTCTTAGAGTGGGCTATTGCTCCCTGAAGACATCTTTAGAAGTTTAATTAGTCAACGCTGTAAAACTGAATTCACATTTACTGAGGAGCAGCCAGGGTTGCAGTAGAAAGCCTGCGTACATCTGTGAGCCTGAGCCTGTAAGGAAATAAAACCCCACCAATGCTGTTGTGCACACTTGATTCAAGAGCACTGGATGAAGAAGAAAAAGAAAAAAGAAAAAAAAAAACCTTGTTGCAAGTAAATCACAGCACTGATTCACCCCCATAACTGAGTAATACATTTAGAAAAAAAAAAATACAAATATAAAAATTACTTTTATAAATACACCAAAAAGTTGTAGCTGTTTACAAATTAACCGAGATGAGCCAATGATTTGAGTCAGCCAATGATTTGAGTCAGCCAATGATTCAGTCCCTTGCTTTGTTTATGAATGAATCAGCAATTTGAACATTTGAATGAATGACTCACTCATTAAAACAGTGACTTGCCACCACAAACTGGTGGTTCTAGTTTCATATTTACAGTATATTTCATTTTTAGTTTTTAAAAATGATCATTTCAGAAATTTCACTATTCAGTTTTTTTTTTTTTTAAAACCAACTAATACTTATTTAAAATATATTTTTTTCTCAGATCATTATTAATGCAATTTCAATTGCATTGCAAATGCATTCATGCCACCTGAACAGTAAATATACAGTTTATATGTAATAAATTCTATGTTGAATCAAAATATTTCTTTCCAAAGTTACTTTTTTTTAATGTCTATTCAACATTTTTTTTTTTCTCATTTAACACAAAAATTACTTATTACCTTTTAGGGTAATTTCTCAACCCAAATAGATGTGTGATTAATTTGATTAATTAATAGGCATATCATGTAAATTAATTTGATCTTTTTTTATCATTTGACAGCTTTACACACACACTCCAAATTTTGATAATCTTAAAATTGACAAATATTGCATCACTATTGGTAACATTCTGAGATGGTCCTCACTGCAGAACACAAGATCCAGGGGGTGAGGTTGGATCCAGGTCCAACTCCTCTCACCCCTAAACCTACCAGTCTCCACCCCCTAGATGTGGATCCAACCTTGCCCCCTGGAGCTTGTGTTCTGTGTGAGGGGATACTGAATATTCTGGCAAGCAAAACAATAGCCACTCAAAAAAGGGGGATTTATAATAACTACAATTAAAATAAAAGTTAGAAAAAGAAGAAAGTAAATTGTAATATTGTAATTGACCATATTACATTGGCTGATATGTGCTGGAAGCCACCCATATAACACTGGATCTAGATGGAAATTTGCTATAATTGGTTTTAAAAGAGCATATCTGGCCAACACAGCTAGATGGCGCAAGTGTACACGTGTGTGGATGTGTGGTGAGCACACAACACTCACCGGTCTTCTGAGGTCCAATGATAAGCAGCTTGGGGAAACGGTCACAGGTCTTCTCTTTAGACCAGATGTCTTTATGTCTTTTGTCCTCACAGGGGTCCTGTAAGGTAAGAAATGAGCTAAAGTGAAGTGCTACCCATATATCACTAAAATGAGCACATTCACAATAAAAAACACTGCAGTGAGTCAATCGTTGTGCCTCAATAACCAGCAGGAAATTATAAAAGTAGCTGGGAAAATTGTTCTCATTCACCAAGCCAGCATGAATATGAGAAACTTACTGTTTTACAAAATTACCCAGGGCGAGATGTTCATTTTTTCTTTTCTTTTTTTTCTTTTTTTGCAGGGAAGTATGCATATTCAAATGTAGGGTACGGCAAAATAGTAGGATGTCCAAAAGTTCAGTACATGCTCAGAAAATATAGGAATTTGAATGTAGACTGAGCGATTGGACTCAGATTTAACATCAGCAGGAAAAGTGCATTATGGGGGAAGGCTGTTATCCGGCCAAATTAAAACAAACTATTCAAGCATGTCAAATATCTTACAACACATCAACAGAGTCCAATAACAAGCAGATTTTAGATTAATTCAGACTTAGCCTTTAGACTTGCCCTAATAACATCCCAGAGGTGGCCGTTTTATGGGATTAACCAGATAGAAATCAGAAGCATAAACCATAAACCAACCCCTGTCAAGAGCTTTGAAGCATCTCAGGAGAAAGATGTCCTGCAGCAGCTGTTTTGAGCCCTTCATCCATCATAGCTGAAGATGCTGGCAACGGTGGTAACGAATTAATAGCTTTAACCCTTGCCTCTAAATTAAAATCTTGCACAAATGCGAAATGGTCAAACGGTGCATCAAGACTGCAAACCACCAGAAATCCAACACCTGTCTGTCCTAATGAGATTAACAGCTAGGCGCCACAGCACTAACGACCAAAAAGTCTCGCATGAGTAGATGCCAGTGCTAAAAGGAGTAATTAGACTGAATTAACACACTTGGTTTGTGAATTTATTACTGATGTACTCATGGGGTCACAGTTTATACTAACAGTAAATATGAGCTCTGTTCCGAAACCTAGTGAGCTGCCTACATAGACAACACTTTAAGGTCTGTCCTATAAGATTCCTTATTTTCAAGACAGCATCACATGTATTCATTTAGGAAAAGGCAATTCGAGAATACATTGCAAGTTAACTAAGATTTTTTGGTTTTGAAAGGAAATTAATACCTTTATTTAGCAAGGACATTAAAAAGTAAAGACATTAATGTTACAAAAAAATTATATTTCAAATAAATGCTGTTCATTTAAAGTAGTGGTTCCCAACTACGTTCCTGTAGCCCCTAATGCCAAGTTCACACTACAGGATCTTAAGCCGGATTTGCAAGTCAACAAGCTCGCCGACAGGTCGGGCTGTGATCGTGGGCAAATCAGTGTGTGATCAGCGCTCGGCAGTCTTTATGTGTGAACTACTCAACGACGCATCAAAGAGGCTCCCTGACGTCTCGCCGACGCCAAACAAATACCTAGCATGCTAAATAATTAGACCAGTCAGCCGACTCGATGAGAGTCTGGCAGCCAATGAGACAGCAAGGCATGGGTCGAGGTCACAGGAAGAAAATGGCAGCAGCAACATGGCTATAAAGGGGTAGTTCACCTAAAAATGGGGCAACATTTCTATTCATCAATAAATTCGACAAAAAACAAAAATTGGACTGGTAGCCCAATCAGAATAAACATCAGAATAAATTGGCCAAATCTGACTGAAATTTAATTCGGATTGTAAGGGGTGGTTTGCAATTGTTCGATAGGACATGTAAACACTTGATAGATCAGAAAACTGAAACTGGAGAGTTATACACATGCAATGACGTAGAAATGGCGTAATGATGTATGACACATGAAACAGCTGCTGCTGTTGAATCAGAAGTGTCATTAAATGACTGTCGTGTCAATCTAAAAATTCTCCTTCTACTCATCGTCTGTGAAACAGTGCAGGACTAATGTTGTCTCACCAGTCCTTGCTTCAGACTCTCATCCACAGACGCCTTGTTTTGGAAGTGGGTTTTTACTGTTTGATAAATATATAAGCAGCACGGCACAAAGGTTTGGTCAGCATGCTAACATCAAACTGTATTGCAGGGGTTCTCTTATGCACAACAAAACATCTGTATTCTTTAAAACAGGTTACATCGCTTCTGGGTCAGGGCTGCGGTTCTCAAAAGCATTGTAAGCTAAATTGATCGTAGAGACCATTGGTGGCAATGGATCTACAATCTACTTAGGCTTATGATGCCTTTGGGAAATATTGAGCTGTTTTACTTAAGATGCCTTCAAAGAAGATACCAAAGATGATCGTAACCGATGCCCCTCATATATGCTGACTGCTCTCCGATTCTCATATTCTGATATTAAAACTAAATAAAACAGCAAAAATCAAAAACAACTAGCTAGGTTAGCTGATTACTTGAAAAGTCCACTGAAATCGGCATCAGTTCATATTGCTGTTAACACTTTCTCTGACAAGCGGGTGCGATGAGACCTGTTTTCTGGTTTGGTCAGGTGAAGTTCGATACATATATGGCATACCCCATTGGAATCAATCATAAGGTGAGTCTCATGTTCAGTTAAAGACATGATTTTGCCTTATCTATCATAAATTCTTTATCTACCAGCACTGTGGCAGGTGATCTCTCTTAGAAAATATCTGCCCATGTAAGATGTAGACAGAAGAACAGCTCAATGGATTTTGGGAAAGAGCCATGGACATGCTGTATTAAGCATAATATAAAAACTAAACTCTTTCCAAGTTGTATCTTTCCTCTGCATGTAACAGCAGCTTGCAGATTTCTTGGGAAAACAACTGCAGAGGAAAGAAGATTATTCAGAGCAGGGCAAGCTGTGGAACACTGGAGAGCCGACAGAAAAGATGGGACCTCAACCTTGACAGGAAACGAGAGAGATCAAAAGAGGGATTTAGAGCTTTCAGGCTCCCACTTTCTCTTTCTCTAAGGGTGAAACAAAACAAGTGAGTTAGAAAGAGTGAGACAAGAAGAAATAAAGAAGCTGGATAAATTTAAATAGGGCGAGCGGGAGAAAAGATACAGAGAGAAAGACAGATCTTCTGCATTGCCTCCAACTTTCAACTGAATTATAGGAACCAATTTCAAAAAGAGCATTCTCTGATTTCCTGGCAGGCTACACGGAAAACCATTTTCACTCTTTGTACATTAGAGTAAATGTGCAGACAGCCATACGAAACCTTTCGCCACATATTACGGCAACACCGCTCAACACTCTCAACCTTCGCTGATCCACTCCCACTAAATAGAGTTGTATTTGTTTCCCATAATAATCCCTGGACAGTACAGACCCCCAACAGAGCTCCTCTGTTACCTGCCAGATGGGGTCCCTCTCCTCAGGGAAGATTTGGAAATATCTCTGTGCCAGCTGTACAGGCGGGAGAGTCTGCAGTTTCAGGTTGGTCCACATCTGTATGAACTTCACCAGGTTCTTGAAGGTGTACAGGCCAAGACGATCATTCCCGTAGTTGGACAGGTGGGTCATGAAGATGCTGATCTGGTTTGAAATAAAGCGCAAGAAGTCATTCAGCGTTCAGCCTATCAGATTAATGAATAATTAACTTTTAAAACAATTTTCACAGCCATTACTCCAGTATTCAGTGTCACATGATCCTTCAAATATCATTCTAATATGCTGATTCAGTGCTAAAAAAAATGTCTTATCAACTTTGAAAAACATTTTTGTGGAAACTGTTTCATTTTGATTAATAAAAATGTTCAAAGAATAGCCTTTATTAGCAATACCATGGAAATTGTTTGTAACATTATACATCTTAACTGTCACTTTTTAGCAAATGATTTAATGATTAAATTAAATGATTGTTGAATAAAATAAAAACAAATCTTCCAGACCCCAAACTTTTGAATAGTAGTATACATGTGCTATGTAGAATTAATAATGTTTAACAAAAGAAAATTTTCAAAGTTAGATTACAAAATTACAAAATATATGACCAATATATTACCATAATGTGCATTTTTTTTAAAAAGTCTTTAAAGGAATGATCTAACTGTAAATCGTACAAGATATATTAACAGCTATAAAGGATTGTGAGTGACATATTATCCAATACATCTCTCATTAAATGCATCAATAAATACATATTTAGATTCAATTTAACTTTACAAGATTAATAATTAATATAGCACTCCCATTCCTCCATAGAAATACGGCAAGTTTGAACATGCAAATATGCAAATGATATTTGAGAGCTACAGTGTACAGGAAGATTTCCAGTGAATAACGTAAACGACCAAAAAAAAAAAAAAAAAAAAAAAGGGCCAAAGTGGTTGTTTTATTCTTTATCAGGTCTAAACCAGTGTGTGAAATACACTGTGTCACTACTTACTGGGTTGAGAAGCACAGTTAGGAAAAGCTCTCCTCCATTCATGAGTTTGTCCAGCTCTTTAGAGCCTCCAGGATACTCATTGTAGAAGATGGTGTGAGTAAAGAGACCACAGGTCTGTCTGGGCAACACCTAAAAAACAAAGACATCGCCTTTCATTATGTAATCACTTTATTTAAACTTTATTTACACACACACACACATCTGTAACTGCATATTAAATTCCAATTTTCTATACGGTAAATGAGAATTTTTTTTTAACTCACAATCTACACATATTTAGAAATTTTATAGAAGTTATAAGCCACTTAAAACCGTCTGTTACTGAGATTTTAACATGGTTAAGGAGCATTGTAGGCTTGCTGAAAAAAAAAAAAAAAAAAAAAAAAGCATCCAAGCAGAAATGTTTGTTTTTGGTTATATGGCCAATTAGCTTTGGTGTTCACAGCTCCACATGTGCAAACAAAGAAACATGTATTTCGTCACCCATAATACGTCATCTCATTTGAGAGTCATTTTAGACTGGAGTGGCAAATAAATGACTGTCTGACCTAAGCGCTGAAAAATGAAGTACAATAACTGGAGCATGTCCACTAGAGTTGACATGTAACGAGTTGGAATGCTTCTGCTTCAAGAAAACAGCATACCCAATAGCGTGGCCCACGCATCAGCATACATGATCTTATTTGACAGCCAATGATGGTAGAATGAAGATGGTTTACATTAAATGTGCTTTTTCCCTCATTCTGAAAGGACTCTTTACATAATACATGTATATACTGCATGATGAGATGACTGTCTTTGCTTCTTCATAAGCATCTTTCCCTGATATGAACCATGGATAATAATGGTATGTCAGGATAAGGAAATGTTAGATGGCCCTTGTGTGCATTTAAAAAAAATATATGTAACATAGCTGCTGTATTTGATTCTCAAGGGGATTTTGTTTCTGCCCATTGTTGCAAGTTCACATACATTCTTACATTCACACGCACACAGAAACCGCTCTGTCATGATTCACCGAGCTTTTGTCATACTCTCTCTGTTGTCCCCTGAAGCGATGCACAGTTGATAAAAAAATAAAAAATAAATAAAATTGTACTTTCACAAACAGTTTGCCCTTAACCCCCCACTGGGATTCAAAGCTCAAACCATACACAAAATAGCCTGGGGTTTATCGTACTGAATCCAGCCGGAATAAGAATTCAACATACTATCGTTTAACCATACAGCTGCACAGGCTACAGTCTGAATAAAAATGTGCCATCTGTTTTTTTATAGAGGAGAACTGGAGCCTTAGTGCACTGGCAATGCATATGTTAGCAACATGTTTGTCCCAAGGACACAGGTTCATGTCGGTGTTATTTCCAAATTCCATTCTGCCAATTTCTCCCACTTTTTATCTTTACTTTACCCATTAAAGGCGTTCTTACACTGATGCCACTGTGTACGAAACCCCTGCGGAAGCGTGCGGGTTTGAGGTGGGGATACTCCTCTGTACTGGTCACTTTGATGCCCCACACTTTCTTCCAGGCCTCATACAGCTGCAAATGGATGGGATACACTCCAGAGTGATGGGGAGCCACCGCATAACCCATGTTTGTGGGAATACCATGCTCCTGAAAGGAAATAGAAAAAAGAAAAAAAAAAAGTGTGCTTCAGCATATGAACCGCTAATTGCGCATAACTTCATCCTAACTTCCTCTATACCTCTACTAGGCGCTAAAAGTATAGTATATATATCCCTGGTGATGAGAAAGTGCTTTTGATAATTGTGTTGTAAAATTGTTCTTTGATGCCACCTACTGTGTGGGTTTGCATGTTATTTGTTAATTTAAAATTAATTACACTTTAACTTTGAAGTAAGTACATTTAAAAACTGCTGAGGCAGCTACTGCCTATAATATCTTGCTAATCTTTTACAACAAAAAGAGACCAAAAAAAAAAAAAAAGTCACAAGAAGTGCTTGTAGGCAATATAAGCTCAAACATGCATGGGTGCGCAAAAAATAAATAGTAAAAATACCAACACATCACAATTTTCTTTCAGCCAAACAGAGTAAAATAAAATAAAATAAAATATAGAAACTTTTTCTTCCAACGTATTATCTGATAAAATAATCTACTGTAAAAAATGATATAAATATTAAAGGTGCAGTAGGAGATCTTGGAAAATGCTAACTTTAGCCTGATAGCACTGAAAGTGAACGTCCCACCCTCCCTGCAAATCGCCGTCCAAAGCCACGCCTCCTGAACGCATGAAAGCGATGTTCGCAAACAGATCAGACGACCAGAGACAACATTACTACAATACATCATATGTAATTTACCGGTGAGAAATTTTTATAGTACAGTTAGTAAAACAGGCATGTGATCAGCTAGAGACAAAAAAAGAAGGAAAATCTGACCACGCCCCGAGCCACGCCCACAAGCCACGCCCCCAGCACTTATTAAAAATATATATTTTAGCACATTAAAAGATATATCTTATACTGTAAGAATACATACTATTGTCTTGTAAAAAATAAAAAGCAACACTTAATAATCATAATAACAATATAATATATTATAATAAAGTACTATAATATATTATAGTAAAGTATATAGTATATAGATTTGTTATTATTATTAAAGTACCTGCCAAAAGTTTGGAAACATTACAATTAATGATTATGAAAAAAATATCTTCTACTCATCAAGACTGAATTTATTTGATTAAAGAAAAAAAATATATTGTGAAATATAATTACAAATTAAAAAAAGTTTTCAATTTTAATATATTATAAAATGTAATGTTATTCCTGTGATGCAAAGCAGAATTTTCTTCATCATTACTCCAGTTTTCAGTGTGGCATGACATTTAGAAATCATAATTTATTTGACTCAAGAAACATTTCTGATTATTATCAATGTTGAAAAAATTTTGCTGCTTCATATTTTGTGTGGAAATGGTGATACACTATTATTCAGGATTTTTGATAAATATAAAGTTTAATGAACAGCATTTATTTGCATTTATCAAATATAAATCATTTTAAATGTCTTCTCTCACTTTTTTTTATCACTTTCATGCATGAATAAAATTATGAATTTCTCTCTTTTTTAAATATTATACAAATGTTTGAGTGGTATCATTGTTTCCACAAAAATATTAAGCAGCAAAGCTGTTTTTAACATTGATAATAATGAGAAATGTTTCTTGAGCAGCAAATCAGCATATTAGAATGATTTCTGAAGGATTATGTGACACTGAAACTTCTCTTTGTAAACAACAACATATTTATAAACGTTTCTAATGAGGAATGTTGCGTTCCTAAATGCACATTAAAGCTGTTCAAACCAATCGCAGCGCAGCTAGACCTAACAGTGAATCGAAACTAAACACAGTACTGTAACAGCAGACATGTAGCGCGTCAGACTACATCCTGTTATATAATTACATCACAACCGTTGGGAGTTTTATGATAGCACTAGCAATCTCAAATTCTCACCGCCATTCATAAAAAAATCACCGGGTCGAGTAACATGTTTCAGCGCTGAATCTGGCGCTTTGAATCATTTGAACGCTTTTAACTGTCCTGCAGATGGCGCCGCGAGCTCGTGCAGCGCTCTCAGGATCATTCCGCCCATGATGTTTTAGAAAATAATCTTTTAGCAGTTTATTTAGGTAATAGCTCAAGGCTATTTACGCGATTTCAATCATAATGCAGTAACCAACCAAACACCCCCCCCACCTCTCAAAAAAAAAAAAAGCTCGGATCTACGCGAATCACATGGGCCGTCCCTCAGAGGTTGGAAAATACGGAAATCCGCCTGCCATTCTCGCTCTGTCTGCACAGCGTACGTGAACGCGCTGATGACGTATCCTGTCTCCGGATCGAGTGTTTTGATTGGATGAACATTTCTTGGTCCTACGCCTTCCACAGATTATATAAATACATTTAGACCGCTTAACTTAATGATTGCTATCGGGATGTGAAGAGACTTTTAACCAGCATAACAAAAAATGCTTCTGAAGACAATCACCCACTGCACCTTTAACTACAGACATAAAATAAATAAAAGGAGCAGCTGGTGCTCAGGCCCTAAACAGCCTAATTGTTTCAAAAAATGTTTTATCCAAAAAAAAAAAAAAAAACTCAGATCTCTCCGATTATTTTATCTAGAGTCTCACCTCCGCAAACTTTCGGTTGAGCAGCATTTGTTCGGCCAGCACGGACTGGTTGTGGAAGAGATGTGGCTGCATGTGACTCCACATGTGGGGGAACCACCAGAACTCCTTACTGTAGGACAGAAGCAGGTCATCTCCAAGATCCTCCTCATCTGTGCCTGAAATATATTAATTACATGGACACAAACGGTAAACATCTTGACTCTATTGCAAAAGCTGCCTACTAAAACAGCATCCTAACTATCACAGAAGCTCATAAGTGACTTATGATCACTTGATTAATGCTCACACATACCAAAAGAGCATGTTGCTAGCATTTTGCTAAGCTAACGATGTGATATTTGCTTACCAGCATAGAAAAACTTTCCAGAGAATCCCAAGTTGAAGGTGAAATTGGGCACATGGGTTCGGAGTTCGTTCTGCGTCTCCAGTAGGGCCTTTGAAACAAGCAGTATAGAAATGTAATAAAAGTTGTTTAAAAGTCACACAAAGCCCATTCAAAAAGCACACAGACAACAGAAGAGAACACAAAAGAGATACACAGCCAAAAGACGTACGCCAACGCACGTATGCGCACAAGCACAGCGGTAACACAGTGCTAGAGGGACAGCGTAAGCATGTCTACTGTCTGTTCGTCTCCTGTGTTTGCTTCATTACCCCTCTCAGATTTAGCTCCGCATCTGCCTCTCATTTGATTTGTTTACTGCGCTTGTTTTTGACTGCCTGTCTCTCCAGTGTGACTCAATCAAAAGACTGATTCATATTTAACTGCACAGAGGTCCACAGACAGACAAGACGGCTTTGATTATGTTTGCTTTCTATTCCTTCCCTCGGCTGAACATCTGCATTGGGACGCTCCGAAGATGAGAGATTCACATGGAGGACGCAGAAAACTGCGTTTGAAATATTCATGCTTGCGGCGAGTCTTTGGATGCCCTTTGAACAGCGAGTCGTAAAAAAATTATAAAATAAAAAAGGGAAATGGAAAGAAGAGGAGATATTTGGAAAAAGAACAGCAGAGGTTGGAGTATTGAAAAAACAGACAACTGATGATAGGAAAAGTGCTGTCACGTCACAAAGTTTTGGTGAATTATATGGCTCTAACAAACCAGTTTCTCAATGTTCTGCTTCTGAGGTACTATACACAGATTAGCATCGCATCCCTCTTATCAGTTTTTATCCATGCCTTTTTCATGGCCTCTTCTTTCCCCCAATGTATGTTTCCCTCGTTTTAAATTATTTCCTTTTCATTCTGTCTCTCATTCACAAATAATATTTTCTTCTGCTGGTCCAGTCAGTCAGTAGGTCATCATATTTACAGGTCCCAGCACACAAAAAAGGAACTTTTTACATTTTGAATATTTTTTAATAAATTGTGCAAAATTAAGTAAAAATAATGTCAAATTTAAATCATAATAATGAATGGAAATTACACAGCTATAAATGTAACTATTTGACAGCTACAAATTCATACAAGTTTGTTACAAAATGATGAAATACGGTGCACTGGTGATTTATTTTCATTTTCTCACTGTTGCCTCAAAGACTATCACAAATCATTCTCCCTATTTCAGAAAACTTCATCCAAGTTGGCTAGCTAATGTGACACTGATGTATTTAAATTAGCAGAATTCACAATGTTCAGTACATCACAGAAAGTTCTCAGAGCACAAAAACATGTACATGATTAACTTAACTATCATATGACATAGTGGCCAATAGAGCAGCAAAAATTTGTCAACTGGCCAGAAATTCTCACACAGGTCCTGGTCCATTTTTACTATAGAGCCCTGCTATCTCTTTATGTACAAATCTGGATCACAGAAATGATAAGCAGAAAAAAGAGCAGGCAAGAGAGTAATATGATAAAGAAAAGTGGAGAAGAGCATTAGTTCTAAGTGTATGTATACTGTGTGGTTAATATGGCCCTTAATCCCAGACTTCAGATAGCTACACTTGAGTCAAACTAAAAATATATTTATAAATGTGATGGATCTAATAAACTAGCAAACCATTTGGCATTTATTAAAGCTCACCTTGACGTCAGACACCTTCATCCTTGTGCCCTCCTTCCCAACAAAGATGTCATCGATATCCACCAGTATGTAGCGCTCAAGAGCCAATGAGAGACGTTTGCCGGTCAAGAAACTCACTGCGTCCACCAGTACCAGTTTGTGCAGCCAAAAGTTCAGGTTGTTGCCAAAGAGTACCCGCTGGATGCCATCATGAAGACCCAAATCCTGAACCACAGCTGCATGAAGTGGTCCAGGAACTCCACTGGCCTCCGTACTCCGTCCCCGAGCTAACAGCACAGGCTCATAGGTGGTATGGTTAGACTGAAAGACCGTCCAGTCGTCTCCAGGTAAGGGACCGTGCTCCACCTCCCGGGCCTTGGTGATGAGCAGCAGTGGAGACTTGGGATTGACGCTACAGTCCCTTAAACCCAGATTGGAGTGCAGGAAGAGAGGAAAGCCCTTGAGCTGGGCACTCTGCAAACTGTTCTCATTAGCCTTTCATGAAGTGTTGGAAGAAGAGAGATAAAAATCCACATTAAAGAAGCAATATTCACAGACAGGTTTTTAGCATTTTATTTTTTCCCCCATTCATACTGTTAGTCTAGAGCTGGGTGATAAACCGATAACTATAATTATCGCACTATAATTTTACTCAATAAAACGGTATGAAGAGTTCACTAAATGTTCGATATAATGTTTATGTGCCAAAAGAGGAACAAAACAGCGCAACTCAATTGAAGTACGTCACACGAACCATTTATCCGCTTGACTCAAAGTTCAAACGGCAGCGCAGCTCGAGCTCAGTAGAGCACATGTGTTTACTCGCTGATGAGTCTCGGTCACGCAAGCACTAAACAGCACTGAGAGATCCAGTGTGAAATACTTTAATTCAGCGAAGAACGCAAACGACTCAGTGATTTAAACTAGTTTAAAGCCAGATGAAACAGAGCTGACAAACAGGAGAAACACTGTCCAAAACGATAGTCAGAAGGCTTTTTAAATCTACAAATCGCCATCATTTACCATGGATTTACAGTAGTAACACTAACTTCACCATGGTACTGTGTCAGAGATGTGGGATATTCATATTGAATTTTATTATATGATTAATGTAGACATACATTAAATGTATTGAAGAAGTAATGGAACATAATTACAGTATATTCTGAGATTAAGCTATAGTGTTTTTGCATTTATACTAAATGTATTTAGGCTACTGTTTTTCATACAAATACCTAGAATTTCACTATATAAAAATGAGGTTTTATGATTTGAAACAATATCACTCATTAGTACATGCATGCATTAGAACAGTCAGGTGGTCAGAATGGGCAACAACACTTCATCTCCGCTGACCCTCAACACTGGTGCTCCGCAGGGCTACGTCCTCAGCCCACTCCTGTACTCCCTGTACACACGACTGTGCAGCCAACACACAGCTCCAACGTCATCGTCAAATTCGCTGACGAAACAACGTGATAGGCCTGATCACTGACAACGATGAGATGGCCTACAGAGCGGAGGGGAGTACCCTGACTAAATGGTGTCAGGAGAACCACCTCTCACTCAACATCGACAAGACCAAGGAGCTGGTGGTGGATTTCAGGAGACAGAGCAGAGAACACACACCCATCACCATCGACAAGACACCTGTGGAGCGGGTAAACAGCTTTAAGTTCCTCGGCGTTCACATCACTGAGGATCTCACGTGGTCCGCTCACACAGATGCAGTGCTGAAGAAGTCACATCAACGCCTCTTCTTCCTGAGACGGCTGAGGAAGTTTGGAATGAGCCCCAGCATCCTCAGATCATTCTACACCTGCACTGTGGAGAGCATCCTGACCGGCTGCATCACCGCCTGGTTTGGAAACAGCACCGCTGGCAACCGCAAAGCTCTGCAAAGGGTTGTGCGAACTGCCCGCCACATTGGTGGAGGTGAGCTTCCCTCCCTCCAGGATATCTACACCAGGCGGTGTATAAGGAAAGCCCGGAGGATCATCAATGAATCCAGCCACCCGTCCCACAGACTGTTCTCTCTGCTGCCCACAGGAAAACGTCTCCGCAGCATCCGATCCCGCACTAGCCGACTGAGGGATAGCTTTTTCCCCTCAGGCTATCAGGCTAATGAACAGCCAGAACTAATACACCCTACAGCACACTCCCACTTTACGATATGCCACGCACTGCACTTTAACTCCACAGTTCAAACTGGACTACACGTACACACTGCACTAATACAACAATCTATCTGCTACCACTGGATACCATCCAATGCACATCCATGACATTTGCGTACCCAGTTTATGTATAATCTACTGCACCTTTGCATATTACTGTGTGTGTATATATGTGTACATAATGTAGAATGTGTACATACGGTGTATAATGTGTATTGATAACTGTAAGTATGTCTAATAGTACACTGTGTGTACTGAGTATATGTATGTGTATATTGCACATTGTCATCTGTATAAGTCTGTAAGTATGTAACGGTACTGTCTATATGCTAACTGTTTCTGCACTGTATGGAGCACGCTCTCAAGAATTTCACTCATTAAGGCACATGTGCTGTGATGATGTGACAATAAAAGTGATTTGATTTGATGCAGAAACTAAGAAATTAATTTTTCTATTAAGATAGTTATTTTGTTGAGGAAAAATTACTGTAAAAGTAAAAAAAAAAGAAAAAGTGAAGTGTTTGAACAGAGTAGTTTAAAACCACAGCTAACAGCATGCTTTCTACAACTTTCACTTAGGAGCAAAAATCTGCCCTTAAACATTTTAAATAGATAAATAATAAATTTAAAATGTATCATGATAATTATCAATATAGATTGATATGAAAAATGTTATCAGGATGTTTTATCATTGATCTACATGACCATTGTCCATACCTATTGTACTCATGGATATCATTTTTCAATAACCTACTTTACCAGCTTAGACTTTGAGTTTAATTAAATTCAGCACAAGTTTCAGGAATGCAACCTTTTTGTAGTTAGAAATTGGAGATACTCTCCAAGCTGAAGTTAACTAGTGCTCTCCTGAGTAAAATGCCTTGTGGTACTACGGGTACCCAAATTTGTTTAAACACCATCCATACTCATCTGCATGCAGTCCACTCTCCTCTCGGTCCAGCTGACCCAGTGAAGCTGGATCAATTGGTGATAAACTGCACACTGAGTGGAACAAACACAATGAGCCTTACAATTTGGAGAGAGGCCTTCACCCTGCTCATCTCTTAACACAGCCATTATTCTGCCACCAGAGGTAGCAATGGGACACTCTGGAGAGATGCATTGTCCACAGGCAATGTCCGATGAATCATGAACATTTTCATCTGTTTCTTTTCATGGCAACACACTGAAACAAGCTGAAACTTCAAGAGTAGGTGGTGATGTCACTCAGCACTTAGAGAATACGAATGGGAGATTTTCACATACCAGTGGCCTTAATCAATATCTTCCCTGAGCCTCTCCCTAATCCCATCTTCCGGTCTCCATTGTTCCAGCAACACTTGCAAGCCAAAGGCTCCTTCGAAGCTTATCAGCATTTAACTTACTCTGACACTGAACAATTCATGAACCATGTTGGATAATTAGTCCAAGCCCAAAAAAGCTGTTAACGAATTGTAGTCCAGCTTGTTGGCTACTGCCTACATAGGCAACTGCTTTCTAAGGGAGGCACTTCAAAATTTCATAAGTGACTCGGCACAGGTAGTAACTCTAAGGAGAAATTAATTTCAGGAGTTTGATGTTAGCATGTTGCTAAGCTAACAATACACTTCTCTAACAAGAAAATAAAGCAACATACAGCAAACAAATATTGGGTAAACAATCAACTACGTTTATCAACAATCTTTGGCACTAAATGAAATTAGCATAGGCCTACTTAAAAATCTAAATCTCTTGACTTGCCCACCATGAAACTGAGCTGTAGTTTGCTTTTTCACATATGATACATGTGAAGCTGCTATAAATTAGGTAAAGAAAAGATGTATTACCTTCGTTTACCAAAAACAAAGTAGCAGCCTTCACGTCAGGCACCTTATGATGCCTTAAAATGCTAGGTAGTATTGGTAGGCAACTCACTATGTTTTAGAACAGAGCTAGTGAGTTTGGTTGGCGGCCAGAGACTTAATATGGCCCCTAGAGCTTATACCAACTTAAGTGCTGGTTAGGAAAACATAAGGGTTTATTCCAATTATACATTGACTCTATGGAGTCCATGGATTAGGTTAGAAGACTAATATGAGGGCAAACAAGAGCTTGAACCCGTTGATGCATGCAAGCATAACTAAAAGAACTGCTGGTGTCCACTGTGATGCTTCTTTGTGCAATTCTTGGGAGATAAATGCATTTGGCATTGACAGGTGCAAGTCAAGGCTTGATGTGAAGGTAATTATGCATTTTCCATTACTGGAGTGAACTGGAGGCAGTGCTTCTTCACTCAAGGGGACAAAAATGTTGACCTTCAGGGTCTGTTATCAGACACGCTCAATGCTCTCAATCAATGAAATCCAGCAAGGCAAGGATGTTAACCTGTTAACCAGCACCCCCCATATTGGGAATCACAGCTGAAAATGACTAACTAACTTAAAATGGTAACAGCTCCTGACTTCAGTGTGCCACACACACAATTTTGGTGTCTTTGGAAAGAAGACCCTTTGGCCTTTACTATCCATCATCCAGAGTTGATAATGCTCAAAAATATAAAAAGTTATAGACACTGAAGTGCCTTGATAAAAATTGTACCACACTGAATTTTTTTTAATTTCATATAAAAATACATGAAATCAGCCCTGAAGCAATCCAGAAAAGTAATGGGTTGAAAGTCACATGTCTCATGAGTTTATATTTCAAATCTGAAGAAGATACCATGAAAAATGAGATTCATGCAGCCATTTTTCTAGTCCCCCCCCCCCCCTCTGTTTGAGGAAAAATATTTACCAAATTATTGAAGGGTTCTACTACAAACTATTTAGTCTTTATACATGCCACTGCAGTTTTTCAATTATAAAACAGTAGACAGAATCTTAGACATCGTATCAGTGATTTATTTGAGAAAATAAATTAGAACTAGAAAAATACAATAATAATTTTTGAGTGATTGAAAAAAAAACAATAATAATAAAAAAAAATAACTTAAGTACATACTGATTTCCTGACATACAGATAGATGCTCCTGCTCATACATTAGTAATCACTTGCTGACGATCATTCATACAGATGCTAATCATACAGATGGCCGCCCAATATAGTCAATAATCACATTATAATGGCCTTTTATATAGACTGCATTCACACTGATATCTGTGAACAGTCAGTAATTACATGCTGATTATCAGCCATACGGATGTTAATCATACAGATACAGGCACATTACCCACAAAACACGCAAACATATATGAAAACTGTTGAAGAAGAAAAAAAAGAAAGTTATTTGTGCTAAAAAGATCGCTAAGTTACGCCCCCATCAGATGACAGGTGCGTCACAGCGTGCGTCACAGCGTGCGTCACGCGCCGTCGCGAGGGAGCGCCAGAATTCAAATAAACAATCTTCCGTGTATCTTTGACTTTTTTTTTTTTGGATGATTTCATTCTGTTTGGGACATTGTCTGCTACAAAATCATGCTGTTTTTTTACCACCAAGACGCTGTTTTTGAGCGTAATTTGTTCCATAACGGACACAAACAATAACTCTCCCTGAAGAGATGAGACGTAAACAAATGAATAACGATCCAAATTACAACGTTGTTGTTTCTTTGGACTAAAAGTGCTCGATGGAATGTTGTTCAGTGGACCCTTATCTTTCAAACTAAACCAGGATTTACAGCAGTGGATACGTTTGAGAGTCGTTATCAGGATGAATATGGTATGTACTGCGGTTTTTTTATACATGTTTTGATGTGTACTGCTTACACAAATTTAGCAAATACATTCCGTATAAGCTTTCTATCGAAAAACAGCGATCTGTCGTTGATGCTTGAGGCTTAGACCTTCAAAATGATATATAGTTTGTCAAGATTCATTTTGTCCTGTTTTACTTTATCTGTTTGAAATCAATGACGTGTGCAAACAAAGAGCTTTCAGTGCGCTGGCGTCCTGGTGCGAGTTAACAGGTTAACTGCCTGGACAGAGAAAACAGCATTTCCAGCCAATCAGGGATTGAACTGCTCCTGTTAGTGTGTAAACAGAAGAGCCTGGGGTAAAACAGCTTTGAGGAGTATCGGAGCAGCCTGAGACGATAAAAATTAACGAGCGCAAATTTCATGCGGTTCCTTTTAAGACGTGTTGATGTCCTCGCCCTTCTGCTGCAGGCGAGCGAGACTCTAACAGTCTCATCAACTGAGTTAACCTCCACTAACAATTAGTGTGCCGCACTCAAGCTCGTGAGGGTAATAAAAGCGGGCCTGGCCTTAGGCAAACAATACATTAGAACTGGGAGAGGAGGTTTACAAGCTGGCAATGACAAGCAGCAATGAGTAATAGTCAAATGTACAGACTCTAGTGCTGATTATTTCCTTGGACTGATTTTGAAGAGCAGCTCCCCCATAGAACAAGAGCCAATCAACAAGGACATTCTTGTTCAGTAATGTGCTATTACTGCTATGTTTGGCATAATGCCCCAACCTCCCTCTGTTGGCAATATTTCTGCAAGCTAACATCTGAATCAGACTGTGAAATGTCAGTTGTGAGATCGTTTAGTGCAAGGTGATTGACCCACTGGAATTAAGAGAGACATTAACAGCCATTAGTGACACTATTTGCTGTAAAAAGGTCAAGCTGTACAACACAAATGGCTCACCTTGAAAAAGCCGATGATGCCAACGCCATACTCCACACAGTACTTGTCCAGCAACTCTCTATTCCAGGCATCCAGGTTGACATACTTAAGGATGTTCTCGTAGATGACAAGTGTAAATCGACCCCGGTTCTTGTCTGTGAGTGTGGGCATATCACCCTTCCCAGGTGCGATCTCGGTCTGGTATCGAAATCTCCCAGATTCCAAGATGGCCACGATGTCCTGGCCCAACTGGGAATACAAGCTCTCTACAAACACCAGTACCACAGGGTCGGTTCGAGACATGTCTGCTGGCTTGGCGGTTCTGGCTGGCAGCACCCTTGCTGACGGAGGGGAAGGAGTCGCCCTGGGATCTTCCCAATCAGCAGTACCTTCTTCTGGGACCACCACACCTCCAACTCCTGCAGGTTCGAGTTCTCGTTTAACACCATACAAGAAATAGGCTGAGATGAGGACACTGACCATGCAGAAAATGAAGAGCAGCAGCAGGCTGGTCTGCAGCGTGAGCTGACGGAAGAGCCGTCTCACACGTCCACACATCAGCATCATCACCTTGCAACCGCACCAATCAGGATAGACACAGTCCTCTATTTACAAGTCTATTGTATGTTTTTTCCAAAGAGACAAAATAGATGGGTTGAAATTGGGCTTCTCCGTAAGGTATGCGCTCATGTCACCATTGCAGAGGGTGGTGAGATTGGGTTGGGCAGGGGACGGCATGGGCGAGGTGGGCTTCCACTCTCCAGCAAGGGATGTGCACTGCCCCCACATGTACCAGTGGCCCCCTGCCCAACACCTCTATGCCCCTTCTCTACCCTCTCTGAGTCCTTATCTCCTGATCCCGTGCAGAAAATATTCTGGGTTTTGGACTTGTTAAAGGTGGCTTCTTGTTCTTTGGCACTGGATGCTCTAGACAGATCATGCCCAGAGCATTCTCGCCTTCTTGAGTTTACCTAAAAGAAAACAAAACATGAATTTAACAAAAGTACAAATGCAAACAAAATCAATGCAATTAATGCAAAAATATCTACTCTGCACCATTTTAGCAATCAATTCTGTTAATTGTGGACCAAACAGTCCTATAATTTAACTCTAAGGTGCAACTGTGTATTCAAAGGCAATGCATTTTGACTAGACCAGACGAAAAACTCTTGTATTACCCCCTCTCAGAATTGTGGCTGCAAAAGCCAAATCCACATGATGCCGTGGGAGCCCTACAACCTGGGTTTCTTTTCACTGAATACCAAGAGCGTCTAGAGAGGCATTTACAAAGGCATTGCCAGGATTACGGGATAATGGAGGCGGCTTGTATTGATTAGTAAGGGCTTTAAAAAGTGATCCTCACTATCCTTCATGCACTTCAAAGGGCAAAAGTCATTTAATCTTTTCATCTTAAATGAAGGGTTTAGTGCAAAGTGTGGCCCAGGTGAATGAGTCGAGAAGGATTCAGATTAGCACTAACCTCTGCAGAATGAAAATAGAACTAATGGCGATTACAGGAAGTTGTATTGAAGGCTAACGGTGACAACAGTCACGAAATGAATGGCAAATGTGAAACGATCTTGCAAGAGGGATCATGAAAGTGTAACTTCAGATGTTATCTAAACCTGCCAAATATTCCTTATGCAACTTTCAAAGACATCCTGAACTACAGAAAAACCCATTACATACAAAAGGACAGTAGAAAGTTTGAAAAGTCAGTAAACATGAAAGTCAATTTAAAGCCATTCACATTAAATAGACACCTAAACAAACAATACGACCAACTTTTACAGACGGCACCGTGGTTTTAGGTTTTGTTCACTTTCAAAGACATCTTTTCAAAAGATGCAGAGTTTATACATACATGCATGTCACCAGTGGCCTACATGTTGTTTAACTAGAGGGAGTAGCACACAATGGGCACCTGAGGAAAGGCTGAAGCAAAGCTACAAGACACAACATGTCTGAGAATCAATACAGGTCAATTTTCAAAGGCATCACAGACTCACTTCATGTATGGGTTATGTGAAAAGGGAGACTAGAACAAAGAATCAAAGCCTTGCAGGGGTTCGGGGATACAAATGCATGAATACCGCAAAAAAGGGAAGAGACACAAGAGCATGCCTTCAACAAGATGATGAAGGGAAAAAAGTCTTGACAGAGAAATAATAGAGCCTTAGAGAAGGCCATTTTATCATTTCAAAAGGTTGCTGGGAGTACATGCAAAAATCCTGAAACACAGCTGTTGACTCTCCTGTCTGCTTGTGTGATCCAAAATCCCCATCAGGAATTTTAGGGGCTGGTGCTGTTAAGAGAAGTACATGAAGTGTTTCAGCTGTAGGGTGGGGAGGCATTGGGTTTTATAAAGAAAAAAGGCAAATCTAGGCTGCATTCCACAAGGGACACACAAGAATAATGTTTTTGCACCCAGTAGCTCCACATCTTCTTTCCTTTACACCAGGATTACTCTCAGGCCACAATACCTGTCACTAGCCTCTCATTGTGTCCGGCAGAGGAACGTGAACAGCCATCAGCATGTCGTCAGAGGTCGGATTACAGTCAAAGAGCTTTCCTATTCAGAGCCTGGTTCTTTAATATGCAGAAGTCCGGACTAAAGACGGCTGAAGCAGTCCATTGTGTACTGCATACTCTGAACAGCATGACTCAGATGACATGAAGCAAGAGAGCCCACACCCAGAACAAAATTCTAAGGATATGAAATGCCTTTGTAGCATGAGAGAATAGGGGAGTTTTATGAGGTGATAAAAATGAAACTAATTTAATAAATACCAATATTCTTATAATATTATTAAATAATTAATTGCAATTGATATTACTAGAATATTAAAAGTTAAATTGTGTCATCATTTACTCAGCCTCATGTCATTCCAAAAGTGTATGCAATCTTTGAAGAACATTGGGGTCCAACCAACTCAAAAACAAACACTCAGACATTTTTCTAAATATTTAAAAAAAAATATATATATATTCCACAGAAGAATGAATGTCATACAGGTTTAAAAAGACATGAAGTTGAGTAAATGATGACAATATTGATTTTTAAGTGAACTTTCCCTTTAATTTGACTAAAGGTCATGTTGTAGATGCACTGCTCTGCATTCTTAAATCAATATACTTTTACTAGATAAGCTAAATGACTTAAGATATTTAGTCTAGTTTCCAGGAAGAAAAAAAAACTAAATTAAGTGCATTTTAATTTACTTTACTCTTGTTTAAAGAATATTTTACTTACCCCACTGGCAGATAATTTTACTTGTTTTAAGCAAAATACACTTAATTTAGTTTTTTTCCCCTGGAAACAAGACTAAATATCTTAAGTCATTTTGCTTATCTAGTAAAAGTATCTTGATTTAAGAATTTTTAGCTATTTTGACTAGAAACAAGACAAAAATACTAAGTAAGATGAGCAATTTTTTGCAGTGTGTTAAATGAACATGTGATGTGCAGTCAAAGGTATATTGTCTTTTTTTTCTGTCTAAAAATGGAGACAACTGCCGTTAACATATTTTGCGACTATGGCAAAACAAAAATAAAGAAATAAACAAAATGCTGATAGGTTAAAACAACAACAAGGGATGAAAAAAGGTGTTGAAACGAAAGTGTCAAGACATGGAAAAATAAGGACCTTGACATTTAGAAACCAGTCACCATCTCACCCACGCCAGCAAGTTTCTTCTGTCCCAGATCTTTCCTTTTTTTTTTTTCCACAGTCTCAAAGCCCAACAGACGTGTGAAAAATGCACCCTGCCTGGGAGTCACAAAAGCCATTTTCTGATGGCAGGATAGCTTCCATAACACTCCCTATCTCAAGGGCACAGCATACCTTCATTCCCAAAAGCTCACACTGTACTGTCAGCTCTGGCTCTTTCAAATCCTGTTGAGTGTTGGTCGAATCGTGAGCCCAGACAATGCTTGACAACTGCTATATTTCAAAACACAGATAGAAAATGTACGATAAAGTTAGTTTAGACCACATTATACCAAAGTGTTACAATGTTTAAGATTTATGTGGTTCCAGTTATGAGTGCAATAAAACCAGGAGACTGGAAAACAAATCAGAATAGCGATGTCTACATGATATCTGGAATTGATCGGCACCAAATAAAAAAGTTATAGGTCTGGAGTGGAAAAAGCAGAGGATATCAATATACGCAGGTGATTTTGAGGGATCTGCTGACGGGAAAAAGATATGGAACCATCAAATGTTTATCTGCACCGTCTCCTCTTTCTTGTTTTATGTCAAAGCAAAGCGATGGTACAGATCTGCTGCTGGAAGAATGGGATGATAAAAAGGATGACATGCTCGAACAGCTTCGAACACCAGAGCCGCATTCACTGCCGCTCAGAGACACAGGACACTTCCTGGAGCAAGTGGTGTGCATCTGCGTGCCAGGACAGCAGGACAATAGCTGGCCGATCGCCCTGGACAGCTCGACTCACAGGACTAGTTTCTACCGAGCTTTAACCGCAGGCAGACCTAAAAATCAAAAGAACCCCTCCCAAATCAGTACAGTGCTATTTAACGTTCACAATGACGGACATTGTTTGTAGCACATGATGATGACGGTGGCTGCTGTGGGGTCCGTTCCTGCTCATGAATGGAAGTAGTCAGACTGAGACTAATGCTGGCTCTGACCACCTCTGTTCTGTTACAAACTCGGCCTAAACCCACAATAAGAGCAGTCCAAGGCTGATTTTGCCTGTCAGTAATCAAGTTTCCATCCAGTTTGTGTGCTGTTTTGTTATCGACAAAGAGAATATGCGTTAAAAAAAACTTTAATTTGCTGTCTACAGCCTGTTTCCATCCAACTGGCCTTTTACCGATAAAATGGTGTAAAATGTGTGACATCATCCCTAAAAATTTTTTATTGTCGCATAAGTTTTGGTGTATCGCAAAAACAAAATGCCCTTGAGCTGTTTCCATACATAATTTCACCTATTGCGTAAATTATAGGCTAGTAGCCTGTTCTTCATCCATTTGAAACAAAACAGCCTATTATTAAATTGTATAGGCCTACATAAAATTATTTGTATTAATAACAAGTGTCATGTTTTTTTTTTGTTTTTTTGTAGCCTACTTTGTTATAGACTATTAGATGGATATGCTACTTTGATAATCAAGCAATAATCATAAACAGGTGCAGTTGTATTATTATTTTTCTGATTAACGTTTATAGGAAATAGGAATGATCATTTCGGTTATTTTATTTCTCCTAACCGACGGTTGTTAAGCCATATTAACCGTTAACCGACAAGATATGTTAAATTACAATTAAATTAAATTTAAATTGATAGGTGGCTGTGACCCATTAAAAATACCTACATTTGTTTTCCAGGGATTCATTTTATACACGCAAAAAGCAGCATCAACAACATGAACGTGAGGATTCACATGCACGTCACGCACCTGCAGCGCTTCTGCGAACGGAGAACATATTATATATAAAATAAATAAATAGGCCCATATGCAAAATATATTTTTCTAAATAATTAATAAATTAACAAAATGAAAAAATAAAAATTGCAACAATTTTCAGCCTATATGCAGAATTTCGGTTCATTTTTGCGATGAGCTCTTGAGAAAGCGGCATCCTGTTTGTTTCCTTTTTCACAAAAGCACGTTTTGTTTTTATTGTGAATGTACACAAATAAAATCAATATTTTGAATAGTTTTGAATAATGTCTTACTCTTATATGGCCACAAACGAAGGAGTAGGCTATTGTAAGCGGTTTCCACTTTTATAAGAAGAAAAAAAAAAAAATCAAGTGATCGTGCCGGCACGTTAAGCAGAGCCTCGACAACGCAGCCTGTTCATTGTCATAATAAAATACAGTCAGCCAAACATATTGAAAAAACATGCGATTTTATTTCCCCTCACTCCACAACAAACCCTTTAAATTTAACGCTAGAAAGAACTCCGAACAAAACAAGAATAAAAATATAAGAAGCTAACAAGCCAAAACAAATTAATTTAAACTTTTGTACTTCGCGTTCCAATATCCATGTAAAACAAAATGTGCTTGGCATAATATCACGGGGGTATGGTGGTCAAGCTGAAAGGCACGGACTACAGGCTATTTAAACTGAACAGTGCACTGTAAAAAAATAATGTAAACGTAAGCCTACTAAAGGAACATCAAATTAAGATAAGTATGTTTGAGAGGTAACTCGTCTTTTTCTTACCATGCATAAAATAATTTTAGATGCAATTTAATAATATGAATATGATTTAATGCACTTTTGAACTACAGGGAAACGGTGCTTTAACGTGAGCAACACCATGAACACGGACGCTGCCTATAGGCTAATTCTATCATGTGACACCACATTTATTTGCATTAAAGCCCCTTTTCTCGACAAAAAGTGTTTCCAAACAAATTTTTGCAACACAAGATAAATTTTATCGATAATTGGCATTTCCATCAGCTATATCAAATATTTTAAAGCGCTAAATATTTTTCCGCAAACAAAAATCCTCTGATGGAAACCTGGTTACTGAAATATCTGAGTATTTCATAAAAAGAATGAATAAAGCATGTTGTACTTGTCATTACGCTCAGCTGATGCCGAAAAGAAATATGTGCCGTTCTGTTAATTCATGATGTGTCTTTGTAGAGCACAGAAAGAAAATAGAGAGGAAAAAAAAATACCCAAGGGAAAAGCTAAATAGTCTAATTTGTTAGAGAGACAAATCACCAGCTGCAGGTCACTGGGAATGAACTCAGCCTCAGTAGATGAGCAACATTCAAAATGTTGTTGACTTCAGGATGATTGCGTCTATAAAAAGTGGGGAGTTGTTGAAAAATAAAGAGCTATTCAAAAGTTTTTTTTTCTTCTGTTACACTTATAGTTATGGAAACTTATTTCTGCCATAATAATGATATAAAATGGTAATTGTGACTTCTTACCCCACGCTTCTAACTTTTTTTTTTTTGAGCAACCCCCCCCCCCCCAAACAATTCTGACATGTTTTTCCTAGAATTCTGAGATTACATTTCACAAATCTTTTACATTTTATTCAGAAATCTAAGTTTACATTTTGCAGTTCTGTTTGTTCTTCTTCTTCTATTTAAGCTTAAGGAACAAAAATGAATTAAAGAAAAAAATAATGCTAATTTGTGACTTTTTATCTTGCAAATGAGTTTATATTCAAAGAATTGCAAGAAATAAGTCAGAATTGTGAGATAAATATGAAGAGTTCATTTGCAAAAACAGGTAACTCAGTTTTTAACAATTTTCAAAAAACATGTTTTTTTTTCATTGTGCATTCCAATTAATCTCACTCAAACTGCAGTTGGGTAATTTTGATTAGGTAAAAAATAACTAAAAAATACAGCTAACTAACACAAAACACAATAAAAACATGATAACCATAAAAAACATGATTGAGTTATCTGTTTTTGCTAATAAACTCTTCATAATATTCAGTGGAAGAAATAAGCTTCCATAGATAGTTTTCCAAGTCATCGCAGTTTAATTTTATAAACAAAATTAATAAACAAAGCTTTCTTCTGCTTTGTTTAGGTAGTGCCTTTCAAGTCTCTCAACATGCAGTCAAAAACAACCCCGACCTAGTAAAAATCACAGCTATCAAAATGAACATGACCTGCACACGGCTGGGCACAGATCTAAAATGTGTTAATATGACAGATATATATATGTGGCCAATTTTTACAATTCTTTACATATGGAAAATATTTACAATCTCGCACACGCTCACACACATATATAGCCTAACAAATATACACAGTACACATATACAGTATTATGTACACAAAAGCTTTCATTTTGGATGCGATTAATCATTGCCCAGTACAAAATATTTTTTATTATCTGTTATAGCAATAAAATAATTTGTTTTAATTATTTCGTTTTTTAAAAACATTTAATAAAATACCAATATGTAATATAATTATGTATATTTATTTTGAAATTCCATGATATAACAATTAAACAAATATTAGATTTAGACATTAAGTAAATTTTAAGTAAAGTAAATTTTAAATGTCATGTAAAATAAATTAAGGTTTATTTTTACATTAAATGTATAAATGCATGGATTTTTTCTCAGAAATTAGTATTTCCTAATTTTGCCACCAATAATAATAATAATAATAATAATAATAATAGGTGTATGAATCACAAATTATTAAATATCTTTTTAATTTTAGTTTTTACATAATAAGTCCACTTATTATTTTATAAGGTTTCTTGCAACCAAAACAGTTATTGTTTAATTTGGCGTATGTGTTCAACCTAGAACCCAATTACTCTGGCTGTCTGCACTACTGTACCTTTAAGTATTGTATATGTAAACGAGGTCTGTTGTGATTGGCTAATCTTCATTTCACTTGCTGTGTCATGAATCAGTCATTTTAAATACTGCAAATCGATTAAGGCATCACAACATTATAATGTACAGTATAAAAATGCATATGGTACTGATGTATTATGAATATTTGATATATATAAATACATCTTGTGCTCTGAGTTGTGATGTCATAACCTTTGCTATTTCAGAACAGCATTTTTTTAGTTGGAAGTATGTCTATGTATTACATCAAACTCAGATTTCAAAAGAACTAGGAAAATCAATAATATGGCCCCTTTAAAACTACCATTAACAAAATTAATTTCTTCTGTGGGAATATTGCATGTTATGATATCAATATTTAAGCCTAGATCACAGAGCTTTTGAGACCTGAGGGGATTACGAACACAGCTTTCATGTCAGATGGGTTCAAATCAAGCCAATAGCCCATAAAGACGGAAATATGTCCTCTTCTGCTAGTGTGGCATCCCATATTCGTTATTATTAGCTATTTATTGACTATAAATCTGAAAGCAAGAATGTGCTTTGAACACATTGGCAGTGGGAATTGCTAGCTCTCCCTTTCAGACAGATTTAGATATTTCTCACTAAACATGGTCTTTGAACTTTAGAGGCTTTTGTTTGCAGTCCTTTGCCTTTGAAAAATTAAGATTGCAGCAAATTGTCTCCTCACATCTTCAGTTTTGGGTTGGAGATTAGAGCACAACATCCTGCTGACCCCGAAAATAAGCTCTGCATGTATTTATGAGGCAAAAGCAAGAATCCAAAACATATTAAAAATGTACAACACATTTAGTTCCTTACTGTGCACACTTGGTAAGTCAAGTCACTGACATGTAAATATTTTCAAAATATATACTGTATGTGTGTGTCTTATATATATACACATAATAAATATACACAGTATACACACATATATTATAAAAACAAAAAAATATATTTTGGGTGTGATTAATTGCAATTAATCATTGCCCAGCACTAAAATTATTATAATATAAATTCATATATAAATGTAATGCTACAAATGAATATAATGCTACTAATGTCCCCTCACAGGTGTTAAAATATTATATTAGTGCTTTGTCAGAGATTGAATGAAACTGGATAGGACTGAGGGAGAGAGAAATGGACAGTTAGAGAAACAGAGCAAAAGATAAAGAGGCTGATAGGATGAGAGCAAACAAGAGCTACATAAAAACAAGCTTCTCCATTGAGCAGATTGCTTGGTTCAAAGGGTAAAGACGCCACTGGGACAAATGGTTGGTAAACTCCTCAGGGCTTCAAACACTGAACTGACAAACAGCATTAGATGCCCGAAGGGCCTAGACACAGCACAATCTGGAGAAGGTCGGGGAAGTGTAATCCTAAATCCCTAATCCTGTTTATCTGGGCTGGACCAAATGTGCCGATGAAAATGGCAGATGAATGCGCATCGAGTAGACGACGTGCAACCTGAAACTTCACTGCCGACAGCAAAAAAAAAGAGAAAAGGCTCTGCAGATCAGTTCACAGCTCAAATCAATTAGAGGCCATTACAGAGAGGCCACAAATATGGGAACGCAGAAGCCAGACAGCAGAGCAATGCAGACATACCTCACAGACAGGTATCACCATAGCCAGATTTCAATTTAGTGGCCAATCGCCCTTAGAAAAGCCTGTTTAATGGCTTGATACTGATGAATAAACAAGCGTGAAGTCTGTGGAGCTCAAGAAATCTTGACAGATGTGGAATACTTGAGATGTAAGGACTTCGCTGTCTGTGGTGGCAGAAATGGAGGGGACACTCAAAGTCACTATTATGTATGAAGGCACAGTGGAAGCAGCAGAGAGCAACAAATCAATCTTCCCTGCTGGCGGCTACAATCTCAAGGGCACTCAGTCTCCATCAGAAGACTGCATTTGCCCTTGCCAGGCCAGACGGTGTGTGTGCTGAGCTCCATCCTGTGCGCTCTCACACCCGCTATCCATCCACACACACACCAGTTTTGATACAACTGTACTGGTAAACACTCCAGTCTGTCTGCACACAGTGTGCTGCCACCGTTCTGCTGCCGGTGCCAAGCTCGAGGACAGGCTGACTTGCCAAAAGATCCTTTCCCACCCCACGCACAACATGGGACACATTCGGCTGTATCTGTGCATCCACCACACTGCTGATCGAATGACCATCCTAATCAGTGAACTTAATCTCCTGTTTCACTGGGACTGCACTGACCCCGAGAAACCGGACAGCAAAGCCATGCAATCATGCACCCAACCGACCATCTTTACCACAGGAGAAATGGGATTATGGGTAGGGAGGAGGTTTGGCTCCTAAAAATGAGGGTGAACAGTGGAGCCCGCAGGCTGTTAGGGTAACGGTGTGGACTCTGAGAGATTAAAATAAACACAAGATAGGGCTCTGACTATGCAGGAACAAAAAGCTCAAAATGAAAATAATGAACAAGTAAACTAAATGAAAAAAAAAAAGGAATTTGAAAATTCATGATTTGTCCATTAGATGTCATGGGAATTAAACATTATTTATTTATTAAAGTAGGCAACATTTGGAAACACATTTTTATGCTAGCTGTGCAAAACTGTATACTTTTACATTTTTTATACTTTATACTAAATATTTATTTCAATTTTTTGTATCATTTTAGCAAATTGTAAAATAACAATGAATTATTTTAAACACTTAATTTATACATTAATTTTAGATTTTTTTTCATTCCAAACTTAATGTGAAATATTTTTACAATTGAAAAATAATTAAATAATTATCTATTTTAATATATATTTGAATGTATTGTAAAAAATGTTAACGTAATTTTTTTTTCTGTCACTTTTGATCATTTAAGGCATTTTAATATATCCTTGCAGAATAAAATCTCAATCTTTGTATACACTTATACTATGTATACTGTAGTTATTAAAACAGATATGAATTGCAATATAAATTATTAAAATAAAAAATAAAAATGAAATTGATTTATTATGAATACTTTATTTTTTAGTCCTTCATATGACTGTTGCTTAAACCATTGCTGTGACAGAAAATGCTAACCCCCCCCCAACAAAAGAAAATGCAAAAAAGAAATTACCATTACTATTAACAATCCCTAAGCATTCATTTTAGCAGGTGTCACCCAAATGAGCCTACAATCATGCAAAATTAGCTAATTACACAGAGTCTGGGCAATCCTCGTGGTAAACAAACAAAAAAGAGTGAGCAGAATATAAACAGCAACTAGGCAAATGGCTGTTTTTCAAAACCAATCAGACACTTAGTGCACATGGATGAATCACAGTAGAAGAAGTGGGGCCTTCAGGGGTCCTCTTATCCGTGAGACGTAGATAAAAGCTAACCGTGAGGTGCATCAGTGCAGCTCCATAATTTTCTCGTGTCCCTCCATCAGTCGCTGATATCCAAATAAGCAAAGAAGGATTTCAGAAACATGTTTGACACAGGCACAGAAAGAAATCAATGAGCTGTCAGCTCAATCTCTTCCCTCTGTGTGCCTTAATGGCTCAGACGAGAGAAGACAGTGCAAGCCTGACCCCATCACTTATAAAGTCATCCAAGCTTCGATTTCACTTTAAATGACAATCTGCAGGGTTAAAAGTGCAGAATTGAGAGATATTTTGATTTAACTAGCCTTCAAGCTCCATGTGGACATTAACCTCAGGGACGCCTTGAAGAAATTTAAGAGTGGAAGCAACTAGTCACTTTGTATGTAGCCACCTGGTATCTACAAGTGAAGCTGCACACTCATAACGACAACCAAACATCTTGAATTCCAAAAATAACTGATTCTACTTAGAATGACAAAGGAAACTGCTTATACCGAAGCTCTTGCGACACAGCGCGCCAGGAACGGGTGCAGAAAAACTTCCGTCAGCTTCTTTAAGGATGTGTTCAATGGTAAGCCATGCTACAGGGGATAATTGGTAGCGGTGTGCATCCACTAGCAAATAAAAACAAGGGCAGCCATTACATACCGAGCCCAGATGCTCGGAAGCACCTCCGTCCCTCTCCTCTTAATTAGGTTGCACAACACGAAGGGAACCAGGCTATTTTTAGCCCCTTTAACTACCGAGGGCTCTCAAAGACCAGGAGAGAGTAAAAAAACAAGAGAGAGAGAGATAAATGTCACCTTTAAATCAGAGGACACTGGAGCCACAAAGGTCAGAAAAATACATTTCAGATGTGTTGCTTGTTATCTCCGGTCAGAAAATTTAGACTTGACCCTGAAATTACCTCCAAAGATAACAATGAATTCATCTTGAGGACGTTACGAATGAGATTACGCTGAAGGCCAATTGCACAAAATCAATTTCAAAGAGCGAATCGACTAAATCAAATATTGCATTTCATACACAGGCCTTCTGATGCAAGGCATTCAATAGCATAGCAATAACTTACTCGCCCTCATTGCAGAGTAATATTTTTGTTTTCAGATTCCCTTATTAAATGGTTTTACAAATCACAGACAACCTTTTCTATACAATATTATATCCAAACTGACTTCACATTTTAAATTTTTTTTAGGCATCATTAATGTCAATAGCTCAAATGGCGAGAGTTGCACCCCACAGTTTAATATACAGATATATAGGTTTTCTTGAACGCCTCAGCGAAAGCATCAGCAATAGTAATAAGGATGACTGCCTTGGAAAGCATCACTAATAATTATATCACAGCCCACTTTCACAAGCTAATCAAATGCTAATGGGTAAATCAAGTCTCACTCTACAGGATTTCCTGCAGCACTCAGAAATGGGTCACATTACAGAAGTTAAAAGGCTTAGTTTACCCCAAAATGAAAATTGTGTCATTATGTACTCACACTCCTGCCAATACAAACCTATATGTAGTTGAAATTTGCTTTTAACACAGGAGAATGCTAAACCAGCTACTTTCCATACAAAGATTAACAGTGATCATGTCTGTCACAATTCAGATATACATAGGCCTATATAAATAAGCTACAATATATATATTTTTGGCTAATATAGTTCACCCAAAAATTTAAATACTGTCATTAATTACTCACCCTCATGTCGTTCCAAACCCGCAAGACCTTCGTTCATCTTCGGAACACAAATTAAGATTTTTTTGATGCATTCTGAGAGCTCTCTGACCCTCCCATAGACAGCAATGTAATTAACACGATCAATGTCCAGAAACATAGCAAAGAGATCGGTAAAATAATTTTTGAACGTAAAACAAAACAAAAATAACAACTTTATTCAACAATTTGTCTCCTCCGCGTCACCCTAGCTCCATTTTGTGTCATTTTTGTGTCAGCTGCGCCATGCGGATACGTTGTTTTCATTCAGATCAAAGCGTAAACGATGTAAACAATGTATCCGCGTGGTGCAGCTGAGTCGTTATTTTTGTTTTCTATGCGTACAAAAAGTATTCTCGTAGCTTCGTAATATTACGGTTGAACCTCTGATGTCACATGGATTATTTTACCGATCTCCTTGCAATGTTTCTGGACATTGATCGTGTTAATTACATTGCTGTCTATGGGAGGTTCAGATACCCCTTTTCCACCAGCAGGAACCAGGTGCTAGTTCAGAGCCAGTGCTATTGCTGGTTCAACTGGCGAGCCTTTTAAGAACCGGTTTGCTTTTCCACGGGCTAGAGAGCCACCACAGAGCCAGGTCTCACGTCACTGAATACGTTTCATCTTTCGTTTCACTAGCACGGCAGCGCCAAACACAACAGGCTTGTTCGAGGTGCATCGGCGCCATGCAGACGATCGATCGGCACACAACACACCAAAGCACCGTGAGAGCGATCCAAAACCATAAAGAGCCATCTACTTTCCAGTCGCTCCCGCAGCACCCCGATGCCACGCACCGACCGGTCCCCGCAGCCCCAATGCATCCCGAACAAGCCTAAACACATTATCAACAATGGCGGATGTTGCGTTGCTATTGATGTTGATGGCTTTGCTAACCTACATCAGCATCCAAACACGGCGAATCCAATGTATTCGTGTTTAGCTACTATTTCAAATAAGGCGGTCAAAAGTGTCTGTTTGTCTTGTTGGTCACGGTAACCCCGCCCCCAGCCCCTGACGCAAACAGTTCTTCCTTCTAGCCCAGCAATGTTTTGGTGCTACTTACGAACCACTTTTCCTGGTTCGGAGCTGGTGCTTTGGGTGTCGAAAGACAAAGAACCGGTTTGAAACTAGGCTCTGGCTCCGAACCAGCACTTGAACTGCCTTGGTGGAAAAGGGGTAAGAGAGCTCTTAGAACGCATCAAAAAAAAAAATCATAATTTGTGTTCCGAAGATGAGGTCGTACGGTTTTAGAACGACATGAGGGTGAGTAATTAATGACATAATTTTCATTTTTGGGAGAACTATCCCTTTAAGTTTAAAGTAATAGTTCACCCAAAAATGAAACTTCTGCCATTACCCTAAAAATAAGACTATTCATAACAAAATTTTATTTATTTGGTTGTTTATGTCATGTCACCATTTAAGGCTATTTTCATGGCAAGAACAGGATAGAATTAGTTAAAGAATATTTAACATATTTAAAAGGGGATAAGGGGTGCTTCACATTGTATAACATTTCCAGTCATGTTATATACAGTCATACAGCCCTAGTGAGGCAAGAAAAAAAGAAGAAAAAAAAATCTTTGGCCATATCTTCAAAAAGATTCAATTCTCAGCTTCGACTGCTGTCCTGGGGCCATGTGCCATATCCAATTCTGTCCATCAAACTCAGTGGAGACACAATACCACAATGCTATAAAGAAGGATATAACAGGCTGTCTAATCTCCCACAGCTCACGCTCGATTGATCCAGGACAGCTGCGCAAACCGCTTACATGTCTTTTTTTAACCCGTTGTTTAAAAGAGAACTGTGTCAAAGCACTAGGTTTTATTATATGTGATTAGATGGGGTTTATTATGATAGAGCCTAATGGAATGCCATCAGCGCAGGCGTGAAGTTCTGCACTGGAGTCCAGTGTCTGAAACACAATGAGACGTCTATGTAAAGCTCCTCTTAAGAGACAAACAACAATGGAGTGTCCGTGTCAGTTTGTACATTGCTCTTGTTATCCAAGCTCCATTTGTGCTGAGGCAGGACAAAAGACGCTTCAGGTTTCACTAAAGGGGGGAAAAACTGTCTCTGATAAGGCCATAGTCCTTTCTTTTTTCTCATGTACAAGCTTCAGGTTACTGGTAGAAATAGACATTTTGGCTGATATGATTGCAAATAATGACAATGACAATTTATTGGTCTATTGTTCTAAACAGCATTCACAGAAACGAATAATCTAGATCACATGTAATCAAGCAAAGCATTTTGAATGTACAGGCTTAAAGATAATAAATATCTGTTAGCACTTGAAATTGTTTATTTGGAAAATTAAATTCTGATATTGCTCTGGGCTACACCATTGACTCACGGTCCATCATTATGTTTTGTCTTTTAGGCCACATACCTCTAGAGGTTTATGTTTTCATAATGAGCCTTGTGAATACAATAAACATTTTTATTATCAGTAATCTTGAGGAATTTATTTTTCTGATTCCTCTTAATGTTTCCTTTTCCTTAACACACACTACTGTTCAAAAGTTTAAGATGTTTTTCAGTTTGAGGAAAAAAAAGTGTCATGCTCACCAGAGCTGTTTAACATGGCATCCATCCATCCATCCATCCATCCATCCGTGTCACATAATCCTTTTGAAACAATTATACAAATGTTCTAATATGCTAATTTGATCTAAAAAAATAATTTGCTTATTATTATCCAAGCTGCTTAATATTTTTGAGGAAACCGTGATATTTTTTTTAGGGTTCTTTAAAGAATAAAAAAAATGTTAAGAATAAAATTCTGTTTAATTGTAGAATTGTAGAATTTGTTTAAAATGGAAATGTTATAACATCATAAATATGTTTACTGTCACTTTTGATCATATTGCATACTAGCTGAATTATAAAAATAAATAAATACATTTGATTTATTAACATTTCAATTGGTAGTGTCATTTGGATAATAATAATAATAAAAAAAAAATCAAATAAAACTCAAAATTCTTGCAAAAGGTGTTTACTTTTACTTACTTTTTTTAGAAACCTCATGAATCCAATAAATGGCCACCATTAAATAAAACTGCAATCCAATAATTTATATGTTTGATTCCAAAAAAATAAAAATAAAATAAAAAAAGAATCCGCTCATAAGTTATTCATTCAGAAAATGAACTATACTGGCCAAACTGTATTTTGTTGATTCATTAAAAAGAAAAGACGGTGTTTCCTGCACTACTATTCCAAAATGAATGACTTCACACACAATAACTATTAAAAAAAATACAAAAGTCATCTGCTAAAGGCATAAAAAAAAAAAAACTTCAACCCTTTCTATTATTTATATTAGTAACTTAATCAAATTAGTAAAATGATTTGATCTCAACAAACTATTTTTTAATAACAAAAAGATTACAGTGAACTTTTTAAAAGATATTTCCAACCATTTCACAATGACACATCAAGTATGTATGACCATAGTGCACATTCATTTTCTACACCATGAAGGATTTGGGACATAGCCGGTTCTCTGAGAGTCCAAACTAAAGGACTCCATGGTTGAGAAGACAGCTCAGCACTCTAGAGCCAGTGCAAAACCTCCAAATGAAGTGGTTTTGGTACAATAATCCATGTATAGAAAAAGTAATAAGCTAAAGCCATAAGGACATATGCAAGCTTAGACATAATGCATCTTCCATGAAGGACGTAGCTGACTATCACATCTCATCTTCCTAATACTTGTCGGAAGAAGAGACAGCGTAAGGGCACACCTTACCGAAACAACTTTGCCCCCATTAATGTGAGAAACCATCCCAGTGAGAACAAACATGACACCAGCTCAAAGACGAATGTGTAGCCAACATAAAACTGCAGGCTGAATCTACTTGGTAATAAGCAGAAATGAGAGCAAACGCTATTGTGTAGGGTCCTCACAACAGGAGGAAAAAAAACAGTGCCTTAATCTTTTTGGCATATTCCATATGCCTCATAGCTTTAGGGAACGAGAAGATTTCCTCTTTCACTTTGAGACAGGGAAGGAGGGATTTAGGTTAAGAGAGGCGAGAGGAGGGAGAGAGCGAGAGAGGATGTTGCTTTAGAAGTTATAGCAAAGCCAGAAGCAATGCATCATGCTGACATGAACGAGGAACAGAGGGAGAGTGAATTTACTCTATTGGATTTTAGAGGAAACAAATACGATTGGCCACCCTCAAGATTCATCACATTGACTACCAATTAGACGGGCTGAGCAATAGTAGCCATCGATTTCTGAAGGGTCAAACCTTAAGTTACACCTTAATTGACGCTCACATGGCTGCAGCTTGGCAAAAACCGAGAAACAACTGTATAATCACAGTACTGAGATTAACTGCTGAAAACAGGAGGAGTATATGTGTTTGCAAGTGTGAGTGTGTGTATCTGTGTGTTTTATTGGCCTTATTGTACTTTGCCTGAGCTGCAAGAAACAAAGTTCAATCACTGTAACATTGGCATTTTGGTGTGTGATCAGCAGTTTGTGAACAGAAACCAGGGATGTGAAAAACTTCATATTTTAATAATTGATTAATCGGCAGGTTGCCCAAACAACTAGTTCGACATATCAGTCTTAAGAAAATTCAGTATAATTACCTATAAATGATTAATTTATAGGTAAATATGCAGATTTTTTTTAAGATAGATTTTTTTGTTATAAAATATTTTGAATTAATAATATTATTATTATAAAATATTAATATAAAATCATTATTTTTGTAATTTAGGGTCAGGTAATATTTGTTTATATACACATATACATATTTACATACATTCATAAATATATGTAATATTTTTATTAATTAATAATTATTATAAATGTTATTTATAGTTTATATTAATAATTATTAAATAATTAAACATATATTTTGAATTAACTATATTATAAAAATATAAATATACAATTATAATATTACAAATATAGAATATTATTAATACAATATTTTACAATTTTGTATATGTTTTTCATTTGATAACTATACAGAACAGTGAACAGTGTCAGGTTTTCTGACCTGAACATTATAAAATAATATATATTATTTTTTATAGAAATCTTTTAATAATTAAGTTATTAATAAATAAAAACATTCATGCATAAACAATTAAAAAAATCTAGATATACTAGTGGACTAGTCAATTATTTGACAACTAGTCAACAATTATGACCAATCTCTATTAGAAACCCTCTTTTAAAATTCAGTTTTTTGCTGGAGTATGATGTACATATACAGTGTTCCAAAATGGATAATTTTCACCGGTGTACATCCCCAAGTGATCTGTAATCTGTTTGAATACAGATAATCTGCCAGAAGAGGAACAATCCAAGCCCTCCAAGGACCCACAACGGATGGTTTATTATTGGCAGGTTGTAATACAGTCTAATATGGTATCCACATCTCGAGGGCATGATCAAATAATCAAACATAACAAATAAAATTCCCCATCTACCTGCTTTTGTTTCTTCCATCAGCACTTTTCACTTCGTAAACTTCGAGCAAAAGACTTTGTGTGCCCAAGACCAACCGACCAACATGTATAAATGCCTGATTAGCCTTGCCTTTAGATGAACACTACAGTTCTGAGCTCAGAGGACTCGTGACCTAAATTAAATCTGCACTAAGGGTCGGTCCAGCTACATTTAGACACTCCAAGGAGAAACTCGTCCTAACCCTGGAACCTGAACAAGCGACGTCTGAAGTTCATTCAGCCACAGGTCTCTCTCTTCACCACAGGTGCAGCCATCAGTTCACAGGGCAGCACTGCACACAACTCTACTGGCACCTGCCATCCTCTGCATCACGTTTCTGATGCCAAATCCTACTAAGTAAGCCAGGTGGTGAAAGTCACAGGTATAAGCCGGGCCACAGGGTAAGCTTTGTGTGTGAGCAGTGTGGGATAGTGCTAATGATGAGTGCGAATATATGCATCTTTGCTTTACTAGATCCACAGCAATAACGGCTATATACAGCTGTTACATTTAACAACACTGCGTATTTGGAAAGAATGTTGTTGCTACATTATAAGATGGAGAATAACATATCAAAGTCAATGCGAAATTCTGTTTGTAAGCCATTTCATTGTGAAACAGTATATTTATTTAGAAAAATAAATTATAATGCGACTTGATTTTATGCACAGAACTGATGGAAAGCGTAAAGTGGGCATTCTTTTTTTAACTCTACCAGTCAAAAGATTGCAATGATTAAGATTGCCAAGAGTGCATTTATTTGAAAAAATAAAAAAATATTTTAAAACTGATAATATATAAATGTTATATTCAATATATTTTAAAATGGATTTTATTTATACATTTAATATTTATAAAGTATATAAATAAAATATATTTTAAAACATTAAATATATTTTAACATTTATGTTAAACTCGTTAAATATCAAGAAAAATGTCAAAATAAAATGTTGAGATTAAACTCATTAAATTTCAAGAAAAAAGTCAATGTTTCGAGATAAAACTCGTTAAATTGAGGAAAAAAGCTGAGAAAAAATGTTGAGAAAAAAGTAGCTAAATTGAGAAAAATGTTGACAAAAAAGTCATGTTTCAAGAAAAAAGCCTATTAAATTTCGAGAAAAAAGTCGAGAATACACATACTCGTGTCATTCGTTTCATCTCGTTGGACAGAGTCAAATAGCGTCTGCAGTGGCGTAGGTTGGAGAGCAATGCGCAGGGACGTAGCGTGTGATGCGATCGACTAGTGCCTGAAACCGTCTTTAGCCGAACTCGCTTTTCTTCCTTTTCTCATCACATATCACATCGGAAAAGTGGAAATCAATTGCTCTATTTATAATATATAATTGCAATTTAATCTCAACATTTTATTTCAACATTTTTCTTGAAATTTAACGAGTTTAATCTCGTATTATAATGATTTTAATCTCAAAATGGTTTTATTAATATTGCTTGGCCTTAATCCTCTTCCATATATAATATATTTAACTTATTTTAAAAGTTATTTTAAACTACATTATTTGGTATTAATAAGTCTGAATAATTGATTATTATAATGGTTTCTGAAGGTTTGTGACCATGTACAGTAGACTAGAGTAATGGCAAAGGAGAATGCAAAAAAAAAAATCTTTAAAAATATATCACATTTTAAAATCTATTAAAATAGAGAACAATTATTTGAAATTGTAAGGTCATTGCACACGGAGTCCGAAATTTTCGTCCGTTAAAGGGGTGGTCTAATGGATTTTTTCAAAGGCTTGATTGTGTTTATGGGGTGCACAGCAACGTGTTCATGCTTTGTTTTCTAAAAATCACATTATTTTTCACATATTTTACCTGTATTGTACACTGCTTTTCAGCTAGCATAAAAATGGCCTGTTGATTTCCTGGTTCTGTGAAGGCCCTCCCTCAGAAATTCGCAATGGGATCTGATTGGTTAGCTAGCCGAGTGTGCTGTGATTGGCTAAACCGCCTCTAGTGTGCATCTAAACATCCCGCCCCTCAGCTCAGCGGCTTGTGCTCTGGTTGTATTGTAAACAATGGCGTCGTCTATATTGCTTATCAATTTGAGCCTGATTGAGGATATTAGTGAAGAGGATCGCGCAGAACCGGTTTAAGCACGGCTTTTAATGGTAGGCCTATGTTTTTTGTTTGTTGTTGTCTCATACTTTTAGATACGCTGTTATTATGCTACTGCTTATGTTAGCTTTTAATATACAGTTTTATCATGATTAAAGCTTTAATATAGTACGCCAACCGCATGCGCGTCCATGTTAAATGCTTGTCATAGCTATGTGAAAATAAGTGTATAATTGGAACAGTTCATTGTTGGAGCAGCTGAGCTGATCTGAATGAGTGAGAGAGATGCAGAGCAGGGCGATGCGAGGAACAGGATTGAGAACCGCTGCTTTAGAACATTGATTTTGAAACTTGTGAATCCATTAGAATCGTTAGAAGACAGAATCGCGGAATTATTTTGTTGTAGTCCCTTACCAGCCATTTGCTGTAGGCGATGCTATGCTAATTCTGTAAAAGACAATTTCATCCTTTGCATTGAACTTTGAGCTTCGTAACTTTGCAGATGTTGTTTATGCTCACACAGCTATTACACACTGACAGAAGTTAAGGTGAAATCGTATTATATGACCCCTTTAAAAAATAAATACGACCTCACGTTATGTCAATCACGTCTAAACACTGCCTCCGAAATTTTTCGTTCGTCATAAAATTTTTTAGATCGGGTTCTAGTTTTTGCGTTTTTCACATCCGTAGCAAGCATTTTGAGAGGTGTTTTGACAATTCAGAGCCACCGTACAAGCGAATGCCAAAATCCAGGATGCCGATTGTCAGGTTGACCAACTTCGTCTCGCAGCACAAAGCACTGTAAAGATCCTTGCACACCGAATTCACAGAAATTGGTGGTCTTCTTTTGAATATGTGTCTCTTGTATCGCTAGCAAAGCATCAAACTGAGCCACTGATATCCTGAAGTAAACTTTGAATCGTTAATAAGGAGGGGGAATCTAGGGATTGGGTGGACCTTTCTTTTGTTCAATATGTCCTTTCTTTTTCTCTTTTTAAGAAGCAAGAGGACAACAAAATCATCCTCACTGCTTGAAGACTTCATTTAGTACTGTTTTACAAATTATTTCGCTACGGATTAATTAATACGCATCAGACTTAAGTGTGCAAGGTTTCTGTCCGTGACGACTTTTTAGGATAACGAATATGAAAAAACGCATACGAAAAGTGAAAAGCCTCAGTGTGCAATGACCTTTACTGTGTATATGAGACTTTAAAAAAAAAAAGTAGTAAATATTCCAAACTTTTGACCAGTAATATCACACAATATAATATATACATTTTTAGACCTGTAAGCATTATCCAACACTAAACGGTTGTTTTTTTAAAATACACTACCTTTTTAGTTTTAAAATACCTATCTACCTTTTTATGGTCAGCCCCTAAGATATCCGGTTTGACTGCCAGAGCATTGATTCATGCTGGAATAACTAGAGTCGGAACAAAGATGCACGTCAATCCACATCCACCCACCTAAAACACCCTGAAACCATCCTGCTTTATTCTCTTGCTCGTCTTCCCAACTGCCAGAGCGCCGGGTGCCATTTGAAGGCGAGGTGTAGCATTTGCACTGCCTTGATCATCAGTGTGTGTGTCCAAGCTCTCAGTGGGGAATTCTGGCTGGCATCTCTTCTGGAATTGGCAGCACTATTTGTCAGACACAGTGAACGACTCTTACAGAGATGAGCATCTTAAAATGTCAACATCATTGGAAAGGCGCACAAATAGACCAAACATTTTTTTTTTTTTTTTTAAAGTTATTTGCTTTTTTGCTGAAAAATCAGCAAAAGCCACTTCAGAATTGCCACAGCCTTTTTGCACGGCAGGACTTCAAGTCCAACTAGCTTTAATCACAGTGACGCAGTGAGTCATCAGGGAGACTTGGCTCAAGGTTCACTGCGGGATTTTGCAGAAAATCTCACTCATGTTGATAGTCAAGCATGTGGCGCGCCAATCGATAATAAGCTCTACAGTTTGAGCGAAAGGTCAGTCAACAACTTATCAAATTTCGGACTTCACTGAGATCAGACACTATCATTTCTTCAGTAGAGTAGATGCTGCTACTTCAGTGCTGAATAATGTTATTTATAAAATCACATCAGTGCAACGCATCCCTGGGGGACCGGTCTGGCATTTGAGGCTAAAATCCACTAAGTGGTTCCATCGTCAGGGTGCTAAGTCGAGTCCAGCTTTCAGGCTACTGTGGAGGAAACGTTCTCTCGGTGAGGGGGAATCTATACACACGGGAACCGTCTCTGTCACTTTCATCGGCACAGCATGCTTAAATGGAGTCATCACCCCATGAGAAGTCAGGTTGGGAATGGTCTAAATGTACCAGACCAAGTCACATGTGATAGGGAGGAAGAGATGATGGACACTTATTGGTGCGGATCCAGCTGAGGGCCATTTTTACTCCCGTACAGAACAGCGAGGTAGGGAAGCAAGGTGGACAGTAACCCTACTCCCTTCTAGAACAAGCGATGGAGATGACGACCGCATTCTGGAGCAAGAGCAAGAGTAATTGGGTCAATGGCATATAAGGATGTCCACAGTAATCAAAAGTGTTTTTTTTTTTTTGGAAAAATATAGTTTAACAAACGTGTCAAGTTATTAGAAATGTACTCTTTGTATTCATGCTGGTTTCATATAACGTTAACACAATTTTCAAGTGGTTTCAAGGGTATGACCATCAAGTAAAAAGCAATAACAATTACACATTAAAGATCCATACATATGCATTATCAGTTATTTAAAAACATTTTTTTTTTAGATTTTTAAAAAGGTAAAAAGAAATGTCATGAATTTCCGTGAATAAATTCATAAATCTAATTTTTTAAGTTTCAAAAATATATCAGGTTTTTGGAGAATCAGGCCACATTACATTTTACAACTTTATTGAAAATGAATATTATTTTTTAAAATAGTTGTTAAAGCATAAATATTATGTTTTATGCATTACACTTTTAAAACCTGAAATAACTTTGCCATCATAAGAGGTTTCATTGTAAAAGGTTAAAGTATTTGATGATGTGTTAATATACTAATTACACAGTAATGAGGGTCTGTCTATATTTTTATGAAAATCAATAAACAGGGGTATGAACAGAAATTAATAAAAATGAATAACATTATAAAAAAGGTTTTATTTACGAGAATTTCATTTTCACTGAAAGAGGCTTTTTTCTTTATTATGGTGTATACACTGACTTTAATTTATGTTAAACATCAAAATGAAGATTAACCCACAACTTAAAAAATAAATAAAGCTAATAAAACGTCATCCCTTGAATCACATTTTAATATATTTTTAACAGGTAGGACAAACACAAGACGACAAGAGCATCATGTCACTGAACCAATTGTTACCGTTTTCTAAAAACAAAGAGGTTCATCTTTAGACAGACACCAATAACTTTAAGCTGAGGTTTTCAGAATGAAGCACAACGAAGCAAGAAAAGTGAACCCAATTCAAAAGGTTAATTCGATATCCTAAAGATTATCTCTCATGACAATAATTGTCCAAGAAATGACGTGTAGAGTGAATCGATGGAGAAAATATAGAGGATTAAGTGGAAAAAGCAGGGATTCTTTTTGTTATGCGTCAGCGCCGAGCTCTCTGGGTTGAAGGATGGCTCCCGGGGGCAAGGCCTGTAGGCCTCATTCCCCCCACAGCATGCAGAGAATTCCTAATAGTACCGCACATTATGAGAGCGGAACAGACTACTCAGCGAATCAGATAATTGAGTTGAACAGCAGCTGGGGAGGAAAAGAGCGAGAGAGCAGCGGTAGCATCTCCGCTGAACGTTACAGGGGGGAATACATTTCTACCCAGCATCCCAGTCGACGGCTCTTTTCCCGGTCTCCACCCTACTTGGAGAACATTCGAGCACTTGAAGCATGCTAGCACATGTGGCCTGCTGGTGATTTCCCTGGATCGTGAAGAGAGCGCAATGAGATTGTTGAGACGGCTTATTGTTCTGGGACCACGAATGGAACATGAGGGGCTGCCAGGAAAACCGGGGGATGTTTAATTGTGAATGAGTGCATATGTCTGAGAACGTTAGTAGCATTACGACTGCACCGAGCAACAAAGTGCAAGCATGTGGAGCCCATGAGAGAGAATGATCGATACCAGGTGCTTGTTCCATTTAAGCCGCCCAAAAAGGACATGAGCTAAAGTTAAAGCACCTCTGTGTCTGCTAAAGTGGGTCGAAGTACCACTCCTGTTGCTGTGCTGCATCTGTGCCGACTCCGCAGGTCAAAGGAGGCTGTGTGGAGCAGGCAGGCAACTTGCTTCTTGTCTCCCAAGGTGCTGGGAAATGAAAGAAGGGTGTTGGTCTCCAGGCGGATTCGATCAATCCGCAGTTAGAGGGCAGTGGTGCAAGACACACAGAGGGGCGTGTAGGGAACAGGATTGAGCGAGGACGGGCATGTGTACACATATACACACAAAAACACCAGCTGGCAGTCGGCTGTCAACTGACGTAGGATGTGGAGAATGATGGCCACAACGGGAACATATTGTAAGACTTTATGTGCACACAGAAGTCCTAAAGGTTCAAAGAGACACAGACAGATCTAAATATTAAGCAAAAATTCTCAACCAAAAAATAAATAAAATAGGTGGCGGGGGGAATAAAAAATAAATATAATCCCACCTTGGTGACATATTAAGCCCATGGCTCTTCAAAGAAAAATAAAATAAAATAAAACCTCAACATCAATCAGTTCGATATACATATCGATTGTATGTATCAATATACATATCGATTTGGTTATACATAACCAAAAAACAAAACAAAAAAACTATTCAACAATATGAATGGAAAAGAATGGGAAAAAAAGCTTACCCAAGTTAAGCAACACATAATAAATGATCCCCACAATGGACAATATTAAAATAATGATAATGATTAATTTAATAACAATAATAATCATCATCATCATCATCATCATCATCAAGCACAAAAATTTTTTTTACTCCAATCCATATTCTCCTTTCAATCTGCACTTTAGAATACATAAACAGGCAGTGGTTTAATACACATTTCTGTCGGTAGAGTCTTTTCAGTAATGAAGTTTGTGTACGATTAATGCTACGCACAGATAAAGGACAACAAAAGCATGGTGGATTATCTCGCTTTTCCGTATGGCTCAGAGTGAATGTTAATGTCAGATGCCGAGTGAGCCGGTGTGAGCGATCCCACCGGTTCCTGCACTCCGCAGGACCCGTGAACACCTGAACCATGTGTGGACGCTGCTTCTTCAGAAAAATCTCTTTCAACTGTGGAATTGTGATGATTTGGCAGGGCAGGACGACTCTGGAGTGTGTCGGGTACAGTCATCAGAGGTCCCGGCCAATATGCAGCTGTCAGCTGTTTGAAATCTCACCTTCATTTCCTTCGACAAAGCAGCACAGGCCATATACTGAGCCCAGACAATGTTACATCCACAGAGAATCATTCTGAAAATGGGAACAGACACAAACCTCACCTTGACCACTGCTGAGACAATCACTAAACAGAATGAGAAATCAGGAGAGAGAGTGCAAAAACAGGATGACCAAGAGAGTAAACCAGTACAGCTTAAGCATCACGGTGAATTTGCTCAAAAGGCTGTTTCATTAGTATTCATAGACATGATCCAGGCGCCCTCCGCAACAGTTGTAGGTTTGCATTTACATTTAAAAACACTCGCACAAAAGACGAGGACGGCACAAGTCTAGTGCTCTTGGCACTGCCACTGTCTAGAGCAAATTATCTTGGGCGCATAATTAACCGTATTTACATGAGTGCAAAGAACGAGTGCTAAAAGAACTCATTGGGGTTGTTTAAATGCTTATCTACTAAAATTGTTGTTGAAACCACAACTGACACAGTGTGGACTCTATCTGTTAGTGCAGGTTCTTTGCACTATGCCCACTGTTTGTTTGCAAAGACCCTGTGGGTATATGCTATATATAAACACTACTGTCCATTAGTCTGCCATGTTTTTGAAAGATTTCACCAAGGCTGCATTTATTTGATCAAAATATAGTAAAACAGTAATACTGTGAAATATTATTACAATTTAAAAAAAGGTTTTCTGTGTGATTATATTTTAAAATGTAATTTATTCCTGTGATAGCAAAGCTGAATTTTCAGCATCATTACTCCAGTCTTTAACTTGTTTAACCTGTCTGACCTTTTAATTTTTGAATCGTAGTGTGCAATGTCTATACACTTTTTATATACTATGCACTACTTCCATAAAAGCTATCCTTCTCTTTATTTCTTACTTTCAGCTCTGATCTAACCTGTACACTTCTGAACAATTTTGATACTCCGTATTACAGCACTTTCTTATGCTACAATCTCCTTAAAATGAATCGCTTGTTGTATTCCTCATTTGTAAGTTGCTTTGTATAAAAACGTCTGCTAAATGAAAAAATGCAAATGTAAATGCAAATAATATTTTTCATCATTGCATTTTTTTAAACTTGCCAAACAGGTGTGTAATAGTGAACAAAGCAGACACAAATGAAGTCAGTGTTTCACGTCAAGCAAGTCGAGCTCAAGCTAAGGATCAAGTGTTTAGTCACAGGTCAGAAAAGACCTGAATTGATTCAAGAATAAGTCTTCATTAGGTACAATTAGATTCCACAAAAGGAGGAAAATCTCCAGACCTTGCCAAGCCATTTCACATGGAGTCAAAGTCAAGCCACTACTTGGTATCTGGCACAGACCAAGGCTGCGGTTCCCAAAAGTGTTGTAAACCTAAGCAGATCATAGAAACCATTGGTGCCAGCAGTTGCTACCATCTACTTAGGCTTACGATGCTTTTGAGTGTGTGTCTAAACAGCAAAACATAATAGACAGCAGTTCTTTCACATTCTAAATCTGAAATGCTCACCTGGCCTACATCTCACAATTAGTATTCATTTTTTCTCTTATGTTAGGTAAGATAGCAGTGATGTCAAATCAGCGCTGAGAACTCAGGTGAGCGTTTGTGAGTGTTAACAGCTTATTATATTATTATTATTTTTAATTATATGTTGACATATGCAGTTTAATTTCGTTATGAAGTGTAAGGGGAGCAAAATGCTTTAAACGGCAAAGTTGTGCTACTCAACTAAATAGCACAGCACAGTCGGTTATATTTTTCAGGGTTTCTGTAGGTTTTATGACGGTAAATGTAAGACTTTATGACCAAGAAAATAAAATTTAAGGACCAAACTGAACGGAACAATGCGTCAATAAGTTCTCTAAATGTTCATGTCTAGACAGAGAGCAGACAATGAGCAACACTTTAAAGTTCGAAAAACAACTTCTAATATACTTTACTTTTTAATTGATTTTATAAGAAACAGCTTAACTAGAATATGGTAATATTTTTTATAGTACCTTCTGATCATACTACACAAAAGTGATGTTTTTCCTCTGTATTTTTTCGTCTTGTTTTCCAGTGCAAATATCTAAATAATAGATTTACTTGAGATGCAAAACTACATCAGATCAGAAGTTTTGTTTTCTGAGAAACTGATCAAAATGTTTATGATTAAAATAAAAATCAAGCAAATGTAGTTTGATTTAAGGCCGTTTAGATATTTGTATTGAAAAAAAAGAGCAAAATACTGAAGTACACTTTCCTGTTCGGGATAAATGTGCAGAGACGATATGTACCCACTTTAACATTGATTGAACCACGGGTATATTTGAAGCAATAGCCAAAGACACATTGTATGGGTCAAAATTATAGATTTTTCTTTTATGCCAAAAATCATTAGGATATTAAGTAAAGATCATGTTCCATGAAGTTATTTTGTAAGTTTCCTACCGTAAATATACCAAAACTTAAGTTTTGATTAGTAATATGCATCGCTAAGGACTTTTGGATAACTTTAAAGGCAATTTTCTCAATATTTAGATTTTTTTAGACCCTCAGATTCCAGATATTCAAATAGTTGTATTTGAATACATCCAAATATTGTCCTATCCTAACAAACCACACATCAATGGAAAGCTTATTTATTCAGCTTTCAGATGATGTATAAATCTCAATTTCGAAAAATTGACAATTAAGACTGGTTTTGTGGTCCAGGGTCACATATTGTTGATCGACTAATGAAAGGTGGGTATGTGTTCAGGGAACCTCTTTGAAAACTGTTCACACCTCACATTTAAAAAAAAGTTAATTCAATTTTTGGTGAGGAGGGGGTAGAAGGTGTTGAAAGCACCAAATTAGTTATGAAAATAACTAATAAAATTATGATCTGAAATCTGATGTTCCATCTTCAAATAAAAAGGATACAGAATACAGCACAAAAATAAATCGCAAGTACTCCAGTTGCTCTATCTAGCAAAATCACACTTTCTTAATGAGAGGAAATAACACGTCTGTGCTTCATGAAACTAAGACAAGCTCATGTTAGCCCATCACGACGCATCTAGAGCAATGCCTTTTTCGCCTATTAATAATTCACTTCTGCCGATGGCTCTCAATTATTTATGAAAGTTTATAATTCATCTTCCACCTTCACTTCCATAAGGTGAATAACAAAAGAGTTGATGTAAAGATCAATGATGCCCGTAAACATCACATCACCATCAGGCCCTAAGTACACAGCTGTATGAGACTGTATGTGCAGGTATGTTACAACAGCATAAACATCTGAACATGTTTAGCAGTAACTATTTGAGGCATTTTAACCTAAATGATCAAATACAGCTCACAGCAAAACAACAGATTGGCAGAATTTCAATTTGGTAAGGAATCCAAGGTTTCATTTTTCATGCATTCCCCACAGGCAGGAATGTGAACCGTGTGAGGGATACAGTCGGGCTCTTCTCCAAATCTTTGGCTGATCAGAAACACTGGTAACTGCCATCAGTGTGACTTGTGTGCTTTTCTGTCTCTCTCTGAATACAGAAGGGAAATGCTTCATACATGATGCTTTAAACCCTGTCGCAACACATTACTTCAATACAAGCCTCTATAGACTTCCCCTTAAAGACCTACTAACAAACCATAGCCAGAATGTGGAAATTTGCCATTTTTATTAATAGAATAATGGAGCATGGCCAGGAAATCATACCTGCAAACTAAAGGCCCTGATGCACTTCCAGTGAAGTCAAAGAATGGACTGGTGCACCATCATTTTAAACAAAATCTGGCCAAAAATGAAGTTCGTTTGGAGTTTGTTTTGGTAGCAGCTTACCAAAGCAAAGAACCCAGAAAAGTTTGCACCTGCTGGTAAATGTATAGGATGGGAAGTCGCTACTAAGATTAAAAAGTATTTTGATATTAGAAGAACTGAATTTAAATGTTGTTTCGGACTACATTGACTTTCAAAAACAGCTGAAACAGTCTTCACAATATCTTCTGTGTTTCAGGTTTGAAACAAAATAATGATGAGTGAATAATTACAGATTTTTGTCACTTTTGGGTGAATTAAAAATTTACATACTGCCCCTATAAGTTGCAAATTGACTATTCATGAAAGTATTAATGCTACTAAGTCAGAAGTTAGTGCTATGACTATATGTGACTACATAAACCGTGTGACCATTTGAGGACTTTAAAATTTGTTTACTCTGTGTTCTGTCCTTTGACAGACAAGCAGCTGGTGCAAGCACATTACAAGAAACAGCAAGGCCACACAACAACGTTCCAACTGGTAAAGCAATAAACCCTGACCGGCTCCCATCCTACCTCTGGTTGACAGTGTGGTCCTCCCAGAATCTCATCAAAAGTAGCTCTGCTCGCCTGAGCTCGGGATCTGCAGGTGAGTCTTCTGAGATGCTGCAGGCATTCCTGCGAAACGAATCAGAGCACATCGATTAACAAAGCAATAACAGGAGCAAGCAGGGGAGAATATAGGGGACACACTGGTGGGTTTCAGACAGATTAGCACCCAGGTTTTCTGCAGAAAAACAGGCCTTGCTTAGATTCATTCAATTAAAGTAGCTGGACAGATTTAAAGTGTATTAAATAGGGACATTTCTGTATATACCTCAGTTTTAAAATTACAGCTCGCTATGTTTCCGGTACAGCCGGAGATAACAATTTAAAATTCCTTTTTTATTAAGCAGTAGTTTACTGACTAAAGAATGGCTCTGTCAATACTGCTGCAACACACTACTAGCACTGCAGTTTATGGGGGAAAAAGATTTAAAGCGCTTCCACTTTTGGATGCAAAACGGTTTAGAAAAATGTATACTTTAGTCAGAATTACTGCAATCTTATTCTATTGTGCTCAATCTATTTAAAGTTTAATAGAGACTCATTGGTGCCAGGACAAGCCTTTATGCCAAATGGAAATACTCGCTGATTTCCTAGCATTTACTGATAAGCTTACAAGCCTAAGATGTAATTTATGCGCTGAAGAAAACTGGTCTTAAATGTATTAAACAACACAGGCAGAAGGGCCAGTCACTTTAAACTTCACAGTTTTTTTATGGGTTCATTTGAAGCACTTAAAGGGGACCTATTATGCAAAAATCACTTTTATAAGGCGTTTGAACACAGTTGTATGGCTGCAGTGTGTGAAAACAACCAGCCTATAATGTTAAAAATCCACAAACTCATTTTTTTTTTATAAAACCAATAAATCATGAACAGTCTCTCCAAACGAGCGGTTTCAGAATCTCCCTCTGTTCACATCACCGAGGGGAAAAAGTCCCGCCCATTTGTGACGCTCTCTGCCCTATTAGCATAAACACAGCCCTGAGTGAGAAGCTGCGGTCCGCCATTACTGGAGATATATACAATGTCAGCACCAAAGAGGCATTACAAGTGTTGTGTTTTGGGATGCACTAATGAACATAGGAGTCTCCATAATCTCCCCCCATCTGAGCCGAGGACACTGTGGTTAAATTTCATTTTCGAAGGAAATATCCCAGAAAAAAATCTGTAACGTCCCCTAAATGTTTAGGAATCAATACCAACGCTTTGTGCGCTAACGTCAGCTCCAGACAAAGTAAGTATCATGCGTTTGTTTTCCAAATTGCCTTTCTGAAAGAGCTTCTTGGCACTCTGTAAGGCTAATTGCTAAAGCTACCATTGTCTTTGCTATTTTCACTTGCTGCCTTCAAGTGCTATCAGAATTATCTTAAATATGAATGTGGTAGTTAAAAGTTGCATATGAAAGCAATGGGAGTCGATCGCTTGAAGTTGTCGAGCTCATAATCAGAAGTGGGACTTATAAAGTTTGTGATAGCATGAGACCGGCTATGTTGTTATTTTTATCCCGCAGTGCTCCCATCTTTGTAATTCATAAACATGAATTTATTATGCACTGTATAATCAGATGACTGACTTTGAAACAGAGTATGTTTTCTGTAAAGATAACAGGCTTGTATTTATAGTGGAATGTTTATTTGCAAAGGCTAGCACTGCTAATGCTGGAACAAAATCAAAAATCGGCGCGTTTTGGCTCATACCCTAAAAGTGGCAATTTTAACAAGTTATAAAAATGTATCTGTGGGGTATTCTGAGCTAAAATTTCACATATACGTTCTGGGGACATCAGAAACTTATTTTACATCTTGTAAAAAGGGGCATAATAGGTCCCCTTTAATATAAAGCACGTCCCATGTTCAGGATAACTTGGATTGTGCACTTTTCCCTAAGCAGCTCACTCGGTTTCCTTCGTTATTTTTCAGATGCGCTTACAACATCAAATTATCTTTCATATTATAACATCATATTATTCTGCTCTGCAGACTAGGGCTGTGCGATAGCCTATATGATATATTGTTTCATCAATATTGTGATTGATTTGATTGGCAATATTTTCTTACAACTCTTTCATTCAGAAATGATTTCGACTGTTTATGCAATATTTTCTTACACACTCTTTACACAGGTTTTTAAAAAGGCATTTATATGTTGTAAAACTTATCATCATAAATCATCTTCTTCTAAGATAACAGCACTGTAATCCATGCTTTTCTCCCCCATAAAAAAACTGTTATAACATAAATACTTGACATAACTTAACATTGACAATAACTTCAATGCATTTGTACACACCTTATTAATAAAAAAGGCTACAAATTTGGAACTCAGAAGAGCATTGTTTAAAAATTTCCTCAGCTACTAAAAGAAACTGTTTTAAAGAAAATGCTTAAAAAAAACTCATTGCACACCAATGTTCACATTGCAATTTTGTTATGATTTGGATTCATCATACAGCCCTACTAAACAAACAGACGTTCCACATGTAAAGTAGTCAAAACTAGGGGTGTGCGATGTTGATATTAAATTGCGAATGGCTGTTAAATGGTCTTTTTCTTTTATGTTTAGTTACCATGTAAAGTAGGCCTCAAAACTGCACTGCGATGTTGATATTAAATTCAATAACTGTTAAAAACGTCTTTTTCTTTTATAAAACAGAACCAGGCCTGCTGCAGACTGGCTCAATAACTTAAAAACGAACGATAAAACTAAAGAAAAATATATAGAGCTTGGATGATCCTGCCTAAAGAAAAATATATAGAGTTGTCGCGATTCGTCGATTTTAGTCGACCAGTCGATTTTGAAAAATCGTCGACTTCATTTTGCTCGCGTCGACTAACCGCAAAATACCGGAAGTGGCGCATTTCACGGACGAGAATCCATAAAACACATTATTAGACTATTTTCCAAGGCTGCATGACATTAAACCCATTTAAAAATCATAAGTAAGCATAATTGTGAATTCACAAAAGCTATGATTTAATTAAATAATTATATGCCATGCAGTTCTAACACAGTAAATGCGCTTTAATTATTTACAATGCGTGTAGGTTAAGCACGTGCGTCTCACAGCGGCTCCTTTCACAGTAGTTCCACAGAAACTTATCATTTACATCTGTGGAGCATCTCAAACTCCATCTCTGCATGTTGTTGTGAGTTTGGGTTTATTATAACGTTCATCTGGGAACGCAACGTGCGCCATTTCATCAGATTTGTAAGGTAAATCATTTATAAACCTGTGCAAACACAGGAGAATACATCGCGATTTCAAAATAAAAGCTTTTACACGTTTTACAAGAGTTTACACGTTTTGATGTCCACATATTCATTTAATTACAGTGACTATAGCATTTCTGTTCTAAAGAAATGACCAAATATTAAAGATTAAGTGGACATTTGAATTAAATGGTGCTTGGTCAATATTAAACAATGATTACATCGCGCAGTAATGTTTAAAAATAATCATCAGGCGCCCCCTGCAGGCCTTTGTTGTTATGCGTCATGTACATTAGCTCTATTGTTTATAATACATTATGTATTTTAACAGTTTTGTTCAATAAAACCATATGATTTCTTGCTTTTGATACTTTATTTGAACTAATTATTATTGCATCATTGCTATTATACATGTATTTTAAGTCATTTTAAAAGCTATTGTCATCTATTTGCCACTTACATCTATTTGGGGTTTATATGAAAGGGCCCGTTTCCCCAAACATACTCATCATCAGCTCCAATTGTAATGTTTTAATACAATTTTCTATTTTTTCTCCCCATTCTGATTCTTTACATAAATACTTGATTCTTTATTTTTCAGACTATAAAATTTACATTTTTTCACCCTTAATAAATAATATTTCTGGTAAATACTCCTAAAAACTTTATCAGAAGATTATGTGCTATTCACACGTGGATATGACTGTCATGTTTTAAGAAACTGAAAAACTGATTGCACACTGAGATGAGATGGACACATGCTTCTTGCACTCTATGTAGCACTTTACTTTTGCTTTAAAAAATGATTTCATAGAAATTTGGATTTTAAGTAAAATTGTAGTTTTTTTTTTTTTTTTGCGGGAAATTAATCGTTTAGATTAATCGATTAATCAGTCGATAGATTAATCGAAATAAAAATAGTCGTTAGTGGCACGATCCTGCCTAAAAATATAATACAATATTTTTGCCATATCATTAAAAAACACTGGATTTATTCAGTTTGCATGCATTCAGTTGTTCAGTCTCTTGCCAAACCAAGAGACCCGTACCAAACATTTCTGACGTTCATGTTTCAAACCTGTATGACTTCCAATTTTCTGTGGAACATAAGGATATTTTAAAGAATGTTTCAGTGTGTGTGTTTGTGTGTTTTTTTGTCCATACAATGGAAGATTTATATACAAAATATATTTTTCTATGTTGCACAGAAGAAAATAAGTCATAACAGGTTTGGAGCGGCATGAGGGTGAGTAAATGACAACTACCCCTTTAAATAACCATGCCACTCCATAAGAAGATAACTAACTAACTAACTAAATAACAGCATGTGTGAGTCACTGCTGTTCACTGCCTGGCTGAAGAGGCAGAGTGCATTAAGAGATCATTTAGAGTATCTAAATCCAGTTAATGCCCCAAAAAGCAAGTCAGTGTGCTTCGAGATACATTATATGAATAATTCAAGCAGAATTTGCCCTGTTTTGATGCTCCACGGCTTCGGCAACCACAGGTCAATTTATCCGGTTCCTACCGGAGCAGTCAGGGAACTCGCGGCCTGCAAAAACTCTTTAAATTGAGCTTTCATGCATGAGCTACAGTACGCATTGTAGCCCCTGACGGGAGAAAACGAGAACAAGGAGCTCTCACAAATGGAGTAAACTTCACATCAATATTAGTGCTGAGACGTGTGCTTTATCTCGAAAAAGATACATTATCTTAGCAAGGCCACATTACAGCAGCGGGAGGGGAAAAGTGCTGAATCCGAGCAGTTGGATTGGAGCCACCAAGGGATTGGCAATGACACAGTGGCAGCTCTGGATTCCTGCCAACCGGATCCTCCAAAAAAAAAATGAAAAAAAAAAAAATGGAAAAAGTCATATCTTGCAGTCTGTCATCCTGGCAAAGAGGCAAGAGAATCAACATGCTTTTCCAGCTACGTTCCAAAAGGGTTAACATAACGCAGATCTGTCCAATCGAGAGGCAAGATATCAGCAGACGGCCGCTCAAGTGCAAGGTATCGTTCTCTGCTCTAATGACCGCTCTCTAATCAAGAGGCTCGTGTGGAGAGGTCTTGAGTGGCGGATTACAATCAGAGGTGCACAAAATCAGCACCGGGTGCCGTCATCGGTCCTGAGGGGTGACAGGCGAGAGCACAGACAGAAAGAATGGTTATTGCAGCTGTTCTGGGCCAATATCCCTCATATATCCGGCTGGCAAGAGCCACTTTAGAAGAGCATCAAAACATAGTGTAGGTGAGCAAAAGGAATGGAGCCAAAAATAACAACTTCACACTTCACTGGTGCCTGTCTGAACAGCTGAGGCCGTTCCTCACCGGCTCACACAACTGCTGCAAGCTCGCTTTCTGGACAAATGCAAATCCGTGGGTTATTAAGGGAGCTCACGAGTTCCTGAGCCCTCACAGACTGAACATGAAACTTTATGAAGGATCGTTGCAGGCAAAAATCACTGAAAACAAACATGCAAAATCCTAATTCGGAAATAAGAGTTTTCATAAAGCTACACCATTTGAAGACAGTTTTCGGACTTTTTTGGTAATGGCTGAGAATATATTGCAGAGATAAAAAGCCTCATTACAAGTATGACTTTGATGAAAAAGACCATAGGTAGTGTGGCATAATCACTTACGATTACTAGGGAGAGAAATAAATATTAAAAAATAAATAAATTGAAAAACTGTTTGCCAAATCAGTTCATTGTGCAGACACATGTAGGTATATATTTGACCTCATAATATTTACAATTTATTAACTTTATTTTATTTTATTATTTTATTTTTTACAAAATGATTAAGCTGTAGTATATGCATGTAGTATAGCTGTAGTGTGCATTCACATATATTCAAGTTGTGAGTGAAATGAAAAACAACATTTTCCATACACTGTTATAACATGATACTGCGTAAATCTTAATTATAATTTTTTTTTAAGTTTTAAATTAATTCATAATAAATTTAAATTAACTATTAATTCGTAAATATTATTACTTTATGGTTTAACCACACAACATTTCCAGAATCATTCAGAGAAATTTTTGCTGAAAATGTTATAAAAAGGCTGACGTGTATGCAGAGAATGGCTTCCTAAAAACTTTGCACATTAATTTTTAAGCTAGGAAAAAGTTCTTTATCTTGAACACTCTTGTTTGTCACTGACCCAGCAGCATCAGATTCCTTGCAAATTGTGTCAAAATGCCCAACATCTCCCTATTTTCCAAATATGATTAGTTGTCATAAGATAGTTTAGACAGATTATAAGACAGGGAGAGGAGGACAAAACCCTCCTAAAATGGCTGCACATTTAAAGTAAATTTATCAAATTCATGCCTTTGGCCCATCATCTCTTTTCCTGTGCCTCTTGCCAAAACAGAAGTTGCTTTGCTCTTTATCGCAGTTCATATCCCTGAAGCCAGGATATCACTACAGAACCACATACCACAATATAGCTATTTCCCCTGCTCCCCCGCGCGCACAAATGCCAAGACTTAACAGAAAAAGCATTCACTAAACGGCTGCTCAAAACTTATGTTGATTTTGTTATCTAGAGCTCTTTCTTTTCAATGACAACAGTGAAGTATTACCTTTAAAAAAAGGCATTTATGCTTTTCTGCATCAGACAGAAAATCATTTAAAAACTGACAAAATGTCACAAACATTGTCCCTGGGCTACGACTTCAATATTCCATCAACAGCGCAGTGAGAATTCCATTACGCTTCATTATTCTGTGACCAGGGGACAGCTGACAGCAACTCGAGGCATTGAGTTTCTATACCATTCAATACTTTACATTTAAAAGGTTTGTCTTTTAAAAAAAGGGTTTGAGGAATGCAGCAATACTGAATTTAACATACAGAGGTTAGCCAATCATAAAAGATTGATTCACAAAGCAAAAACACCCTGTTTACCTCTAAGGGTCAAAACGAGATCGGAAAATAGACAAAGCTAAATTGGCGCAAGAAACTGTGACAACAGGTAAAATAAAAAACTAAATCAAGATTAAAATAAAACAAAAACAAAAAAAACAAAGCACTAAACAAAAAAAGCACAAAATAGAAAAAGATAAGATATAACAAAACCAAATCCCCCCAAAAATAAAACCAAAATAAACAAAGCAAAGTAAAACAAAAAACACAAAACAAAACAGAACAAACAAAAAAACAAAACAAAAAAACAAATAAAAAAGATGAAAGAACAAGAAGACTATTTAAATATTTTTGGAAAACTATGCTCTTTAAAATGTGTAAAATATTACGGTCTGTTTTATTTTGCAAACCTCTGTAGTACACCAGCATATAGACACCTCAGAGTGAACAGACATGAACTAAAAGCCACCAAACTTCAATTTCATGAGGTATCTCTCACTCGGCAGCTTGCGGTAATAACTGTTTTACCTTCATAGTAGCCCACAGGAATGTGAACAGACGGAATTAATAAGTTTAGTAAACATTATGTCTTGGGTCATTGCACAGAGCTGGTCCAATCTTTCTCAGTGCAAGATACCCATCTTGGATATCAGTGGAGAAGTAATAGTTTTCACCCCCTAAATCCGGGTTGGAATGCAGCTCACAGCTGTCTGGCTGGATCAGCAGCTGAAGAGGCTGACAGAGCAGGAGGAGCTGGAGCCCTGACAGCTCTGGATCCATGCATCGCTGGCTTGGCCTTCTCCACGGCGGACCCTGGCATGACTCCAGGTCCTTTCCCAAACCCAGGTGGTGGCTTATGAGCGCACTGAGACGCAGCACCCTTTCTGCATTACGCTGGAGCAAAGAAACCCACCCTACGAAAAAGTTTGCATTATGACGTAAATTATGGCCCATCTATTCTCATTTCATTCAAGACTATCACAAGTCATTCTTGCAATTTCACCAGACCTTTTCTATGTCAGCCAGCCAGATAAAATGTTAATGGAGTTCACAACAATAATGTTCAGTACATCCCAGGAAACCAAATGTTTAAGTTGGCAAGGCATATAAACACATGTGCTTGATCAGTGAATGCAAGATGTAGCGACAATGCAACAGTGGCCCAATGAGCCAAAAGACAGTCTGTCAGCTATCCCCCTAAACCCGTAACTTTCTCACACTGGCTCAGAGCCAATGGGACATCGGTACACTTCACTCAAAAATGTAATTTGTCATGATTCTCCATTGCATTAATGCAAACATACAGTGACCAGTATGGGGGGCTAGAAGTGCCACTTAATATAAAAGGAAAAAAATAATTAACAAATTATTATTATTAGCAAAATTATAAACATAAGAACAAGGATATATAAACTTCTCAAATTGTCATGAAATAAATTTTAAACTGTTTTCTTATTCATATTTAAAATGTAACAAAATAACACATTTTTAAATTATAAAATGGTAAAAAGATTTTGGCAAAAGGGTAAAGAAAAGCAAAAACAAATTTTAATGTATTAAAAATACTGAATTAAAAATATTTACATAAACTTAATTAATATTTATATTTGACTAAAAATACACTGATGTATTAAATCAGTGTATTACATTGAAATACATTTCAAAAATGCATTTGAATGTGTTTTCTTATTCACATTTAAATGTTTAAAATGATAAAATGGTAAAAAGAATTTGGCAAAAGGGTTAAGAAAAAATACTGAATGTATTAAAAATACTTTATAAAAAATGTTTACTTAAAATTATAAATGTTTACATTTGACTAAAAATACACTTAAAATGCATTTAAAATTATTTATCAATGCATTAATAATTTAAATAAGCGGGTATAATCACTTGGGCAAGAAAGGCATCATAAACAATATTTCATAATTAAAATCCATATTGCAAGCGATTTGTTTGACGTAAGTCTTCTGAAAGCTTTGTGTGACAAACATGCCTTTGGTCCTTTTGTCATGTGACCGCTCAAAATGTAGCAACTTTTTTTAAACCTTATAAATACATTTTTGTAAGGTTTCTCACACAAAGCTAGAAACTTGGCATAAGTCATTTAAGGGCTTGACATTCCCTAATTTTTCCTTTCATGTACCATAAATGAAATCAAGCGGATTTTGAATTTCAATCTGTTTAACACATCTGGAAAGTTCTTCTAATTAGATTATTGTACAAAACCAGAGCCACACTTAGAAATTGCATCAATGAGATTGAATCACAACATGCAGATGAATTTGAATTAATTAGTGATCAAAGGCAGAGAAACAAGCCAAGAAACAAACGGCTTTTATTTTTCCACCTTTGATAGGTACACATGAGAGAACATGAAATAAGAGAAAAGAGAGTTGAATGTGATTGCAAAGAGATGTGAATTTTAATTTGGCTGAACTATTCCTTTAATACCTAATATTCTAATGCAGAAGTGGTAGATCAAGACCATCTAATCAAACTGTAACCTTGAAGAGTTTTCCATAACAGACAAGCAATGCTCTGGGAGCCACACATGAGAATCAAGGCTAAATATGCTCACTGATTACCATCACCCAATAACGGCTTCGCAGTAGGAGGGTTTTGTGTAGGTAGGTGCACATCTCTGGAGAGGAATTCAACTGAAGAACCACCTCCAGACTGCCATGAATAACACCTCCCCAGACTAAAAGGGGTGCGCGAGTGCTTGCTTTTTAATTATTTTGCAAATCGCCCCTCAATTTGGACATTTTTTTTATTTATTAACCACAAAAGCTTTTGAGAATCACAAGTCTTTTTAGCAGAAGTACTTTGGCTAAAGCTCTCAATAATTGCCCATCATTGCTGGCATTCACAAACAGCAGGCACCTGACTAGTGGGTGGTGAAAAATAAAGCTAGAACAGTAAAAGCCTGCCTCCGTTACGATCCCTCATGCATCCTAAGTGGTGTAATGATAATGGTCCGACGGATTTTAATCAATTGCTCAACAGACAGTAATGTATAGCTGCCCAGCGATGGCATGAACTTCAAACCACAGCTTCTCAAAGCATATTTGAAGACCATGAGCTCCAGTAGGATTTCAGAGACATGCATATATGCATACATTCATAAATATGCAGCAAACATGCCTGCTTAACTTTGCACGAGTATAGTTAAGGGATGCATGATATATTAATATCATATCCATCATCAGCTGATATAGATTTTTTTATTTATCATTATTGGTTGATATTGTATATTTAATTGTAATGTGTTCATTTCCTCTATTTATCATCATCTAATGCTCACTTAAAGGTAATCTTTAACAATCTTCATCTCAAAATGATATTTTTTTTCATTCTGTACATTATAATATTGTGATGCCTAAATTCACTTGTAGCTTTTAAAAACAATTGATTTCACGTCAGTGTGTTACTTTACACAAAATATTGTCAAATTTATATATCAGACATAATGTGAAAATGTTTGTAACTGCTGTGCTTTGCAGTAATGTGCATTTTAATTCTGAAATTTTGGAAATTGTTTATAAGAATAATATTACATCACCACTCCATGACAGCAAATGGAAGCTACTCAGGAATAGAAAAAAAAAAGTAAACTTATGGCAGCATCAGGTGTGCAATAATATCGGGAAAAAAATTATTTAAATTTTTAGAAATTACGGATTACACGACTAATCATTTTACAATTTGCCCAAGTAGCCAGGTCAGATGTTTTCCTTATATAAAGAGGTTACATTTAATTATTTCTGCTACTTGTCACATTTTTAAATCAGCATCCATCATTTGGAAAGTACAAGACAGAAAACCACGGTGAAGAAAAAGCAGAAACAAGCCTCTATGTAAAATAATGCAATCATTAAGCATTAAACAGCAAATCAAAACTGCCTAATGTTACTGAATGAAATGTCAATCCAGGAAGTGGTATAGGACTGTGTAAGCTTTGGGGATGTTGATGGAAGCAATCTACTCTGTTTGATCATCATTCTCAATCTGATCCAGAAGTTGTCGCTGACAAAAACACGATTTTTGTTCTTCCCCACATGCAAGTGTTGATGAAAAAGAATGCATGAAGCTGGAATACATCTTTTTTTAAAGCAGAGTGTCTGTTCTTTGTTTTGATACATATAGATTACATGTTCAGATATTAATACAACAAAATATTCTGGGGGCCATGACATTTTTTTGAAAATGCTTGTGGTAGCTGGCAACTTTAAACTGGTGGGGAAAGAGTTAAATAGGATATTTAAATAAATGCTGAATATGTGACTGACCACATGAGAAGTGCATTTCCAGGTTCGTAGGATCCCAAAACTCACATACGTTCCTTCACTGAGAAAAGCCATGCAAATTAATTTTTACAGACGTCCCCATGAGAAACAATTACCGTCCGGCTACTAAACGAGAACTCCATGCTGCATTGAACAGCCTCCTTGATAAACTATCCTCCATTTCTATTAGCTAATGGCAGTGGCTCGTGGAGGAATTATGGGAACTGGTCTGCTGATGACCGTAAGCTGGTCATCTCGACTCAATCTTCCAAAGAATCCTGTATTATCCGCTCCGATGATCGGTTTATCAGGTGATCACCTCTGACCTATGGTAATTTAGCAAATAGAATGGGAAGAAGCCATTTGTGCTTTTTATATCATTTTATACTGATGATACAATCACAAAACAAATTTAATCTTATCCAATCTTCTTCGTATCAAACCCTGTAGTCCTCATTTATAGAAAACCAATCTTTCAACAGGGAGCAAAATGACTGACCCATCTGCTTTACCAGCACCATCTGTGCCCAGGACAGCGAGCGCTTGACAGAGTAAAAGATATCGTGAGAAATGCTGCTTGTCATCTTTGTGAGCTAACAGAGACGTCTACAAAGAGACACGCGGGCTTGTTCCCTTCCTCTCGGCCTACATTTATCCTAACAAATACAGACAGCAGAGGAAAGGAAAAATTACCGACGCGAGTTTGATGCTACGCATCGGATTTGCCTCTGGGTTCCAGGCAGTAGAAAGTGGAACAAAGGCGAGCACGTAAAAAATTCAGATGGGGAAATCAAAGCAGCCCCTGTGTCAGCAATTTGGAAACACAAGTTGGCAAGGAGAAGATTGTGGTAAAAACACAGAATAATTTTACTTTTAATGTGCAGCCACCTTGCCAGTAAAGGTATTCTATCGCATGAATGGAAATGTGTTTGGAGCAGAGGACTTAGCTCAACACTAATCAATCTTGAATATGCATAAACATGTGGTCTCTAGAGATGCCCCTAGAGATAATTATATAGAGCTAATGAAGAGATCAGAGGAAGAGACACAATGATGATACAACCTTAAAGATCTCTTGAAGCAATATGAGGTCAAGAGCTTTGCTGAAGAACGCAACAGCAACTCAACACATTCTATGACAGTTTAGCATTTCATTTTTTTAAGACTTGCAGGTCTGCATTGATTTTACAGTAAAAAAAAAATACTGTGAATACTACAAGCTAAAAGAACTGATTTCTATTTGAATATATTTTAAAATGTAATTTATTCCTGTGATGGCACAGCTAAATTTTCAGCAGCCATTAGGCCTACTGCAGTCTTCAGTGTCACATGATCTTTCAGAAATCATTCTAATATACTGATTTGATGCTCACGAAACATTTTTATTTTCTTATTATTAGCACAATTTTTGTGGAAACCATGATTTTTTCATCAAAGATTCTTTGATTCTTTTGAAAGTTCAAAAGAACAGCATTTACTTGAAACAGAAATGTAACATTAAAAATGACCAATTTTTCACTAAATTGTGACCAATGTAATGCATCTTTGCTGAATAAAATTCAAAAATTAATATGTTAATATTATTAATATTTTTATTAAAAATATATTAATATTAATTCTTATAATAATTTTTTACTAACCCCAATTTTGAATGATATTGTGTAGGAGTATATTGGTTTTCATTTAAAAAAATGTTTTCATCATTGCCGATAATAAGAAGAAATATTAGAGCATATTAGAATGCTTATTACAGCATATTAGAGTGATTTCTGAAGGATCACGTGAGACTAAAAAATAAATTGCGATTTAAAATACATTAAAACAAATAACAATGTTTAAATTGTAATCACATTTGACAATATTACTGTTTTTATAATTTTTTGATCAAATTAATGCAGCCTTGATACGCACAAGAGACTTCTTCCCAAAAAAAAAAGAAGAAAACTCAATTATTTCAAACTTAGACCCGTAGTGTAGCTCTCTCCTAAAGAATTCTAGGATCATGTGGATCCCTTTGTTAACTCAAAGGACTGACGCCAAGGCTGCTGGGTTCTATCCTGAAGTAAGGGAGAGCTGCTGGAGCTCAGGGGCTTCTGGACTTGAACCTCTGCCATTCCCTTGTCTCTGAGTCTGCTCCCTGTTTCAATATGTTCTCCGTGAAAAAGCGGCCTTTTGTCGGCTCTCCACCAAAACAACGTGGATGGGGAGAAAAACAAGGCAGTCATTTTGCCACTGCTCTTGACTTCTGAACTCAATTCCTTTCCTCTGCAAAAGTAATCAAAACTGCCTCCGTGCCAGAAGGGTGTAACGGTCCTCCGAAATTCAGCTGATACAAGTGAGCAAATGCTAAGGAAAACAAAGCTGCTGCAATGCCCAAAAGCAGTGGGCTGCTCTGTGAACTTCTCATGGGTTGTGATGCATATAATCCATGTCTTACGAATAAAATATTTCTGCAGAGGCGAGGAGCTCAGTCACTCTCGCATTTGATTGAGATTACGAATGTGCGCTTTTGTCGCTGACCTTTCCAGACATGCTCAAGATAATTTAATTCTTCACAGTCTCAGAGATGTGTAAACAATGATGCAACTTCATGGAGCAAATATAACTAGAATATGTGGCAATGCAATATGCTGTTGTTCCTTTGGCATAGTTATGCATTTGCTAAGCTGTTCTGATTTGCTGTGCCATTGCTAGATGTGTTATAACTGGATTCTTACTAGGCCAGATAATTAAATAAACAAATCAATCCACCTCAAGTTTCTATGATGTTTTGATCACAAGATATGGCTTTGTTCCCTCCTTCTATATATATATATATATATATATAAAAAATACATCTATTAGCACAGCTAAAAAAACTAATCAATTAAAATAATTTATTTAAAATATTTATAAAATACAAGAAATGTATATAAAATACACATTTAAAACATTTTAACAAACAAATTATAACTAAGAATTAGCAGTAAACAAAGGATTTCTAACTACACTACTGTTTGGTTGGTAAAAAAAAAATTTAATTGATTGATAAGTTTCAATTGATACATTTTTTATGATTTTTTTTAAAGAAGTCTCTTTTGTACACCAAGGATGCATTTATTTGCTAAAAACAAACAAACAAACAAACAAAAAAAACATGAAAGAGTCAATACAAAGCAAAAACAGTAATATAGTAAAATGTTATTACAATTTTAAATTGTTGTTTATTTTAATATATTTTAAAATAAAACTTAGGTAATGGCAAAGTAATTTTTTCAGCATTATTACTCCAGACTTCAGTGTCACATGATCCTTCAGAAATCATTCTAATATGCTGATTTAATGCTAATTTTGTAACAATGTCATTACTGTCACTTTTGATCAATTTAATGCATCCTTGCTAAAAAATAATTACTGACTCCAAACTTTTAATCTGTAAGGTATGAACTCAAAGCACATGTAAATTATGTAATTAAAACAAACTTGCTGACATCAGCTATAAACACAGATGAAGGAGCCGATGTTCTTCTAATACCAATGGATTCATTAGGGAATTTAATCACTCATTATTAGGGGAATGTACAAATGTTGGTAGGAGGCCCGTTTAACAATGCGAATATCAGTCTCAGCACACATTTAACAGCGAATAACCCCTGTCCCCCACCGCACCTGAGGCCTGATGAAAACAAACGGACTGAAAAAAAATCTACACTGATGCCTAAATACAGTCAAGCAAACGTAAAGCAGGGACAAAAGGCAGCAGCTGCCTGAAGGGAAAGCAAAACAACGCCATAGCTCCGCCAAAGCATGACCTAATGACATTTCATCAGTCTTCTATTTACAAAGACTGATGCATTCAGTTTTTAATACCTTTTCACATACACAAAAACATGTTCAGACAAGAGAGAGACAAATAGTAGTTACAAGACTGTAAGTGAAGAGTGGAAGCCCAGCCTTGTGTCCTGATATTGGAGTCTGTTTACCTGTCAGTTTTGACAAGAGTGCCAAACTCCAACTAAAAACTCTGCCGAAAACACTCCATGATGCTAGGAAAGTGCATGTGGTCTTCAGGACACAGCTAGATGCTTTACTGTTTTAAACACAGGGAACCATTTAGACGGCCCTTGTGATAATTATAACTAAAGTTTTAATAACTGTTTTAATTCCATGTGAATAGGGAAGTCCACACTACAATTATAACGATAACAACACAGAGGAACAATATTGTTGGAATTAATCACTTTCAGAATGATTTTTTTCCAGCTGATAAACACTAAAATCACTGGCAGCCAATCAGAATCTACCTGACTTTAAAGAGCTTGAACATTTAAAGCAGCAGATGGCATAATTGCAACATGCACCCATAATAAACCGTATGTTGTTGTGCAATGTTGTGCATGCTAATATAGTGATCGTTCTTTGTGAGAATGGGCCTTAAGGCCACTGTACTGCTTTTCAATGTTTTTTTTTTTATGTAAACATGCTAGATGGATGCATTTAGACTTAAAATTACATTGCATTAAATGTACACATTTACATTTTATCAGTTCTTGCTTTCCCTGGGAGTCAAACCCATGACCCTGGCGTTGCTAGCGCCACACTCCACTGTTTGAACTACAGGAAAGCCAGAGGGGAAAAAATGGTTATATTGAATTGAATATTCACTGTTGATGAAAAAAATGGATATTAATGTTTGCATCTCGTGTCATTTGGAGTGTCACACACATGACAAGGTGTTCTAAAAATGCAGAGCTCAAGTTAAAAGCTTGTTTTTCTTTTAAAAGCGTTCACAAAAACGCATTCTGTATGAATGGCTCCTAACGCTCAATTATAGTAAACCAGTCACTTAAATTAAACTAAATATTTAATAACACTGTGAAAAGTATATAAAATCTCAAAAAGAATATCCATTTTATACAGCAGACTTGTATTGCATTTCATATTTTTATTAGTAGCAATCAAAATCAATTTATGTTAGTGGTTTATTTTTAATTTAGAAAAATAAAGTGTTTGAATACATGCGTATATTAAAAATGTAATATATTAATTATACAAAAAATTTAAAAGCAATAGAATTTATATTGAAATAAATTTTGAATTGAATTGGTGGGTTTTTGTTAAATGTGAGCCTAAATCATCACAATTAAAAGAACCAAAGACTTAAACTACTTCAGTCTGTGTGCATTGAATTTATTTAATACACGAGTTTCACAATTTGATTTGAATTACTGAAATAAATTAACTTTTCCACGACATTCTAATTTATTGAGATGCACCTGTATATATATTATATATATATATATATCTTACTTGAGTTGGATACAGGTTTTAGTCTGCAATATGCATAATCTATGAAAGACACAAACTAAAAAAAAAAGTGTAAAACAAAAAAAAAAGTAATGTGACTGCCTCAAGTCATGAGAATGAACAATCTATTCAGAGATGTAATATATTTGAACAAATATTATTGCATACATCTCAATTGTTGCTCGGTGATTTGCTGAATGCTTAGAAACACAAGATCTCATTCATGTCTGTAGCACAAATGGTGCAGGATGAGTTATGTGCTAACATTAAATATTTAGAGTTAGGGGTTTTGAAAAACCTTAATCCCATGTATGAGCAATAGCACCATAGCAAACAGCACTAATGAGTCTTTGTTATACCTGGCTCTGATGAATGAGGTTCATTCATTTATCAGGTCGGATGTTAAACACAGCTGAGATTGTTTAGCCGGTATCAGTGGTGATTACAGATGCTGTGGCAATAGCGCTGCTGTCAGCAAAGCCCACCTGCAGCGGCACCGCTGCACAGTTCACACCTGCTGGATTACAGGATCACGCACAGATTAAAGCTTTCACGGCTACGACGCGTTTTCGCAATCGGACTATGCTGAGAAACCACAAGCGGGCAGGTTTGCTGGAAAATACCGCTGCCAGAGGAGCAAAGCCTTCCTGGAGCCCTGCCAAAGACAAGTGTGACCAGATCAGAGAACGCAATCAGATGCAAACACAACTACATGCTCACACTCCTCACAATACACGTGTCAACTCATTGGCAAGAAACACAAAAATCCCATAAATTTACAGGTTTGTTTTGACTTGTTTACGCCGATGGAAATAAGCTCGGGATGCGGCTGTCTGTCGTGGCCATTTTACCAGACCCCAGACTATAACCAGCAGCTTATAAAAATTCAGAGCAAGAGCAGTTGTTTTTCCTTCCAAATGCTGTCCATCTGTCAGGAAATGTGCAGGCCTTCTTAATACAAATTTAACCCAGAATGGGCTGGTTACTGAGAAACTTGTCTGATCTCTCCAAATGAACTCAATCTGCAAGCTTGTTTGAGTGGGGAAAGAAAAAACTTGACCAGATGGCACAATTTAAGAGTAACTTATATGGAAAAGTTAATATGTCTCAGACATGAAAGTGGGTTTAAGCAATTTCATCAAGAAATGTCAAATAGCAACAACTATTTTGCACAGTATTAAAGGGATAGTTCAGCCAAGAATAAAAATACTGTCATCATCTACTCTCCTCATGTCGTTCCAAACCTGTATGACTTCTCTTCTTCCATGAAACACAAAAGACGATATTTAAAGTGTTTCAATTGTTTTTTTTCCATCACTGAATGTCAATGAGGTCAAAACAACAAAAGCCATTGACTTTCTTTGTATGAAGAGAAAAACAAAACAAAACAAAACACATATTTCAAAATGTATTCTTTTGTGTTCAGCAGAAGAAAGAATTTGTATGTTTATGGTTCTCTGCTATCAGTTAATGGTGACATAACATGCAAATTAAATAGATAAAATAGTATTAGTAAGTAGGGTTGGGTATCTTTTGGGTTTTTTATGATCCAGGTGCCAAATCGATACTTTTAAAACCCGTTTTCAATACTTTTATTTTTAAAATAGTCCATGTGACATCTGTGGTTCAACCTTGCATCATGGTACTCTCATGAACGCACATCAAAGACCGACACGGAGGAGAAGAAATTGTTGAATAAAGTCGTTATTTTGTTTTCTTTGCGCAAAAATAAAGTATTTTTGTAGCTTCATAACATTACAATTGAACCACTCCTTACTACCTTTCTGGGCCTTGAACGTGGTAGTTGCGTTGCGGTCAGATTTCATCAAAAATATCTTAATTTGTGTTGAGAAGATGAACAAAGGTCTTACAGGTTTGGAACGACAGGAGGGTGAGTAATTAATGACAGAATTTTCATTTTTGGGTGAACTATCCCTTTAAACTAAAACGGATTAAAAAAAAAAGTAAAAAAAAAAAAAAGGGTGACATTCCTTATTTGTTAGATTAGATCTTGACTCAAGTTTGTTTATTTCCATCTCAGGGCACTGTGGACCGCATGTGGATCTGACCTCCAGGCACCATCATAGCAACACTGGCACCTATTAATGAAGTGTCTCAGGCATGCCAAAAGATAAGCAGCCAGCTGCTGATGTACCCCTGCTCGGATGACGAGAAGCCGATACTGGGGCGAAGTGAACACAAACACTGGCGTGTTGACGGAGAGGCGAAGCGACAGCTTGCTCGGTGTTACGTTCCAGCAGGAAGAGAGCAGGGGGAGATCGCGCCAGGCAAAAATTTTGCCAACGCCCCGGCGAAGAAGACAAATTGTTACGCAGTGCCCCGATCTGGCACACTCCTCCTGGAGATTAATTACTCTTCCCTGCACATCCAACAGAATCAGTGTCGGAGGGGACGTGGGGGCAGGCGGAGAGGGCAGAGGATGACACAGGTGGGGAGCACTCTGCGGGACCGTCCCCTTAACTCCTTGAACAGGATGACAAGGTACATGAAATCCAACCATGTACCTGGATGTATAAACAAGCCTGTGGGATACTATAGCACTAGAGCTGGTGAAATGCTAAGCAGTAGCTAAAGTGAGGGAGGAAAGCGTGATTTAAGGGTGTATGCGAGAATTCATTTCAGGGTGGAGCGATAATTGGTGTTTGTGGGAGTACAGATAATGAGGCTTTCTGAAACCCAAGCCAGGATTTGATCACACTCGAGTGCTCTTCTGGGGCCTTCACAAATCACTCGGGCTCTGATTGGTGTTTTTCACATCTCATTTTCTAAGTTCCACCATCCCAATGTCACTAGGGTTGAATGAGGCAACATTAGCACATAAAACACGGGACATGACTGCTATTGCGCATTATATTCTTTCTGATTGGATCAGGCTTAACCAATGAAAAGCCATCCTCTCTGTGATATGCTACAGATTAGACTTGAAAGATTAGTCCGACCCCACAATTACGCTCACGTTTAATGGATCCTAAAAGACTGTAGGACCTTTTACTGATAAGAGGGCTTATGAAAAGAAAATGAAGGATAATTCCGGGACTCAGAGGAAAAATAAATGCCTTTACCTTGCCTCCCTTCAACATTAAAAGATTAGCAGTGGAAAAACAGCTGGTTGAGTTTCTGCTAAGTGTCCATTATTTTGATAATACCGCCGTAGCAGAGCAATAGAGTTAATTGCTTGTATAACATGCATCTGAAACGTATCAGCATTAGATTTAGAGAGAATCCCAGACGTTTCAATGCCATTAAGAGTGATTGCGTTACAGAACCACCGGCGAGCTTCTCGGCTGTTGGCGCTGTCGTGATGCTGCACAACAACGGTGACGCTGCAGTGTAGTGAATGGCATTATGGTGCTTCCCGCAGTGCAAACGAGAGTAGAAAATGAATATTATATGAAAGGAATTCTTTATGGTTCTAAATAGCTGTTTAAATGCAACCAAATAATCTGTTAGTTACTGGCTCAACTGGACTGAGCTTTATCTGAATGTAATTTCGTTCGTATTGGAAGGGGTGGTGTAGACCTGATCAATAGGAAAAAAAAATATGTAAATGCTTGAATTTAACCTTTTTCTCAATCAGATTCAAAAACATCTTGTGCAGTGCAGTGATGCATACGTTTACATACATTTTATGTCTTATGGATGCGCATATGCTTTTTTTTTTACATCTTACAAACTAGTAAGTGGAGAAGCCTGAATATTTAATAAATGTTTGCTAAAAAAAAAAAAAAAGCTCTTCTGACATATACGCTAGCTTTCTTTTTAGATATGTCAAGACAAAAACAATAATTATACTCATATTAGCTCTGGTGACACTGATTGATTTTAATAATTTTGAAGAAAAATTATTTCGACAAAAAAGAAAATAAATAAAGCAATTCACAGAGCCCTATTTTTGTAAGAATTCAATAAATTATTAAAGTTATGAATTTAATTGATTAGACATGCGTTTTAAAATTAAAATGTAATTAAACCATTAAAACATTATGCAGATTAAATTATACAAAATTAAAATAGAAAACACAGAATTTGGGGAAAAATTAATAGAAAATTTCATAGGGCCCTAAAATGAAATTTCCATTAAACCTGTGATAATTGTATTAATTTCATGATTTTAGACAATTAGACATGCCTTTTGCTTACCTTAAATTACCCATTAAAATGCAATCCAGAAAAATTTCAACAAAAAAAAATTTAAACCGAATTTGAAATCGAAAAAGAAAAAAAAAAAAGTTAATGGATTTCATAGGGCCCTATAAAGTCAGAAATTTATTTTCAGGGCATAAAGTAACACCTAAAATATTTGATATTTAACAGTCCATGCAATTTCACAATATTCCTGATAAGTTAAATGAACAGAAAATCCCTAAAAAGGCTGATAACAAGCAGGCCTGTCACAGCAAATGAAATGAAATAGGCAGTTCAAGGGCAGCAGCTGAGCATTTAGATTACTACAGTCATTAAAACGTTTGCTTTTGCACTCAGCAGAAACTCAACCAACTTTCAGTCAATGACCCAAAGCGCACTTACACTTCGCATGAACAGAAACCAGCACCATCTTGGGTCACTTGTCAACAAATATAAAAAGAAGAGAAGTGATAAAGGATGTACTCCAGAGCCTGTTCAATACATTATCTGTCACCGGCTCAAACTTCAAGCTTCGCTGGCTGAGCCTTGGCAAGGAGTCGCTCTTCATACGAAGCTGGCTTTAATTACTGAAGAGCAATTAGGCTAATTCATGTGTGCACTTCATGACAACTAATCAACCATGAGACGTTTGAGCATTAATCAAACATGGGGGGAAAGCACAGGCTCTTATGTTATGCAACAAATTAGATGTTTTTCAATATTCCTGGCCTCCATCATTCAGGAAATGGGCGAGAGCATACAAACAACTCGACCTTTAAATTTTCTGAAGAAAAGATGAGTGGCAAAAGTTGTCTCCATAATGCTAGGCTGTTGCTTACTGGCCTTTAAGTATGGAATTTTTCTCCCATTTTATCATTCGCCAGGTGGAAATCAGAAGTCTGAGAACAAAATCCAAAACATTTTCATTGACTGGATATGTAATCACATTGTAAATAAAAACATGATCAGCATTTTTGATAGTCCTAAAAGTAAATTCCAAAACACAGCATATTGTGTCTAACTCCAAACAATCAGGCTTCTTTAATCAAGAAAGATATTAAGCTGTTCCAGCTACAGACCGATTTCGCTTATCCCATGTGATCTAAAAATCTATGCTAAAGTGTTTGCTTCTCGTTTGGAGAAGGTAATTCACAGTCTGATCAAGGAGGACCAAACTGGTTTCATCAAGGGGCGCAATGCATCTGACAATATGCGTCGACTCCATATTCTTGACTTTGCGGACTCCCACCCAACACCTTGTGCGGTCTTTTCACTTGATGCAGAAAAAGCCTTTGACAGGCTAGAGTGGAATTATATGTGGGCGGTTCTGCAATGTTTCGGCTTCGGTGAACACTTCGTTTCTATGATTAAGACATTATACCACTCACCTGCAGCATCAGTCATAACTGGTAATATTATTTCCCCCTCATTCCCTTTACAGCGGGGAACGAGACAGGGGTGTCCACTTTCCCCCTTATTGTTTTGTCTATCTCTCGAACCCTTAGCACAAGCCATCAGGAAATCTGAAGTATCGATTAAGATTCATGACCATAATCATTGTATTACATTATACGTTGATGATATTATTTTATATTTAGACCACTTTGATGTTTCAGTCTCTAGTGTAATTAAGGAATTTGATCATTTTAGTAGCCTATCAGGATATAAAATAAATTGGAGCAAATCTGCTCTAATGCCAATTAACAATGTTAAGGTTAATTTTTCTATTCCATCATTTATCCCTATTAAGGAATCTTTCATCTATTTGGGCATTACCATATATAAAAACATTCATAAGATTGCCAGAGACAATTTTAATAACATTTTAGTTAAGGTCAAAAATGACATTCAAAGATGGAAGAATCTTAAAGTCTCTCTCCAAGGAAGAATCTCCACTGTTAAGATGAATTTGTTACCTCGATTTAATTTTTTTCTCTCTATGCTACCACTTTCTCCCCCTCCAGGTTACTTTAAGGAGATCAACTCCATAATTTCTAAGTTTATCTGGAATGATAAATGTCCCAGAATTAAACTTTACAACATTACAACATCCTAATAGCGCAGGAGGGCTGGCTGTACCAAATTTTGAATTATATTATTGGTCGTTCCAGCTTAAGGCCCTTCATAATTGGGTTGATCCTCAATCTACAGTTTCATGGAGGGTGATTGAAGCTGACAAGGTTAAACCAAATAGACTTCAAGATATTTTATTTACTGGCACAGGAAAAAAAGGGGATAATTATAAATTTGGTCCGGTTGTGGCTAACTCTATTAAAATCTGGAAAACGGTTGAACGTCGGATAGGTGGACCCTTCAAATTCTGTAACAGTACACCTTTATGGCACAATTTTAACTTTGTATGTGGAAATCGTCCATTTGTCCAACCCTCTTGGTCCTCTTTAGGTGTAAACACGTGCGGTGATATATATGATAACCAGGGCCTCTGTTCATTTCAGGCATTGAGAGCCAAATTTTGTCTACCAGCATCTGCATATTTTGTTTTTCTTCAATTACGTTCTGCTCTCAAAGCGTATGGCGTTCCTTGGTCTTCTTCCATTTCCTCTCATCCTATGCGGGACTGGATTGCACCATCTGCTGGTCAGCCATCTGTTTCCTTAATATATAATAAAATTATTGATTGTATTACAAAACCTCTTTCTATTAAAACTATTTGGAATAGGGAATTATCTGATCTTAATTTATCTGTCGACTGGGAGAGAGTGTGGTCTAATCTCAGCTTAACATCTAAAAATCTGGCTCATCGTCTTATTCACTTCAAAGTCATTCATAGAGCATACATAACTCCTTACAAAAGATTTAAAATGAAACTGCAGTCAAATTTGAACTGCCATATATGTAACACTACATCATCGGGCACTTTTCTGCACATGTTTTGGGAATGTCCTGTCGTCATCAGTCTATGGACACATGTAAACCTGGTTTTGTCATCATTACTGAGAATTGATTGGTCTGTTAACCCAAGTTTATGTCTTCTTAATGATGATTCTGATCTCTGTATTAGTTCAATGCAAAAGAGAATGTTGTTTGCTGGTTTTACAGCTGTGAAGAAGACAATAATTCAGAACTGGTTTACACCACACATGTGTAGAGAGTAAGGCTGCAACGATTAGTCGACATTATCGACAATAAAAAATTGTCGACAAATATTTTTGTTGTCGAGTAGTCGTTTGATCTCATATGACCTAATGTAAGAGCCTGCAATACAGCGGTTTGACCAGTGTGGCGCTGTAGCGCAAGACTCTAGTTCAGCCCTCCTGGATGCAGATCAAGAGAAGAACACACACACAGCACTTCAGAGCAAATACATCCAAACATGAGCGGCGTTTGGATGAATATGTAAATATATATTGCGCGCTTTCCTCTCAGTAACGAAATAAACAACAAAAACTGACAGCAGTGTGAAAGCAACAGTTAAAAATGCATCTGATTACAACGATGTGGATGTTTGCATGAGCTCTGCAGTTCAGTAACGTAACATTACTCCAGTAGAGTTCGGTCACATTATGTTTATTTATATAGTACGTTATGCAATAGATAGCCTTAATTGAAGCAGCTTTACGGTATTAAACATGAAAAACATTAAAGTCAGTGTCGCTTTCAGTTAGAATTACAACTTGATTTTCTGTTATAAAGCAGCTCTCCAGTGTGAGCTAGCTAATGATAAAATATTTTTATTAGTGGGAAAAAATAATAATTTCATTAAAGTGACAGTTTGGTTTGCAGAGATCAAAGCTTGATCTAGCTCAGGGCTGTTTTGATTATCATAACCCTATAAGGTATTTTAAGACATTATGTTGTGAATAAAATAGTTTATCCAAAGCATCTTATCACTTACCTTTATTTTGTTTCTCATCTATATGACTTACAAAAGGAGATGTTAGGCAGAATGTGCAAAATGTGTCATTCAGTTACTTTTTCATGTAGCTAATTAAATGGTGAGAGAGTGTCTCTGTCTGTCATCTCATTTTGTGTGCCAAATACATCTATTTTTATAATGAATTGGTAACATTACAATAAGGTATCATTTGTTAACATTAGTTAATGTATTAATTAACATGAATGAACAATACATTTATTACATTTAAGTATTAATCTTTGTTAATGTTGGTTAATAAAAATACAGTTGTTCATGTTAGTTCACAATGCATTTATCAATGTAAAAAAAAAAAACTTGTGATTTTAATAATGCATTAGTAAATGCTGAAATTAACATTAAGATTAACAAATGCTATAGAAGTATTGTTCATTATTAATTCATGTTAGGCAAGGCAAGTTTATTTATATAGCACATTTCATACACAAAAAAAATTCAAAAACACAAAAGTGCTTTACATAAAAGGAAGTGAAATAGACATTAAAAATAATAATCACAACAATAAAAACAAGGAAATTATATAAAAATGTATTTAAAATGAATTTAAAACCATTACGAATAGAAAATGATTATACATAAAATACAGTGCAGTCATGTTAACTAATGTTAACTAATGAACCTTAATGTAAAGTGTTACCAATTAATTGTGTAATAATTGTAATTACATAATATGCTTTTCTAAAGCTGAAGTGACCTTTATTTATGTTAGAATATGTATAACTTAATATTCTAACTAATTGCAAAAACTGAATAATCAATCAAAGTCTACTGATTAACCAGTGGACTAATCGACGATTAGTCGATTAATCGTTCTAATAATCGTTAGATTAATCGATTATCCAAATAATCGTTTGTTGCAGCCCTAGTAGAGAGGCATATTGGATCCGTAGCCTCCTGCAAATTGTCTCATGTGAATGTACAACGGCGCAAGTCGGTGGGGCCAGGCCTTCAACCATTGAGGCTTGGCAGTGTTTTTTACTGAATATACGTGATTATTTAAAGGAGTAACTTTTGTGTTCTTGTTGTCCTTCCCTCTCTCCCTCCCTTTTGATTGAACCTTGAGATGTTGAGTATGTGTCTGCTGTTTTGTTTTGTTTTATTTTGGATTTTATGTTGTGTTGTTTGTGAAAAAAATGAAAATAAAAAATTGTTGATAACAAAAAAAAGAAAGATATTAAGCTTCATTTGCAGGTCTTTTTGATGCCTTTATGTATTTGATCTGTATTACATTGACTTCCTGGAACAACAAACACTTGACCTCATCCAGAGGTCCATATCCGGTGGTGGAAGACATGAAGTAAATTAACATGGAAATGATGATACGTTACCAATTTTCTCAAGAATAGCTGATCATCTGTACATGTAGATTATGTAATGCACTTCCCGTTTCAACTCATGGTACATGACACTTCTTCATTAAAGTGTTCTGACAAAATTAATGGTCTAGATATAGTCATTATATATTTTTTCATTTATTACCCTGACCTGAAATCTCATCTCAAGTTCTAGTTGACATATACCAAGAATTTAAGGAATAGCAAATTATAGGATTCAGAGACTTTGTACTAAAACTACACCTACAAGAACAGAACAGCCAAACTGACTCACATCAGCATGAATGCTTAAAAAGAGTTCTCTATGAAAACTGAGAAAGCATACACTGACCACAGACCGTCAAACCCCAAAAAGGACAAAAAAAGGTTTCAATATGTGCAATATAACTTACATTTTATGCAATTAATCTAAATTTTGTCTAATGAAACAACCAATAATTATTCATAATAAACAAACAACTGATATATTGGCTAAATGCCATGGAAAAGCTCTGGAGAAAATTGGAGGACTATTACTAATTTTATTTGTGTTTAACAAAAGGTAGGCCAACTAGAAAAATGTTGGGTCCCATAAACATTTGGCTATTATTTAATCAGATTAAATATATATACCAGCCTATTTTACTTCCCAAAGTGACACTGACAACATTAAAAATTGGCATATATTAAACAATAGTGATATGTGATATATATTGTGCAACGCTAATCATGAGACTTCAGAAAGCATATGGACAACTTAATGGCCTTTTTTCTTAAACCTTTAAATCTTAATCTTAAAGCTTGAAACCACTGCTTCCATAGCATGGAAGAGAACAGCTGGGAAATTGGAAAGTCATAAAGGTTAGGAACAACATATGGGGAAATAGACAAAATGAAATTTTGGGTCAAACTGTGATTTTAAAATCATACCTTTTGAAATCCAGTGATCACAAGGATATTTTGATCAAATCAAATGCTCCCATGCAATTTGTGATATTGTTACTATAATTCATAATTCTTTCAAAACCAAATGCGTGATAGCATTACGCAAAAAACCCAATCGCTAGTAATTTGAAAGCTTTGTTGTAATGTCAATAAACAGCGACTATAGGGATTCAAAACAATTTCCATCTGTTACGTAAATCCACTCGTCCTAATGTTTCATGTATCAAAAACACTGCTATTCAGAGAAAGAGAGAAGAAAGCTAAGCTATTGATGTGCTGCAGGAGTAAAATCGAGCTCTAAGCACACTCCGCTTCCCACTGCCCTGCTTAATTTGCCTGATTGCTCGTGGCAGACCACCCCCCTGGCTCTATCCAGTCATGAGAGGTGAACCCATGGCACTGCACAGCGAGAGCTCAAGAGCATTAGATGCGCTACAGACTGCAGTATCACCCGGGTCCAATCTGCTAGTAAAGGGGGTTTTAACCTGAGGGGGAAGGGTCAGAATATCCGCACTTGGAATGCTGCAGGCGTTATTGCTGTTTGCACAAATATACCAACCTCATATGAAAATCATCTGCTGCTAGCCTCATTCTGCATAAACATTTAGCCCTGGGTTACAAAATCATCACTATTTTAAGGAAAAACACAGGTTCAAGTTGACCACAAAAATTATCATAAAAATGGTTTAAACTTGTCTCTCCTTTTCTTTAAATGAAAAAAAGCAAAAATCTGAATTAGAGTGAGGCACTTACAATAGAAGTGAACACTCAAAAAAAATGCATGATTAAACAGAAGAATTTTTGTTTTACAAATTATACGCTTTATGCTTTTACCAAAACGTCTCTTAAAGGAAAGTGTAAGGATGAGTGAAAATTATTTTTGTAGTAAGCAACATTATGGCACAGATGTAAGGCAAGGCAAGGCAAGTTTATTTATATAGCACATTTCATACACAGTGGTAATTCAAAGTGCTTTACATAAAAGAAAGTGAAATAATCATTCACAGCAATAAAAACAAGGAATTTAAAAATAATAAAACAAGGAATTTTAAAATGATATAGAAATTGATTTAAAATGAAATTTAAAACAGTTAAATAGAAAAGGATTATACATAAAATACAATGCAGTCAGTTCGGACGTAGCACAGTGCTCATTCAACAAATGCACAGCTAAATAGATGAGTTTTAAGACTGGATTTAAATGTGGCTAATGTTTTAGCACATCTGATCTCTTCTGGAAGCTGGTTCCAGCTGCGGGCGGCATAATAGCTAAAAGCGGACTCCCCTTGTTTTGTGTGAACCCTTGGTATTTCTAACTGACTCGATCCTAATGATCTGAGTGGTCTGTTAGGTTTATATTCAGTGAGCATATCTGCAATGTATTTAGGTCCTAGGCCATTGAGTGACTTATAAACGAGTAAAAGTACTTTAGAATCAATCCTAAATGTAACTGGAAGCCAGTGTAAGGACCTGAGGACTGGTGTGATATGCTCAGATTTTCTGGTTCTAGTCAGAATCCTGGCAGCAGCATTCTGGATGAGCTGCAGCTGTCTAATGGTCTTCTTTGGAAGGCCGGTGAGGAGACCATTACAATAATCCACCCTGCTGGTGATGAAGGCATGAACAAGTTTCTCCAAGTCTTGACTGGAAACAAAACATCTAATTCTTGCAATGTTTTTGAGATGATAGTATGCTGATTTAGTTACTGCTTTGACATGACTACTAAAACTAAGGTCTGTCTCCAGAATCACCCCAAGATTTCTGACTTGATTTTTAGTTGTTTGACCCCTAGAGTCAAGGTATGCATTCACCTTGAGAACTTCATCTTTGTTTCCAAATGCAATGACTTCAGTTTTCTCCTTGTTTAACTGAAGAAAGTTTTGGCACATCCAACTGTTAATTTCATCAATGCATTGGCAGAGGGAGTCAATTGGGCTATAATCATTTGGAGATAAGGCTAGGTAGATCTGGGTATCATCAGCATAGCTGTGATAGGCAATTTGGTTCTTCCTCATTATCTGACTTAGTGGGAGCATATAAAGGCTAAACAAGAGCGGTGCAAGAATTGAGCCTTGTGGGACTCCGCATGTCATGGACGTCCACTTAGACTTATGCTCTCCTATACTCACATAATAACCTCTCCCTTCTAAGTATGACCTGAACCATTTGAGTGCCATCCCAGAAAGCCCGACCCAGTTTTCCAGTCTCTCTAGAAGTATGTTATGATCGACAGTGTCAAACGCAGCACTAAGATCTAGTAGTACCAGCACTGATATTTTGCCAGAATCAGAATTAAAGCGAATATCATTTATTATCTTAATGAGTGCTGTCTCTGTGCTGTGATGCACGCGGAAACCAGATTGAAAATTATCCAAGTATCCATTTGAGGTTAAGTAGTTGTTCAGCTGATTAAAAACTACCTTTTCAATAATCTTACCTATGAAAGGAAGATTTGATATTGGTCTATAGTTGCTCAACATGGTGTTATCAAGATTGTGCTTTTTCAGAAGGGGCTTAACAACTGCAGTTTTCAGGGAGTTTGGAAAAGTCCCAGAAAGAAGTGAGGTGTTCACCACTTCTAAGAGATCTGCTTCTAAACAGTTAAGCACACTTTTGAAAAAAGATGTGGGAAGTGTGTCAAGATAGCAGGTTGACGATTTAAGATGCTGTACTATTTCTTCCAAAATTTTGCTATCAATTGTTTTAAAAACAGACATAGTCACTTCTTTTTGAGATTGCTGTCGAATCTGTGTGACCTCTGTATTACAGGAAGATGTGCCAATCTCCTTTCTGATATTACTGATCTTCTCTGAAAAGAAGGAAGCAAACTCATTGCATTTGCTGTCAGAGAGCATTTCACTGGGAATCTGACTTGGGGGGTTTGTCAGTCTCTCAACAGTAGCAAAAAGAGTGCGGGTGTTGTTTAAGTTACTGTTTATAAGGTTTGAGAAGAAGGTCTGTCTAGCTGTGGCTAGTTCCAAATTGAAAGCATGAAGGCTGTCTTTATAGATGCTATAGTGTATTTCAAGTTTCGTCTTCCGCCACATCCGCTCAGCTTTTCTGCATTGTCTTTTCATATTCTGAACTGCTGTTGATTTTCTCCAAACTGATTTTTGTCTGCCATTCTTCTTGCTGACTTTTATCGGTGCAATATCATCAATAACATTCTTAACTTTTGAGTTAAATGAATCCAGGAGAAGATCAACAGAGTCTGCAGAAATGTTTGGTGTTAAAGATATTGCCTTCATAAATAGCACACTAGTGTTCTCATTAATGCATCTCTTTCTGACAGAGACAGATCTAGATTCAGTGGTGACAGAGATCAATATATCAAAGAAAATACAGAAGTGATCAGACAGAGCTACATCCTTAATAACAATGGATGAAATGTTTAGACCTCTACTGATGAGTAAATCTAGAGTGTGTCCACGATTGTGTGTGGGTCCATGTACATGCTGAATCAGGTCGAATGTGTTTAAAACAGTTATAATTTCTTTTGTAGTTTTGACTTCAGCATTATCTATGTGAATATTAAAATCCCCTGCAATAGCAAAACAGTCAAACTCTGAGGAAATCATTGATAACAGTTCTGTGAACTCTTCAACAAAGGCTGGAGAGTATTTTGGAGGCCTGTAAATGATGATAAACAGAATGCGTGGGGCACCTTTCAGCACAATACCTAGATATTCAAAAGACAAGTACTGACCAAATGACACTTGCTTGCATTGATAAACATCTTTAAAAATAGATGTAGGGCATCAAGAAGTAATAATATCTATAATAATTGATCATGAAAATTACAGAATTGATCATTGATAACTGTGCATGCATGCGGTGATATACATGTAAATACATGTTTTTCTCAGTGCATAACTCCATTTGACGCTTATATCTAAGGTTGGGTATTGTTTGGGTTTTTTACGATACCGGTGCCAAATCAATACTTTTAAAACGGTACCAGTGCCTATACAGTGCCTGAACCAATACTTAAAAAAATAATAATAACAATTACCCAAAATAGGATGGATTGGCCATTATAGCGCTATAAACACATGTAATGTCTGTTTCATTCATACCGGAATTCCCTAATATGGACAAAGGTATTGCTATCGCTGTAACTGAACAAAACAGAAGATATAAACGTTTTGAATGTTGAAACGGAGACAATAAACACTCGACTGCGAAAATATATGGTTTATCTGTGTTCTTCAAGCCGTCTTTGGTATTTTCATAAGTATATTTATAATCCATTGCTAATCGACATAGCCTTTTTACAGTATACAACATATTTTCTGCCTCATTATTTGACAAGAAGCCACATCAAAACACAAAAGGAAGCATTTGACTGGTATCATGGAGTAAAAGCATTATTGTTCTCTCTTGTTGGACAACAGGTTTAGAAACGCTTCTCACTGCAAGTCATTACAAGGGAAGTTTAGCTTTAGGCATTTTAATTTAAGTGTGTTTAGTTTAGCTAGCTAACGGTAGGATACCTGCTTCCATCAGAGCAAGTGTAATAACTGCATTCACACACTCCTCAGATGCTCTCTTTTCCCGAGTTGAGCTTTTAAGTCGGAATGTGAAAACAACATGAACACTCGCGTTACTACAAAGATTTGCTGGATTTGTATTTCCGACTTGCGTTCATGTGCATTTTCTCAGTCTGGAAATTATTTTTCACGTGCGGTGCCAGTGATTACTTCTGTTTCAGAGAACCAGAGGACAAATATTTCAATAAATCGCTCAGGCATTTAAGTGGCACCGAAATCTGCGTTCTGATTCGGTTCTAGTACATACTAGACAGATTTCGGCACCCAACCCTACTTATATACTTATTTGTAAATAAAAGTCACAAAAATATATTCAATTTTGCATAAAGGCTCGTCCTGACAGAAAACAAGTCTCCATTAAACTTCACTAAACGAACGCCCACGTATACATCAAACAGACACAGTGCAATAATTCTGACTTTCTTTATAATAATGCAATAATTCTGTCGTTAAATTTTACGTTTAAAATGCCACGTCAGTGTTTTTTTTTTTTGTTAATAAGAGAGCCTGTACATATACTCTTGATTTTGCACACGGTTTGGATAACAACGCTGGGCAGGATGTAATAACTTATTTTATATATTTTGGCTGTTTGCATCCAATTAATCAATGACAATTGACAGACTAATCGATTATCAAAATAAACAGTTGCAGCCCTAGACAAATGCTGTCAATTGAGCTTAACTTGTATTGAACTTTTAAATTTTCCTTTAAGGTGTGCATGTCAAAATGGATTGCACGATAAATGGAAGACAAACACCTGGGGCCTGTACCATGAAGCCGGATTAGCTGGCTAGCCAGGTAAGTTTCAGTTTAGTTTGCACCAATCCTGGGTTCTAGGTACCATGAAAGTGGCTTGGCTTTTAGCTGCGTTCATTGCCATAGTAACTTACACTTCATGGCTAACCTGCTCTGGGGCAGGTTATGTTCTGAGTTAGAGATCTCAAACTGAAATTGGACCAATTAGATGTGAGCAAAGTGACATGTCTGACACAAAAAAGTCACTCCCCCAGTTTCTCTTGCTCCAAATTAAAGGACACTAGTACTAAAAAACAATTGTCTGGCTAAAACCAAAAATTTAGCTATTTTATAAGATTTATATAATTATATGATTTATATTATTATCAATCCATTACACACAATCAATTTTAGTTGAATAGTTATTATAAATCATTTATTTTTAATATATACAGTTAGCTGTAGAATCAATAGATAAAGCTTTAAAATTACTATATGACCTTACATGTTCGAGTCTCTATCGCTGTATATTTCCAACTATATAAACTAACTTAAGTTTCACTTGTGAATGCACTGATGAAGCAAGATCATTTATTTTACTTGTCCTCTTTCATGAACAAGTACTTTCTTCATTGTAAATGCATTTAAATTAATCATATTCTTCAATCTCTTAACCTTTAGCAAAACCTTTAACCTTTAACCAAGGCTCGTGATTGGCTGTTTGCCAGTGATGTCACACATTCACATGCACATGCTCCACGAACTCAGGATCAAAGCCTGAGTTGACAAAGTTGATGATCAGCATCATGGTACCTACAAAGACGGATTGGAGTGGTTTGGTTTTGTCAACTCGAAACTAATCCTGTAACTCTGAATTTGTTCATCTACCATCATGGTACATGCCCCAGATCTGATGTTGAGAGAGCCACACAACTAGCTGACTCAAAGTTCACTACTCTCAGCTCTTTGCCAGTAGCCAGAGGCTGTCTGAAATCTTCCTTTATTGACTCGAGGTCATACTCAGGTTCTCTCTGCATTGCCGGCAAGGTCTTTTTCCTTTCTTTAATGAAAAACTCAATTTGATATTTATCTCGCTTCACACAGAGCCACACAAATTGTGAGCTACCTATTTCAATGCCCCCGGTTTCCATCTGACTCCGTCATTCACATTCAAACCAGAGATAAATACCTGCATGAGCACAGACATTCAACGTCTCTGGCTATTCAGCGAGGAGGTTCAGAATGCCCGTCATTTCTCATTATTGAATCTTCTAACCTTTCCATTCAGATGCAGCTTTTCAACCAGCAAAACAAGAGCCTCTCGCCCGAATCCTAGAGACAAACCACTCTGCTGCCCCAACATGTTTTGCTGTGCACTAACAGATATTCCATCCGCAACCACTGCACTGATTTCCCACAAAGATGTTTTTCAGCGCCTACAGCCAATATTTCACAAAGACCCTGCTCAGACAGAAAGTCAGTGTACCCCAGCTAAATAAGCATGTGCAAAAATATTTGATCAACGTTGTTTACCTGGTGGCCTTGCAACTCGCTTTGACCAGAGCAGCTATATTTCACCACACATGAAGGTTAATCTAAATCTCAATGAGAGACCTTAAGACTCCAATTACTTCATCAGCACTATAACGTATTTATGAGCTCCTTAATACATTAAAGGCTTAAATAAAGCCGCAAATCTAATTATAAACTAACAAGCACATTCTTTTTTACAACCCTGCAAAAACACACTGATTTGTTTGTGGAAGTCACACCACAGTATCTACTGATCAGGAGATTTGACAATATTTAGTAAATTCTGTCATAGTGTTGTTTATTCTGCATAAGCACTGATTTGGGTTGCACATAAAGTGAATAATGGCATTTTAGTTTTACTAATCTGCTTTGCAAAAACATAGCCTTCAGATTTGTGTCAATACCAGACTGCTCTCCTTTACAGTTGCAAACTGTGCATTTAAAGGATTTGACAAAAGAAAAACAGTAAAATTCACAACGTGTACCCACACAACTATTTTAAGTAACAAATGCAATTGGAAATACATTCGTAATATTAACCCACAACTCTGGAGAGAAACAGATACTGACCTGTAATCGTTCAAACAATCACACAACTTCCCAAATAATCCAATTCAAACGCAGGAGAAAATGGACTTAATACAGTCCAAACTTCTTTCTCTTCTCTGGCTTGTTAGCTTGCTAACAGCTAACGTTAGTTGACCCGTTTAGATTCAGCACGGCGGCTAATGTCGAGTTGTGCTGGGGTGGACGGATAAAACTCTCACATAAAACACCGTTTCCAGCGCTGTTTTATGTTTACAAACGGTTTTAGAAAATATTGGGGCAATGTAGATGTTTATACAACACAAAACAGGTCCAGGGCAGTAGCAGACTGGCTAAGCTAGGCTAAACTGTGGAGAAGGTAAATGAGGTTCATGATCCAGAGAGACTTTGAGCTGTGTTTCAAAAACCTAGTGAGCTGCCTACCTAGACAGCATTTTGGGAATCGCTCGAACACGCCCAAAAATGCTGTCTGCATAGACAGCTCGCTGTGTTTTGAAACAGCCTTTGGGGCTGATGTTATGCTAAAGACGGACACACAGAACCTAGCCTGCTACCCATTCCAACTAAACACTATAGCCACTAACGTTATCTCTGCGTGGTTATAATAATTCGGCTACCTCCAGGGCGTGTGCCAACCTAGACAAAACCTAGACCTACTGACGCTTTTTCACAAAATCCGTTTAGTTTATTACATATTAGCAAGATAGCTGATCCAGAATTCAAAGATCCACTCACCAAGTTAATATCAAGCCAGCGGCAGCTGCAGTGAGACAGTCTTCAATCCTGAAATATGGATGTAGCATGGGAGGTATTCAGCCTGATAATGTAAGCCTTCTGCTTTAGGGAGACTCGAAAGTCCCACTCCGAGTACAGAGCAAGCGGTGCGTCTCTGCTGGACTGAACCCAACAGAACCCGAGCTTGACTGTCCCTCTCGCACACACTGGACTCCCTCTTCTCCACAGGCTAGTGCTCACTCAGAGGTTGCAGCGCACGCCTTCACCGCTAGTGGACAGCAACGTAGCGGGATATAATCAGACATAAACTCTATGATGGATATTAGCAGTGATCAGCGTCCTCCGCATTGATGGATAATTAATGTACATAGTTGGTTTTGTGTGTATTTTATGTAATACGTATTTTGTGCAAACCACACCAGATAGATAGATAGATAGATAGATAGATAGATAGACACAGACAGAGAGATAGAAAGACAGACAGACAGACAAACAGATAGATAGATAGACACAGACAGAGAAATAGAGAGAGAGATGGATGGATGGGTGGAGGGAGGGAGGGAGGGACGGACAGGCAGATAGATAGATAGATAGATAGATAGATAGATAGATAGATAGATAGATAGATAGATAGATAGATAGATAGATAGATAGATAGATAGATGTCTTCACAGACATCTTCAACATCTCACTAAGTCAGGCTGTTGTCCCCACATGCTTCAAAGCTACCACCATCATTCCAGTCCTGAAGAAGTCATCTCCATCCTGCTTCAATGACTACCGTCCAGTAGCACTCACTCCTATTCCCATGAAGTGCTTTGAACAGCTAGTCATGCAACACATCAAGTCTGTCCTCCCCCCCTCCCTGGACCCCTTCCAGTTTGCATATAGGTCCAACCGCTCGACCGATGATGCCATCGCCACTGCCCTCCACCCGGCCCTCACACATCTGGACAAAAAAGACTCATATGTCAGGATGCTGTTCATAGACTTCAGTTCAGCATTCAACACAATCATCCCTCAGCAGCTCACTCACAAATTGGTCCAGCTGGGGCTCAACACCTCTCTGTGCAACTGGCTGTTGGACTTCCTGACCGGGAGACCTCAGGCAGTACGGGTCGGCATTAACACATCCAGCACCATCACACTGAACACAGGGGCCCACCAAGGATGTGTGCTGAGCCCCCTCCTCTTCACTCTGCTGACCCACGACTGCACACCGTCAAACAACTCTAACCTTTTCATCAAGTTTGCGGATGACACGACTGTGGTGGGTCTTATTAGCAACAGAGATGAGACAAACTACAGGAGCGAGGTGAGCCGCCTGGCCGGGTGGTGCAGGGACAACAATCTCTCTCTGAATGTGGAGAAGACGAAGGAGATTGTTGTTGACTTCAGGAGAGTGCACACTCAGCATGCTCCTCTGACCATCAATGGTGCGACTGTGGAGAGAGCGAGCAGCACCAAGTTCCTGGGTGTGCACATCACAGAGGACCTCTCCTGGACTAACAATCACAATGACAATGACAATTTATTTATATAGCACAATTCATTTCAACTTCTGTCGACCAATGTGCTTTCCAGTAAAGCATTAAAAACAGAAAAAACACACAACAAACAAACAGTAAAATTATGACATCATACACCTATGCCATCAGCCATACGCTTTAGAAAATAAAAATATCTTTAGCCTGGACTTAAAGATATTAACAGAAGAAGCTTGTCTAATGGAGAGTGGCAAGGCGTTCCAAAGCCTGGGGGCAGCAATACAAAAAGCACGATCTCCCCTGCACTTAAGCCTCGACCTAGGTGTATACAATAGATCCTGGTTGGAAGACCGAAGGGATCTAATGGGTTGATATTCAGTCAGTAACTCACAAAGATAGGTAGTAACAACACTGCGGCACTGGCCAAGAAAGCACAGCAGCGTCTCTACTTCCTCCGCAAACTCAGAAGAGCCAGAGCCCCGACCCCCATCATGTGCACCTTCTACAGAGGCACCATCGAGAGCATCCTGACTAGCTGCATCACTGTGTGGTATGGCGCCTGCAATGCGTCCTGCCGCAAGTCCCTTCAACGGATAGTGAGACATCTACAGCACCCGTCTCACCGCAAAGCCCTCAGTATTGCAGGTGATCCCACCCACCCGATACACAGCTTCGTCAGTCTGCTGCCATCAGGGAGGAGACTGCGGAGTCTCCAGGCGAGGACCAGCAGACTGAAGGACAGCTTCATACATCACTTCAGGCTGTCAGGAAGCTGAACTCCCTCCCGTCCTTGCCCCCCCGCCCCTCTTTTACCCCACGCAACACTGAACTCTGACACTACGACCCCCCCCCCAGCTCCCCACATCCCCAGGACCTTCCACCCCCCCGACCCCCCCTTTACAAACTGTGACCCGCACCAGTCACTTTGTGCAGCACTGGACTGATCTCTACCTCATCCAGCATTGACTGTAAACTACCTCTTCTGACAGTCTGATAAAAGACTGTTCTTTTTTTGCACTACACATATATCTGCACAGTTTTGTTTTATTTAACTGGTTTGCACTCTATCTGCCATGTGCCTTATCCCACTTTATCTATCTCTTTATTTTTTTTATTTTTTTTTATACAATGTCCTCGTTTGTATATCTGTATAGTTTGTATGTACATATGTTTAAACTGTATTTATCTGTATTTGAACATCTACTGTCAGTGTTTAATGTTAACTGTATGCACCAAGGGTCTGAGAGTAACGCAATTTCAGTTCTCTGTATGTATGTACGGTACATGTGGAAGAATTGACAATAAAGCAGACTTGACTTGACTTGACTAGATACAGACAGAGAGATAGAGAGACAGACACACACACACACACACACACACACACACACACACACACACACACACACACACACACACACACACACAGACAAAGAGATAGAGAGACAGACAGACAGACAGATAGATAGATATATAGATAGAGAGAGAGAGAGATGGAGAGACAGACAGATGGATAGATGGATGGTAGGTGGATGGAGGGAGGGACGGACGGACGGACGGATAGATAGATAGATAGACAGACAGACAGACACAGAGACAGACAGACACAGAGATAGAGAGACAGATAGACAGACAGACGGACAGATAGATAGATAGATAGATAGATAGATAGATAGATAGATAGACAGATGAAAGAAGGAAAGAAAGATGACAGACAGATTGACATACAGACGAACAGACAGACAGGCAGGCAGATGGATAGACGGACAGAGGGACAGAGAGACAGACAGACAGATAGATAGACAGACAGACACAGACAGATAGATAGATAGATGTTTTTTAATGTATTAAATGATTGTTAAATGTTTGATGTTTGAATTCAATCAAACCAATTAAAATAAATTCAATGAATAAAACTACTACTAGTGATTTCTTGTTGCTTGGAGAAAGCCTCTGCATACTTGTTTGGCGACAGAATCACACAAACACCCTCTAAACGTAGATTTATCTAAAATATTAATGCCTTTTAACATCAAAAGCATAAGTCTGATAGACCTTGTCATTGTGCATTTATCAGTTGTATGAAGAGTCAGTCTACACAGTCTCAGTCACTCTTTATTTATAAGCTGCAGTGTCTTAAAACACATGGCCTTCAGTGCTTTGACACTAATAGGCAAGGGGCCTGTAATGACATTTGAGTGGTTATTATGCTATTGCTCATCCTACATTCCTTTGTACATCCTAGGACATGTGACATCTGTTGACTCCCTCTACATTGCAATCAAAGCACATGTTTTAGTGAGTTATACAATATATGTTATACAAGTTATGCAATATAAGTTATACAAGTTATGCAATAACATTACCACAGTCCATTTCAGATACAAAGATGAAAGAAACTGCCACAATATAACTTTCAATTAGATTTGTTACTAAATGTTAAAAATGATGATACAATAGGCCAGGGTACAATAATAATTCACAAACATGGCCTTGTGCATTCAAACTTTCATAAACTTTAACACTGACAGAAAGAAAAGATTTGCAAATCAAAGGATATTAAAACAAACGCACCCTAGCAATCAGTTTAAATCATGACAATGTTGAAGGCAGAGCACAATTCAAATGTTTACATTTTTGTTGGCAGATTTTGATGTTGTATATTTATGATGTGTCATTTCTTTCATAAAATAAAACCTGTGAAGAAGAACCTATAATATACAGTAATAGGCTTATTACAGATTACATTTTCTTATATTAGCATCTGTGGATGTTAGATTTAAAATGATTATATATTTATTATAAAACATTAATCGATATTTATCTGTCTTTGCATAAAAGGCAAATGTTTCGAACCTGATAAACAGTGAAGACATTGATGTCTTTCTCCAGACTTTGGGTGAAGAGGCAACACCAAGTAAGTGAGGGATTGTTTCAGGGAAGGTTTCAGAATATGACATTACATTAAATTAAATTAAATTAAATTCTTAAATCATTAGTACCGACTTTTTCTATCCCGCTCGAGGCGAAATGTGTATATGCCTCCAAAACACTAGGTGGCGCTGTGATTCATTCCCAGGCCTATAGACGCAAAGCATTGTAGGTAAGGGTTCTGTTCGCGGCTAGCCTGTAGCAATGGCCACGTCTTTAGGATCTAACACTTACAACAGACAAAACTGGGAAGATTCGGTGAGTATAAAAATATTTTTGTTTAAGAATATATAAGGAGTATTACTAATCACGACTGGCGCATTTTTGTTCTTTGTTTGAGCTCGCCAAATCAACGCCTTTCCTAATTGGAACATCCTGTTGTGGCTTAGCTCATGGCTAATGAAAACCCTTCCAGCATTTAAATGCATCTCATCAATAGTTATTAATGTTGTTATATAATTATAATGTATAAACTGGCACCGACATGTGCAACTAGAATAGCGTGAAGATCCTCTGGCCTGTCTCTGTGTTGTAATTGATCTTTACTGTATAGGCAAATAATCATCCCATTGAAATGAAATGATGAGAAATTAATTATATAATTAATTAGTATATAACTAATCATGTAACTTACACGAACGAGTGTCCTGTTAACAAAACAGTATCCATAACAATAACCTTTGATATGAGTAATATATGTATATTCATATATTTATTAATATAATATATTAATATTAAGTTACTGTTACATATGTATAGAATACATTTATTTATTAATGAATAAATGCATGCACAGAACTGACCTCTTCTTATTTGAACAGGATTTTCCCATACTCTGTCAAACATGCTTGGGAGAAAACCCTTACATCCGGATGGTAAGTTGAGTTAGTGTAGTTTTACTTATTAGTTTCATTATTAATTTGATCTGAATTCAAAGGAAGTTGTATTTAAACACATTTTCACTTTGCACCTGCATTTGTTTTAACAGACCAAAGAGAAATTTGGCAAGGAGTGCAAGGTACTGCTGCGTTCATCCTCTCAAAAAAGCTAAATGTTGTCTTGATGGGGTTCCCAGTCATTTCAGATTGTTTTATGCCATAATTTTATATTAATTCCAAAGGTTAGTACCTGTTATACAAATGGAAAATCATTCCAATAATCTCTTTAAAATGATCAAAATTCTTATCCAGTTCATGAAGTCTTGGAAATACATTGGTCAAAAGTGTGGGAAGCTTGTCTTGAAAAATTTCACCACATATTGTTTGCCCCACATTTTGGGACTGCAGCATTTTATTCTCGATACTTCCTATCCTCTAGATCTGTGCACGTCCCTTCACGGTGTTCCGCTGGTGTCCTGGGGTCAGGATGCGCTTTAAGAAGACAGAAGTGTGTCAGACCTGCAGTAAAATGAAAAACGTCTGTCAAACCTGCCTTTTGGATCTGGAATACGGTAATGTTATAATTTGTTACCATATTCTAAGTATCTGTTAGTGAAATTATGATTTCGGTTTAATCGGTTCATTCAATAAGAATTTTGCAGTGTTGTTGTAAAGATTACTAAATAATATATATATATATTTTGTTTTTTGCACAGGTTTGCCCATTCAGGTTCGTGACACTGGGCTGTCCGTTAAAGATGAAGTACCGAGATCAGACGTGAACAAGGAGTATTACACTCAGAATATGGAGAGAGAGGTAATTTGTCTGTACATTACACATTTTTTCATGTTTTATGATGTCTTTATTGGTGAAAAGAAACCTTTAATGGTTTGCACATAGCATAGTACATGCAAATACTAAACGGCTTTAAGTAATACATACAAGTATCTGTTGGTCAAATAATTATGTTTGCCCTCTAGATTGCTAACTCTGATGGCACAAGACCCGTGGGGATGCTTGGGAAGGCACCGAGCAGCAGTGATATGCTGCTGAAACTGGCTCGTACCACACCGTATTACAAGAGGAACAGACCACACATCTGTTCCTTCTGGGTGAAGGGGGAGTGCAAGAGAGGGGAAGAGTGTCCATACAGGTGAGCAACACCTCAAGAATCTTTTATGGGTGTAAAATTATGACCCATGATTCTCAATTTCACGCTGTGTCAGAAAACACCCAGTGTTGGTTGTCAGGATTTTCTTTTTGGTGTGTGTCTTGCATCATGTTTATAAACCTCATGAATTTTATGAAGTGACTTCTTTTAATGAAATATGCTTAAGGTGTAAATTATGTATGAGCGATTATGAATTTTGATTACATTTTTGACATGAAATGCATTGCTGTTATATCACAGGCATGAAAAGCCCACAGATCCAGATGACCCATTGGCTGATCAGAACATTAAGGACCGTTTCTATGGCATTAATGATCCTGTGGCTAACAAACTCCTGACGCGGGCCACCACTATGCCTAGACTGGACATACCGGAGGACAAGTCCATCACCACACTCTATATTGGAGGGCTGGGAGAAGACGTTACAGATTCTGAGCTCAGGTAAATGCTCTTCAGAGTTCATAAAGCTAAAATTATTAAAAATATGTTAATTGAAATAAGACTAGAAATATTGTTTTGCCAACCAATTGCAATAAGTATAATTACTAACTGGGAATAAATGGTGACTAAAATAAAAATAAATGAAACAAAAATTATATATTTTTAAAAAGAACAAAAACTTTGTGTCATTTCTTGATTAAAGAATACTGTTTACTTTTTCCCAAAGGAACCACTTCTACCAGTTTGGAGAGATTCGTACCATCACCATCGTTCAAAGGCAGCAGTGTGCTTTCATCCAGTTTGCTACACGGCAGGCTGCAGAGACGGCTGCAGAGAAGTCTTTTAATAAACTCATCATTAATGGACGTCGACTTAATGTTAAATGGGGCAGGTTGGTGTCTAATCGTGCAAGAAAAAACTGAAATTCAAACAGTACCATTTGTGTGGAGGCAGTTCTGAATGTTGTTGTGTGTCGTTCAGGTCACAGGCGGCTCGAGGAAAAGAGAAGGATGGGGTGACGGACAGTGGAATCAGGCTGGAGCCAGTGCCCGGCCTCCCTGGTGGTATGTGATGAAGTCTCTTACATATGAGCATGTTTTATATAGTAATATAATATGAATGTGAATCGTATGGATTGCTTTTATACTTATTTATTTATTGTAATGCTTTTATCATTTAATTAATAAAAATGAATGTCATTTAATTATTTATTAATTTAATGTAATTAATACAAAATCATTTTAATTTATTACTATGATTACTGTTTGTTTATTTATGTTTGGACCTTGATCTTTCACACTAGTAAATTGAATTTATTTGCAATGATAATTATTATTTAAGATAAAAATTAAAAATATACGTACTGCTATATAATATGAATAATAATAATTATTACTACTAATAATAGAAAAACTACTTTTTCTATATACTAGTTTTACAACAGAATACAATTATTCCTAAATAAATTAAAAAAGGTAGAGCAGTATGTGAATTTTCCCTTTCTCATAATTCTTCAACAGCTCTGCCCCCACCCCCTGTGTCTGATGAGGATGCCTCCACCAACTACTTCAACCTGGCTCCCACCAGCTCCCCTTCTGTCATGAACCTGGGACTTCCTCCTCCACCTGGGGTTGCCATGCCCCCACCACCAGGTGAGTTTCACCCCACTCACTTCCTCCTTCCTCTTTTTTGTAACCTATGATAACGTGCTTCACTATCCCGTTAATCTTATCTGTTCTCTCCAGGTTTTGGTCCTCCTATGTTCCACACCATGGATCCCATGGCCCCGCGGATGCCCCCTCCAATGGTCATGAGGCCCCCCGGACAGGTCCACTACCCATCCCAGGATCCTCAGCGGATGGGCGCCCATGCAAGTCGCCACGGAGGCCCTTAGATAGTTATACAGCTACCTCACTATTCAGCAATGACTGCTGAACAACTGAACCCAGAGTGATGTCACCTCTGCCCACATTAAGTGTTTATATCTGTCAGTCATTTTCAGAGTAAGTGTAAGGTGCAATGCATAATAAACAAGGAAAATATTGGGGAAAAAAACAGCATCTTAGAATTTAAACCATGACAAAAACTTTTCTTTTTAAGATTTTGATTTATAATAAACCTTGATGGTTTCTGTTATCTTTTGTCAGATTTTATGTTTTGTATGTAATGATATGAAACAGATATGCCTTTTTTAGGGCCGAATGACAAAGAATTGGTTGCAGTGACCAACGATTACCAAGTGGGGGCACTATTGACTATTTCATGCACCTGAAGTCTTTATTTGTTTGACACTTTTTTTGTCCTACACCTCTAGAATACTCCAGGATTCATATTACAGTTTGTGCTAGTGTCCATCTCTTCACCTTTTTCTGTAAAGTATGAAGTGTGTTGTCCTGAATTGTTTTTAAGACTTTTTTTTTTAATGTACAGCTGTCTAGCTTGTGGTTACATTAAAGAAGCTTCACATTTTGAAATATTGTGTGAACGATTGTGTAAACATGTTAATAGACAATGTATGTAAACTTTAAGTTGGTATTTGATGGCTCACAATGGCTCAGCTCACAATTTACAGTAGCAATTTAGGCATCCCTCAGAAATCCAGTCTTCAATTGTAGTTTGGCAAAATAGTTGCGTATGCCAGCTTCACAGATCGGGAGACTCTGCAGCGTACTGGATTTTCCAGCCCCGTGGAGTACGATTGAAATTGGGCCGATGGCACATCCTGTCCCAGGTCAGGTGTGGCTCTGTGTGAGCCTGCAGCATCTCAAAGCCAGGCAGTGGCAGAGTCCTCACAGTGCCTGCTGTGCCACCAAAGGGCGTTGGAGCTCTGTGAAGAATGACAGTGATTGTTGTTCATGTCCCTTTTTTATTGCAAAAAATAGCTTGACTTTCCCTAACAGCTGGAACAAGTCTTGTCTTTTTCACTTGACATACTGATACATGAGCCTGGACCAGCATAAGGTTGCAAGACACAAATTCTGTTTTAAGGCCTGAGCTTAAATACAGCAATTTTTGGCAGGCAGCCTTCCCATTCCAGACATGCTAAGAAGTCTTTTATGTGTAATGTTACTAGTAGAGGCTGATGTGACGTCCTTCCTTAATTCAATTGCCATTTAGAGGGACCTTTGCTACTTTATCTACTTCTATATAGAGAAGTGGAATTGGGACCTTAACAAAGCTTGTAAAAAACAAACTTATTTAGATAATCATGTTTAACAGCATGATACCTGGGGGAAAAACTACTCATGTTTCCATATAATCTGGGACCATTAAGGGAACGTTGACAAGCAAATTGTGCCAAAAGAACACATTAGTGTCCCATTCACTTCCATGAAGTGCAATCAAGCCTCCCAACTTAAATACACTTAACAACATTTGAAGTGGATCAAAATCTTTCATCAAAGTTGTCCTACAACCTAAAACCAAAATGTGTTCTTGTCTTAGGACAATTTTGATGAACTTTTTTGATCCACTTCAAATGTTGGCTATTATATTTACGTGTATGTATATCTAAGCCAAAAGCTTGTGGTTCTTTCCCAGGCCCTTCTCTGTCTCCCTTTGCTTCCTGTCCAACTGTACTATCTGAATAAAGGCAAAAACAACAACAAAAAAACATATAGTCTCTAAATAATTCACATTTATTAAATTCATAATAAACGTATTTAAAGCTGCAGTCCTTAAATTGTGCCTCTTTGTCGCCATCTCTGTTTGAAAACCTGGAATTTCAGCAGGGTGTGGAATTATCTTCCGTGCGTGGGGTTGTGCTCCGGCACGGCTCCAGCGCAGATGAATCTAATGTTTAATGTCTAATGAGTATGTGTATCAGTCTGTCAGTCACCGCACCGGTGTGGATACTGTACTTAGGAATCACAGATTCTAGCCTACGTCTTGGAATATATGACCCAAATAAGAATTTTCACCATATATTGCCATCTAAACAAGTAACAAGTCTGCCACCTTTGTTCTGACCAACTGAGGAAAAAAGCATTACAGTAAATCACGCTACCAATGGTGATTAAATCTAACGATCGGTTAGCTCATATCACATCAAACCATGTAAATTATTATTATTGTTATACTTTATTCTCAAATTATTAATGTTAACAACATCAGCATTGCGTGACAATGAGTATAGTGTGTATTAGCGTGTAGATTTCAATTTCTGTACAGTCTAATATCTAATTGTCATGCCATTCGAATTTCATATTAAGAAATTATTTTAACCCAAAAAGCAAACTATGCTCCCTTCGAACTGGTTTTCTTTAAAATACAAATCTTGTGTAATCCCAGGCTATCTATAATCAGAAGCACATTTAAAACTGGAATATAATTTAATTTCAGTCACATGTGTTTCATAAACACATAATCCTTTCTGGATTACAATCCGCCATCAAAATGATAAATTTAATTATTCTAGCTGCTGTGAGAAAAGGCTAAACCATCCGCCACCTGCAGGATCCTCACATGCCATAGCCCAGTAGCCAGGACAACTTCTTTATGTTTAATGACGCAGTGCCATGCTCGAATTTCCGTGAAAACCTACCCGTACCACTCAAATTAGAAAACATTATTATAAACTAACCGTTGTGAATCGGGCTAAAGTAAGGTGATAGTTTTGAACACTGGCTGGTTATGTACTTGCTCAAATATTGATTTCGGATCATTTTTAACCCAAAAAAAGTTATGGACTGCAGCTTTAAAATATCTTTCTCATTTTATTAAATTTGTTTTTCATTTGCAATGCTTCACGGGATTGGAGTTATTTCCCTCAAAGTAAAATGTACAAATTCTTTAAGCTTGTCTTTTTGTCCAATTTTCAAATACTTTTCTGCTTCAAATCAAAGTTTATTGTGATTCACCTCAGTGCTGGTTTGTTTGATTGATGGCTTATAATTTATGGCTTATAAAAAAAAAAAAAAGTTGAAATAGCTTGTTTATAAAAATGTGAAAAATAAAATGAATACAAGGCAGCTGAAAAAGTTGGTCAGGCACTTTTGTACTGGATTGCCATTTTCAACCCAATTTACTTCCTTAATCTGAATTATGTCTGAGGATTTTCAGCAAGATTTTCAATGGGAAACTAATTTGTCATCATTATTTAATGTGTGGCCATAAGAACATCAGTAGAAGTAAATTTGTTGCATACATTGATGAATAATTCACACTGATTCTAATAATTCAATCTTGGTTTCAAGTTTTAATATAACATTTACTTCATGCTGAGATTGTTGAAAGTGGAATATCATTATGTTGTGATTAATTTGTACCTGTTGAAGCATTTGTAGTTGGCTGGGGTGAGTTTGTAAGGTGGCTCAGGCAGATGAGTACTGATGTTAGCCAACAGCGTCTCATTGTTAATGGGTATTTCCTCCCAGGGTGACTGGTAAGCCTTGGGGATCACAGTGACATTGAACTTTTCTGGAGGAACCTCTTTCAGAGGCCCCCCATAACCTGTGTAAGAGAATTGAGTAACCTTCAGAATTGTCCTTTGACTTTGAGAACAACAGAAACCTTAATGTACTCATACAGAATTGTGCCTGTATTTACCAGGTGCAAGCACACTTGGGTTTCCTTTCTTAGAAACCATGTGCTTTAGTGTGGTTACTAGGCTGTTCTTTCCAGGCTGGTTGATGTAGATTTCTGAGGTGAAGCAATCACTTCCTGTCTCTCCTTGCAGGGCATTCTGGCCTTGAAGTGTTTCCTCTAAGTGCTAGACAGTGTTAAAAGATCATCCATTATTACTGAAAGCTTAAAAATAAAAGGTTCCACAAAGAACCTTAGTGAACAGTTCATGAACTTTTTTTTAAATTAGTGTGAAGAACATTTTAATAATCTAATTAACCTTTTTTGCAATGGACAGATACTATGAATGTTAAAGGTTCTTCATGGAACCAGAACCAGAGGGGAGGGGTTAATAGTTACTTCAGGGTTGTCTAATCCTGCTCCTGGAGGGCCTTTAGGGTTTAGCTCACACCAGCTGCCTAGGGATCTTAAAGGCCTTTATTAGCTGGTTCAGGTGTGTTTAATTAGGTCAAGAAACTCTGCAGGAAGGTGGTCCTCCAGGTGTATGATTGGACCACCCCTGAGTTACTAGTAGATTTGCTCACTAAACTTCTTTAATTTTGCTCAGCGGTGTCCAGTCCTACATCTGAAGGGCCTTCTCTGGCAGATTTCAGCCTCAAATACAGAGTTCTGGCATGAAACTCTAGATGGCGCAGTCCGATAGGTCTAACACAATCTGACCTAATGACATAATTATCACATGGAACAGCTGATTGGTTCTCTTTTGTATAGGTAGCCAATGAGCTCGCTGCTCAACATTCAAATATATTGCTTGCTGTAGTAGTTGCAGCTTGCTTCAGAAACCCTCCCAGAAACATTTCATGTATGTTATATTTGCAGCAGAAATATTTCTTACATGCTCACAGCAGCATGTTGTGGATGTATTGGCAGTAGCAAGTCTCGCTAGCAGATCTATTCCGCCAAGACCAAATACATTAATATTGACATGTACATTGCCTTGCCAATCCCTCCGAGAGTTGTCATGACAGAACTGTAATTAAACACACCTAACTAACTAATCAAACTCTTCAGAGTGACTAGACATTTCAAGGCTGCTGGTTGGATCTAAACTCTTCAGAAAGTTGGCCTTCCAAGAGGAGGAATGGACACTTCTGATTTCACATTCAAACAGCTTTCACAACCCATTTTACTTCTGTATAGTAGATCTTGCAACTCTGAGTGAAACAGGATATTAAATGAAAAAAAGGGGGTGGGACTTGTTTTATCCATCAGGGATTGATTGGATCAAGAAAAGTGGGTGTTCCAGAACAGAGCTAAACCTGAATGTGAGTTTGCAGTTAATTGTGAAACTTTTGAGGAAGGTTTTAACGTGGAGGCAGAAGGGCAAATTCTCCCTCAAGACAATTTCAGCAAATCTCAAAGGTAAAACTTTTTATTCAAACATATTATTTGTTATTATTGCCACAATATTAAAGTTAACCCACATGATCTTGCCTATCGACATTAGCCTAAAACAATAAAATAGCTATTTAGCTACTTGTTAACATTGGGACCAAATTTATAATTTTGTAATTATATTGAACCAAGAAGTAAATTGGGTCAATTCTGATTTCATGTTGACTTTAACCCAGTGTAAGATGTCTTACATTGACGTGTCTCTGTGCTATATTCTCCAAGGTGAACTTCTCCACTCTTTTGAGTCTCTCGTGGAACATTATAGATCCTCTGTTGGACAGCAGATTGAGCTCCTCCATCATCAGATCCAGAGGAACACTGATCTTCTTCCCCAGGTTCAAACATACTGATTTACATGTACAGATATGTTGAAATGCATTGATATCAATCACAGAACAACTATCCCTTATGACATTACATTACAATGTTATAAACTAGTAATTACAGCACTATAAACTAGTAATTACATGCCATTCTTCTGAAAGTTGATAAAAAAAATTTATAGACATTTACAGGTTTTCATTAATACTGTATGATCATTCACAATTAATGTCATCAAAAGCATGTCTAACATTCTCTGTCATAATTTTTGGCTCTCCAATCGTGAGCACAAAATGTGCGACTGTGATTAAATCATTAAATTTGACACAGGCATCTGGGTGTAACCTCAGCCTGCTGTTTGTTCAGTAATGTTTAAGAGGGTTCAGATCTTTCCCAGTCAGGCGTGGATGAGTCATGATCTCCTGGAGTAAAGCATTTAGTCTCCTGCTGTCATATTACATTACAAATACCCTTACTGTTTTGGAAACCGAGTCAAAGCAGTTGAGACATGCCAGAGCAGAAAGTGAAAATTTGGCTCCCTGTTTTCACTTTTCAGACTGTTTTGCCTTTTTCCCCCACACGTCACAGTGCTGTTGCTTTCAAGCTGATTTCATTGAATTAGTCTTATCCATTCAGATGGTGTGCTGTTTGAAGAAATTGAGCTTTTTTCCTGCTTCTGATGTGTCTTACCTCCATCTGTGTCTGAACACAGCTCCTGTTGCTCTTTCTTGGGTACGTCAGTGTATGGCACAGGCATGGTGATTAATAGTATCCAGCCTTCAATAAAACCGGTCCAGTAAGATTAATAATTTATTTTCATTTTTTCCCAACTAAATGAATCTGATTTGACCCTTTCTTTGTGGTAGATATATATGTATTCCTTTGATCACAAATCAGGCCTGAAAACACTTGTTTAAACTGAGTCGCATAGGTCACAGAACAAACAAATCCTTTGATTACAGCAAAACTTACCAATTTAAAATCCTGTGTTCGCCTTTATGCCGGTCTTGATGATGTATCCCGTCCAGAGGTAGAAATGCTTATGTGAGCCCACATCAGACACACTGTGGACCCTCTTTTTGCCCTGGTTAGATCACTGTCTTATTATAGCAAGTACGGTGTGTATCTAATGGGCTTGGATTAGCACAGTGGAGCTTCAGCATCCACACTAATGAAAATTTGATCCACTGGCCATTAAACTAAGTGTGCAGACTGGTGACCGGGGACGAAGGCAAGACTTCCAAGTATGTCTGCCTCTGAAGTTCAATACCTTTTGCTGCAGATATACCAGGGGTCTGAGAAGGGGCTACAATTTTAAAATGACCAAACCTGAAAATAAGCATTTCATCACTTATGGTTTAATTGCCCTGAAGGTTTTTTGAATGGGTTTTTGGTTAAATGCCTGAAATAAAGTCTGTGGTTAACACAAGCTCAAGATATTTTCACCTTTTACTTTTACATCATAAAATACATCAATAATACATCCCTTGTGATTGTTTTAAAGCTTTTACTTTTCTTAAAAAAGCATTTGCTAACAAGTGGCTAAATGGGACTCCAGAGGTTGTTGGGGACATTAAACGTTAGATTAAAAAGTTATAATCAAACTCTTGCAACATTTTCTTACTCAAACTTTTATGGAAAATGCTTAATGGTGATGACGTTATGTGAATTTGGTTTAGTTTGTTTATATAGCCAAAGTGTACATTTTTACTTTGTGCGATTGTATTTAGGATTCAAAATTCATGAAAGTTGTGTTAATTTGTGAAGATTATCATCATGATAATCAAACCTTTGTTGGTCATAGAGCTTTTTTATGCAATAATCCAAAAGCCAATGGAAAAATACTGTCTGGTTTTTGTGAAGGGAACCAGGGTGATGCTAACTGACAGGTTGGCCTACAAAAATACATAATACTGTATGTGAATTATTTACAACAACAGCATTCGCTCTTATGTTTTATTCCTTGAAAATGCTTTTTTAGATCTTTCAAAAATGTTGGAAAACTTGGAAAAAACTAGCATGACTAGTCTAGGGTCTTGTTTGAATTCGAATCAAAGGCAATCAACTAGAGAACTTTTAATTAAACAACTAGAGAACATTTAATGTCACAATTTCCTTTCACATACTCATAAACATGTTGTCCACACAGGATAATCATAGAAACTATCAAATCCAGTCATACTAAGACGAAAAACAACAACAAAATAACAACAACATAGCTTTGACAGATCATCTTACACAAAATACAAGAGTTTTGCTCTGTTAGAGATAATTCTCCGGTGTGACAACTATCAAAACAGCTGAAGAATATATTTTTGATAGATACACGGATACCTCATTCTTATTTTAGGCTGCAAATCTTGCTTGTGTGCATTATTTATGCCCTGGTATGTCATATTTCTCGAAAACATGACAGCAAAAGCATGATTTACAGGTTTTAAAGACAGCTTGTCTAGTCAGAGAGCAACACAAACTCTCTGGAAGAGCATAAGAGATAAGAGTGTGAAAAATGATTTGTTTTGTTTGATTTCCTGCCAGTCTCTGTTGGCAGCCAATTTACAAACAGGAAGATAGATCATTAATATATTTACCAAAAAAAAAAAAAAGAAAGAGTTTTCCAAAGTTAATGTTTTTATATGTGGTTTACATTAACAGAAGAATCAGAGCAATTGTACAAAATAACACTTGGAAGTGAGCAGATTCATTTCTTCTTATTTACAATATTGTTGCTGATCCAGTTCATGCCATCCTGAAAGAAACAACAAAAAAACAATGTCTTAAACTATTCCTATAAGGGTAAAACTGAAATAAATTCACTATATATTTACAAACCTGTACACCCTCCCCAGATACGGCAGAACAGGCCTGGATCTGCCACTCTCTGTCCCGGTACGTGTGCAGGTTGAGGCCCTCGGCGATCTCGCTGGCCGGAGAGGCTGTGACCAGGTCCTGTTTATTGGCAAAGATGAGCAATGGCACACCCTTCAGGTTCTCCTCATCGATGAGCTCTGAGAGCTCCTGTGGAGGAAGGTCAACACAGAGGAGTCAAAAAGACTGTAATCAGCACCACATAGGGGTTATTATATGGTGAGTACTATTTGGCTGATACTATGGTTGTATAGTGTGTATACCAAGGATTGAACCCAAGACTAAAAAAGTCAATGGGTACCAGCACCTGTTTAGTTTCCCACTTTCTTAAAAAATATCTTCTTTTGTGTTCAGCATAAGAAAGAAATTTATGAAGGTTTGGAACAACTTGAGAGTGAGTAAATGAGTCATGAGTGAATCATTTTTTGGATGCATCCTTTAAATTAGGAATTCTTCCAACTGTTTTTAATATGCATTAACAAATGTATCTTAATATTAATACATTTTATCTTCAAATTCTCATTTTGTTGGCCTGATAGAAATGTGTTTCCCTGTCACTTCTCATTTCCACCTTTATGAGGTTTTTAAACTCAGTTTTTCTCTAAAAAGCTTACCGTTTGTACATAAGAAGACCAAATTAATTGTTAAAAATGTCTTTTGATTTTCTCAGAAGCAAGAGCAAAGTAAAATTCCCGATTGTAACAATATAGTTTAACTTTTTACTTTGTGCGATTGTATTTAGGCTTCAAAATTCATGAAAGTTGTGTTAATTTGTGAAGATTGTCATGATGATAATCAAACCTTTGTTGGTCATAGAGCTTATTTTATGCAATAATCCAAAAGCCAATGGAAAAATCCTGTCTGGTTTTTGTGAAGGGAACCAAGGTGATGCTAACTGACAGGCTGCCCTACAAAATACATAATATGTGAATTATTTACAACAACAGCATTCACTCTTAGGTTATATTCCTTGAAAATGTATATATATTTTTATAGAGGGGAAGTGAAACATTTTGTTAGGGAACAAGTCCAAAATAATGTAACTCAGGCAAATAATTGGAATTTCAACACTCTTCAAATTAAGGAACTTATTAATGATATATGCAATAAAAAGTTTAAAGCTATATATCCTTTAAAACCAGAAAGGCTGTTCTGAAAACATTTTCCTTTAAAATCATCTAATTTAGAAATTAGATACATAGAACGAGATCTCCTGTGTTCTGTGCTGACAGCTGTTTCAATTGAGTCTGGAGACTAAAGAAATCCAGCCTGTGAAAGAAATTAGGGGCGGATTGCTTGACGTATAAATATATCAGATAAAATGCTTTTCAAGAAAAAAAAAGGAGAAGCTGTGATTGTCACAGATGTGTAGTCTTACCAATCCTGTTTCCTCAAATCTCTTTTTGTCTGCACTGTCAATCACATAAATCTAAAAAAGGGAGAGAGAATAGGAACTATTAAAGAGAAAAAAGCTTTTTGACTGATACACAAAACAGAAATGTAATTACATATGTGATTGTAAATACTCTCACAACATGGTCAATGTCATTGAGAAAGTTAACTTCAGAAACTTCCGCCTGAACACTGCTGTCATATACCAATAAATCTGTGTTCTCCAGGTACTTCTTCCAGAATGGTCGAATCTTCCTCTGTCCTCCAATGTCCCACACATTCAGCTTCATGCCATCACAGGACACACTTTTAATGTTGAAACCCTGAAAGAACAAAATTAGCACATGATACAGCTGTGGCTATACTCAAAAAAAAAGCTTTTTAACTTTAACTTTTTTTTTGAGTGTATGTGACTTAAATCTTGTAATTGCAACTTTATATCACTTTAAAATTATATTGGGAGAAATAAATCTCACAATTGTGAATTTATCTCACATTGTAACTTCACTTTGCCAAAGTGGCTTTAAATCTCACAATTTTGACTTTATATATCCTGCTTGTGACTTTAAATCTTGCAGTTGTGACTATGTCTAGAATTATAATTTAAATCTCACAATGTGACTTTATATCTCATGATTGTGTCTATACATCACAGTTGTGAATTTAAATCTCACAATTATGACTTTATTTCTCACAATGTGACTTAAATCTCTTAATTTGGAATGAATATCTCACACCTGTGACTTTAAATCTCTCAATATGGCTTTAATTCTCACAATTGTACCTATATATCACAATTGTAAATTTAGCAACTCACAACTGTGATGACATCTTGACTTCATATCTCACAATTTCAACTTCTGAAAATTGAAAAATGAAAATTATGTTATTAATTACTCACCCTCATATCGTTCCAAACATGAAAGACCTTCTTCGGAACACAAATTAAGATATTTTTGAGTATATTCGGGTCAGAAAGCTCTCGGATTGCATCAAAAATATCTTAATTTGTGTTCCGAAGATGAAAGTAGGTCTTATGGGTTTGAAACGATACGAGGGTGAGTAATGAATGGTATAATTACAATTTTTGGGTGAACTATCCCTTTAAATATCACAGTTTTGATTTTATATTTTGACTTTCTGTCTCACAATGTGATTTGAATCTCACAATTGTGACAATATATCACAACTGCAATTCATCTCACAATTGTGACTTGATATCTCACAATGTGACACAAATCCCAAAATTGTGACTATATATCACAAGTGTAATTTTAATTCTCACAACTCTCACTTTATGTGACTTGATATATCATAACAGTACTTTAAACCTCACAGTGTGACTTTAAATCTCACAATTGTGACTTTATATATTTCACATTGACTTAAACCTCCCAGTGTGTGAGTTTATATCTGACAACCCTAACTATATCTTGTAATTATGACTTTATATATCCCAGTGACTTAAATCACATAATGTGTCTTTATATCTCATAGTTGAAACTATACATATCTCATAGTGTGACTTCTTATATTACGCATTTCTTATTTTAAACTTTATTTCAAATGTACCTTCTTAGTTTTTTACTATGAAGCAGAAACAGGCTTCCGTAATGAATGCTTGATTAGGTCACAATCCTAATCACACACAAAACACCAGATAGAGGCACAATGTATTTAAACTCCTAGTCTAAATTTATCCTGGCCCCTGAGCAGCCTCCAACGACTGAGACTTTATGGTTAAGTAATCTTTAACCGTGGGATTAAAGACACTGTTGTGGTGCTATTCTTAGAGAGGATCTTCTCTCCCCACAGGCCTGACAGCTTTAACTGGCTGCAGCATATAATGTCTGTTAACAAAACACATGCTAAATAGCAAATAGTCTCACATTACATCTAGGTCCCAGGATATTTTAAGTAATCAAGTAATGGTTTACCAACATCGTAACTAGTAGCAAGCTGTGTGCAGCAGAGTTAAAACGAATGCTAAATGTTGTGCTAACAACAGCCATCAGTGGCAGCCATACTACAAATGGACGATAGGCCTACTGTCAATCAATGATGCATGAATACAGACTTTAAAAAAAAATTATATTAGAGACTTTTTTCACTTTTTTTGTCATATGTGTTATCTCTAGTTAGCTGACTTTATGCTAATAACTAGCATTAATACGCACAGTGATGGTGTATTAGTGCTCTATCCCTGACCCCTCAACAGTAAACAGAGCAGTAAACCAGACTGACCACATTTGATCCTATTAACTTTCTTGGAAGATTGAGATCATGTCTATTTATACCATTTACTTGGATAGTAGTTTTTTTTTTTTTCTAGGACAGTATCTGCCTTCAAGTGGTTATTTAGCAGTGATTGTAGTCTATGCTTTTTGTTGTTTGTTTTTTGTCACATGGGTTGTAGGTGAATCAACTTTAAGTGGATCACTATTGTCATGCTACGGTGACACATACAATTAAATAAATCACATATATTTTTTAGGGGGTCAAAGGGCAAGAATAAATGCTTTTTTGATGACAATTGAAACAGCTGACATTTAACCATTTAATCTTATAAAGGTTAAAACTGTACATCATTTCTAAATGGAAGTTGTGTTCACCTCAGACTAAAAGGTTACTGTCTAAGAAGCTGTGTATTCTGACAAAATACATTTTCTGCAAATTGCATATAAAGTGAAAAAAATAATATTATAATATTATTGATGGGACTGAGGATTGATATAGATTTGTGTGTTTGTTTTAACATTTTAATAATATTTTAATTGTATTTTCATAACAGAAATAACAATTGGGTATAACTTAAGAATGGAAGTCCATGTTCACCACAAACTTAAAGATAATTAAGACTTTATTTCTCATAATTGTGACATATTCACTATTTCACTTTGTATGTCATAATGTATTTTATATTTTGCAACTCCAAATTTATTTCTCATAGTTGTCAGTTTATTTCTCATATTTCTCATATTCTTCACTTTTTAAAAAATATGCTATAAAATATTATTATATTATATTATATTATACTTCATTTCCAGTATACTTTGTTTTTTTCTCTTTCTCTTAGGCAGACCCCCAAAAAGTTACCCCAAAGTCAAAGACGTGATCATGTCAAACTTTTTAAGGGGTTTTTCACTGTGTTATTCATCCGCAGTCTGTCCTCTTTGTCACTGATGAACCTGATTCATTTATATTGGTTGTACAGTCTAGTGTTATCCAAGATGCAGCTAAAGATACACATTGGTTTCATGCCAAAGAATGACTTTACCACTATCATTTACAATTCTGTATGGTAACTAAACTGAAGTGTAACTGTCAAATGCTTTGAGAATATTTCTACTGAATTTGTTAAACAGTAAAAATGCGCAAGAAATGTGTTAACATTCCACACCAGCTAATAACTTCACACCTTTCTACAGCCTCAGAAAATTAGGCTGAATTACCCATGAGACATGTTTTTGCCATTCATAACACATCATTAAAAAGTAAATGCACATTCTGGAATGGCAAAGGCCTGTGCTGCTTTCATAACCTGGTTGTCAAGTAATACTTTTTTTTGAACAAGCATATTAAGAAAGTGCAAGAGCAAACTGTAAAAAATCTAGTGCTTTGAAAGTCCCTCGTGGCTGCTCTTCTCACCTGAGTTGGAGTGATGGTGTTCACATCTTCACAGGCGAGTTGTTTTAACAAAGTGGTTTTTCCGGCGTTATCGAGACCGAGAAGAACTATTCGCAGCTCTTGCTCAGTAGTGCCTTTTAGCTTCTCAATGACTGAAAACAAACCCTTGAAAACAAACATTTGTGCCTAAAAGATCTAATTAAAGTTTCATTTGAAGTTTTAGGTACATCCATGAAATCTACTATTCATCACAATGATGTGTATAACATTAATAAAAAACTATTATTTGATTCAAATAGGCCCTTCAAGCAGATCAAAACACATACCTTTTGGACTTCTCCCATAGTGCCGTGAATTTTGTGATAGGAAGAGGATGGAAAGAGAGAGATGGAAAGGCGCAGCTACATTCTATGCAGGGTATATCCAGGTAAGTGTTTGGTTTTCTTATCTGTCCACTGTTTCCTGGATCCTCTTCCCTCAAAGTACTTGTTCTTCACTTCACAGGGTGCAGTACCTTTCCTTCTCTATGTGCCTGGCCTTCCTCATATGTGACATAGGGGAGGATGTGGAGGTGGGTGAAAGTGGGGGAGGGGTTGGATTAGTAGGCCACAATTAGCAATCTCTCCGCCCACCTCCCCTCCACTCGACTCCTCCAGCACATCTTCAGCATTAAAGACTTACCTGGATTATCCTTAACAACCACCTGCTTCAGGACAGGCCACTGAGACGCTGTGCTCTCTTCTAGTCTTCACTATGTTGTCTTCTTGACCCTTTCTTTTAACATTTACAAGCTTGGATGACCCTCATATCTCACTTGCTGTTTTCTGGAGCAATAAATTGCAAGGACAAACAAACTAAGCAAATAATATGAGATAAGATCTCATGTCATTTTCAATACTTCTTGTTGTTTAAGAGACAGTGAATGCAGCTTCACAATACCTCTCCCAAGCAGCAGAGGGCAGTAGTGTTTATAATTGAAATTAGGGTTCTTCAGGATGTAATGTGAGGTAAGGGAACAGTGTTAGGGTGTGGATCAAGGGATTAGGGTTGGCAAATAGAGTGCTGCAGGGATGACATACAGTACTTTCATGCGCTAAAACCTGGAAACAAGTTTGAATTTTAAGCACTTCCGGTTCTATCGTCCTGAAGTCAATGGCATTTTGAATGGGTTTTTGGTTAAATGCCTGAAATAAGCTCTGTGGTTTACACAATGTTTTATGTTAAACATTTTATATTTTAATACTATTATTTTTATATTATATTTTAAGTTTAATAACAATAGGATTTAAGAAAGCACAAAATAGAGGATACATAAAAAATAATATTAATAGGCTACCAAAAATATAAATCTAAAATCTTTTAAAAAAAAAGGACCTGGATAGTTGCTAGTAAAAAAAATTCATTGCATTTTCACGTGACTGCAGAATAATGTCACATGACATTTATAGCTCAGGCGATTGGCTTGCCATTCTTACCAAAACACTAGCGTAAAAGTTATTTTGTCTAATTTTTGAGCTTCTGGTTAGCAGTCAAATAAGAATTCTCAATTGAAGTAAACCAATAAACCACTCTACTTATTCCACTATAGTTACAGTATCAAGACCACTTATTATCCCTATATTTAGTTCTCTTACAGGGCTTGAAATAGAGAGTCTTTATTCCAAGATTCCACTTCATATTGAATCTTTAAAGCTACTTTCTCTCTCAGTAGATACAGGCAGGCCGCTGAGGCTTCAGATCTGTTTCGGTAGCAGTATAATAGAGGCCATCATCAAGACTTCATCTTTCCCTTGCAGGAACACTTCCCCGAGGATTAGAAACGGTCCTTCCTTCCCTTTATATTACTCCAAAGAGCCACAATATTCCTTTCTCCCTGTTAATGAAAGCAATGGGGAGCATCTCTATCCACAGAGCAGTCAGAATCCAGACTCACAATGCAGAAGTTCCCATCCCATGGGTCCTTATCACTGCTCTGCAGACGTACTGCACTCTATTGTTGGCTGTTTGCTCTTGTAGGGATTCTATAATATTCTGAGGGATTAGGAACCAATTACTGAATGACCAACCAACTCCTCCAAAGATGTTAACCTAGCATGGATGATGGATCAGCTTCTCTTGTTGCTGCCTTTGTTGCCCATCATCTTTTTCATGAGCAAAACTTTGAAAGTTATTACTCATTCTATGATGATAGGTAGCGTCTCTGACATTTCCAATAGTCTAGCATGTTAATTATGGCAACATCATTAGCAAAAAGTACATTAATTTCAGTCTCCATGATTACATTAGCCAACAAGTCACATATATGTGTCGACTTGACTGAAATTAATTGATCCCTCAGGAAAATATACAATCACAAATGAGATCTCATTAATATCATTTCTCTCCAACAGCATAGAGATTAGAGTCAAAGCAAATATAGATGCATGCTCTCCTGCTTCTTTTTTTTTTTTTCCTGAGCAAAAGGTCGTTTCAGAAGCAATCTTGACATTGTCACACACTGTACTTTTTTGTACTTTTTAAGCTCTTAAATTCTGAGGCTGGAACGAGGTGCTATGAAGCATGTGCAAAAATTACCCCCCCCCCAACATTTTTTTTTATCAAAATTGACATTTATGAAAATATTTATGTTTCAAATAAGTTATTTTGAAATTTCTATTCATCAAAGAAAAGTAGCACGGTTTCTACGAAAATATTAAGCAGCACAAATGTTTTTAACTTTAATAATAAGAAGAAATGTTTCTTGAGCAGCAGCATATCAGCATATTAGAATGATTTCTGAAGGATTATGTGATACTGGAGACTGGAGTGATGATGCTAAAAAATTAAATAAATTATATTTTAAAATTACAAATTACATTTTAAAATATATTAAAATTGAAAACAGTAGAAAAAAATAAGAAAACATTTAAAACTTCATACCGACCCCAAACATTTGAAAGGTAGTTTATAATTATTTAAAATATATACAGTACATATGCATTTTAAATTATAAATTATAAATAAGAATTTCAAAAATGATTACCATTTTATTCTGCTTTCTACAGTTTGTGATGAAATCAGTTATTTCATTCAAAATGGATTCATAGTTTTATGTTCAGTAATCGAATAGTAATTAATTGTAATCTACTTGAATGGTGGATTTAAAAAATGGTATTATTTTACACAAATAGTTTAAGGTTTTTTTTTTTTTTTTTTTTTTTTGCAGTATGGTCTTTCTACTTGAAAACCTATAAGCTTCATATTTTATATTACACAAGGGGATCATAATATTTGGGGATCTGTGGCCTCAGAAAGTTTGCAAACACTTGTAACAAGATAACAAACACCATTTCTCACCAAATTAACTAGTTTACATTGTCCACATTTTTTATAGCTTTACTCTCAGACTGTATGTCATCAGTCTTCCTCATTTGTGCTTTTATTTTGTTGTTTCTCTATGGTTATTCTTCATATAAACATAACTGCTATTTCCACTAAGTTGTCCCAAGCTCATAATGTGACTGAATCTAATTTAAAAACGCTTCTATTCCATGACACATCACTGTCATTTTAAAACTATACACATATAATAATATTCATTATTCAGTATTTCTTTTGTTGTGACAACCAAGTCTGTTAGTCTAAGTATCTGAATATGAACATCATGACAAACTCTTTCTTTCGTTTTTTTTCTAAGGGTCATTAATTGCCACATTTGCTTTCTCCTCAAACACACAGGAACACAAATGCCTTTGTTGCTGGCTGAGCTCATCTCTCCAGCTGTGAGAGCGATGGAGAGTGGGATGGTGAACGGGCTTATGGCCGCACGGACTGCTGCACTGATGAATTGAGAGGAACAGGTGTCAGCCATCGCAGAACAGAAGGAGCTTTGGTGACGCAAAACAGAACTGGTTCTGGATGGTTTTCTGGTCTGGACCTGCTTTGGCCAGTTTGGACGATTGGCTGGACACGATGGTGAAGAAAAACTTCTTCATAAAACACTACACAAAATCACAGTCTCCATTTGACAATAAACCTTTGAACGTCTATAAGACTGATCATGACCTAATTACTGTTAGTATCGTTACACAAGAAGAAGGTTTCTATTTAGGAGCTACTGTACAGAATAACGGCCCATCAGGTACCATAAAACATCACAATAATCCACAAATTAATCCACAAGATTTCAGATGATAAATTAAAGTCTTGTGAAGCAAAAAGCTGAGTTTGTAAGACTCAAATCCATCATTAAAAGCATTTTAACTTTAAACCATTGCCTCTGGCCAAAATCCATAATAATGCTTCCTTCAGTGGGAAAGTCCATCCCCTGTTGTCCTCTCACATCATTTTTTTCCAGCTGTTTGGACTCTCATTCTGACGGCACCCATTCACTGCAGAGGATCCATTGGTGAGTAAGTGATGTAACTTTAAATTTCTCCAGATCTGTTCTGATAAAGAACATCTACATCTTGGATGGCAGCAGTAATGTGTAATGTGTTTAGTCTATGGTACTGTTTGATCTTTGCATTAAATGTCATTACCATTATGTAAAAGAGTGGTTATGACATTTTAATAACAATTTTTGTGTTCCAGGCAAAATGCCCTGGATTATAGAGCTTTGCATTGCAAGAGGTTAAAGATGATAAAAAAATTCAACAAATCACCTGTGGAAAGTGTGTTTCAGATAGATTGACCAAATGTAGGCATGCAAACATTTGAGACAAACACTTTTTTATGATAACTGTGCATTTTATTTGTGTCTGCCGTATGACGGATGGTCAGTCATGCCCAGGCTTCTCTCGATGATTGTTGCCTGAATGTGCGTCAGTGTGTTTTCCTTCTCAGTGACTTTTATACCCAGCAGCGTTGTGTTTTATGGTGTTTGCACAGTGACACGTTGTTTCTGTGAGCCCAGAAGTTCTAGCGCAGATTTTGTATTACCTTACTGGTCTCCAGCACACAGCCAGCTTCATCATGGAGATCTCTCTGTCTCACCACCAACAGAAACCATCGGTCCAGTCCAAGGAAAAGGTACTAGATTTCTCTTTCACTATACTTACCTGTGTTATACAGCTGGTAGGGTGGAAACATCTGGGTCATGATGCCATATTATTGAGATTGTTATTGAGAACTGTATATAAAATATCTTCCTAATTATCTATAATATCTATAATACAGAAATACTGTCAAAAAATATTGTGAGATTTACTTGAATTCACCCCCAATATGATGATATTTTTTTGTGTGTGAATTTTGAATCAGAGGACCGTGAGTTTCAATGAAATCACTAGAGGCTTCTCAATTCTTGCTCGACGCAACTCTTTTCGAAGGACTCTTGGGGGACACAACACCCTGTCAGACCCACGCACCCTCAACAAGGTAAAACCTTTGAGTAATTTCAGAAGAGCCCTCATTTCCTCATCTCTCTACTGTTGCCAAGCACATGGAGTTCCTGCCATGCTAGCCATTAGCTGAAATTCCAGTAATGACTTTCAAATGTTGGGTTGAATCATCTCAAAATGACAGACTTGATTGTGTTCGATAGCAACTTGATTGACATTCACCAAGAGAAGTGCAGCGGTATTTTGGTCATGATTGCTTGAACGATAATTTTTTTATCTAATCTAAATGTGCTCTTTCAGAACCAGACAGGAATTCTGCAAAAACATTTCAATAACAATACAACAAATGTTAAATGTCACGAATACACAATCATTTCTTTTCAATGACCATTTTCTACAAAAATGACTTCATTCATTATGTAATGATGTAAGAACTGCAGCCATGGTTTCACTGTAAAAATGTTCAAAAAAGAGCTGTATGAAACATGCCCACACTTCCTCTTGTGGCATGTTACCATGGTAAGACTTCCTGTTCAAGCAGGAAGTTATATTGTGCTCAGAGCACATCTCATACGCACATCAGAAACAACTCACTCATGCACTCATCATTAATAATCTAAAGTACATGAGAATCAAAGGATATGTCTCTGAAAGGGAGCAACATTGGGATATCCAACGGACTTAAGGTATGTTCAGAGGTCGTGACACTGTGAAGGTGTGTGTTGGTTTGTGTGTGCAAATAGAGAACTGCCACAAAATATGAATATGATAATGAAAATGCGCTTGGTAACAATGCGCTAACTATTCTTTAATCTTATCAGGTCAGGTTATAAGGCTAAAAGTAGCCTTGAACAAGCTCATGTAGAGTTGCAACTACTTTCTTTCATTCAGGGCGAAAAATAATAGTTTTAAAAAGTCTTTTTTGGAACTTCTGCTTGATTCTTTCCTGCAGATCATTGAAGATATAAGCTCTACTACATTACCCTCTGTGAATGGGAAGATCAGAGAACAATAATATCAGTTAATATGCAATTTTGGGGGAAAATGAGCAGCCATTTTGTCTCAGACTCCAATTGTGTGTCACATTTTGTTGCTTGCGAGTGGAGAGCTCTCTCTCCCTCAGTCTGTCTCAATCGCCTGCAGGCACTGAATCAAACGACCTTCATTTCCAAAGAAATGTGCTTCAAATGAGTCTCAAATGCCACCGATGACTGTACGCTTTGATCCAACATATATATTTTTGATTAGTGTATTTTATTACAACTCTGATCAATATTATTTCATTTTCCCACAGACCCTGGCTGTTTCAGATGGAGGTGAGTTATGCATTAATAATGGTTTTTAATGGGGAGCTGGAGGATGAACGATATGTTTCCCTCTATAAAGTATCTTCAAAGGCATCAGGGTAAAACTGTGTTTTCATACTTTATCCACGTGGCTGTTGAACAGACATCTAGATTCAACATACATCTAGGTTTAGCACTTTACCAATGACCTGTTTACATCCGGTTTTGGGGGGCAGGTGTAACCACATCAGTTTCCTCTCTCTGTTCAAGTGTCATAATGAGACCGGGAGAGAAAAAAACAGGTAGGCAGGCAGGCAGACAGACAGAGGTATAGAAAGTCATGTGACTGTCTGGAAGTGAGGACAATCATCGATAGCACCAGTATAATCATCAAGCGCCTGATGCTAGTCATCAGTGTGACTCTAAATCATGCTTGGGAAATTCCTCTACTGTATTTCAGTGCCACAAAAACAAGTGACGAGTGAAGTGCCGGAATAACGGAAGAGAGCTGTAGAAAGTGTCATTAGCAGTTTTTTCGGTAGCATTTACCCGCGACGAGACAGTTTAGCAGTGCACAAACATGAATAGTACAGAAAAAGAAGTGTCAGATTGATGAGCTGATTATTTAGCATGTCTCACACATTCCCACAGCCTGAGGAAGACAAGACAGGGCTAAATTAGCTCATGCGCCCATTGACAAAAGATTGAGATTCACTGACTGACATGTTTGTATTTGTTTTTTTTCCCACTGTATTATATGCAGTGCTTTTGATTTGACATTACATTAAAATAGAAAACATCAGTTATTAGAGCCTAAAATAAGATGAATTGTGTAAAAATTGGCACATTTTTCAGCACTGATAAAACCTTCATACTCATAGCCTTTTTGTAAAACCAAAACCCTACTAAATGTTAACATATCAAAACCATATGTGACCCTGGACCACAAAACCAGTCATAAGTAGCACGGGTATATTTGTAGCATTAGCCATATGTAAAAAATAAAATAAAAAAAAACATTGTACATTGTATGGGTCAAAATTATCGACTTTTCTTTCATGCCAAAAATCCTTATAATATTAAGTAAAGATCATGTTCCATGAAGATATCATGAAGATATTTTGTAAATTTCCTACCGTAAATATATAAAAACTTAATTTTTGATTAGTAATATGCATTGCTAAAAGCTTTGTTTTGACAACTTTAAAGGCGATTTTCTCACCATTTTGATTTTTTTTGCACCCTCAGATTACAGATTTTCAAATTGTATCTCAGCCAAATATTGTTCTATCATAACAAACCATACATCAATGGAAAGCTTATTTATGTTAAATAAAAATTTTAATTTTTCAATTTAAATTTTCAATTTAGTGTAATATAATTTTTCAGATAAAGTGGGACAGATCCACAGATTTTTTTTTTTTTTTTTTTTTTTTGTGATTTCAAGTTTCTAGCATGCATATAAAAAATATTACATTTCATTTAATTTTTTTTCTTGGAAGTTTGAATCTGGTCAAATTTAGTTGTTTTTGTCCCTGTTAGAATACTGCTTAATATTAGCTGATCAAGATTTAAAGTTTTTGGAAGATTGTAGCTGGGTTGTTACTTGTCCCCTAGTCAGCTTGATCATGGCCTACCAGGTCAATCACCAGCTGGTAGTTCATCTGATACACCATTTATTCATCTAATGACCATAAATGATGAAAATGGTTACCCTAGAAACAATGTAAAAATAACTACCATAATAAGAAACACACCATTATTTCATTACAGAAAAAAGGTACAAAAGATGTCACTGGGGTGGCACCCTTTCAAAAGGTACAAATATGTACCATTTTGGTACTAATATGTACACTTGAGGTACTAATATGTACATTTAAAAGTATTAAAGGGGTCATGACATGGATTTTTAAAATGATTTTAATATGTTCCTTGAGGTTTACTTATTTTTGCACAAAAAATAAATAAAAAAATATGTGGAAAAAATGATTACTTTCAACCCTCATTCTGACCCTCTCTCTAAAATGACCTGTTTTTAAGGGGCGTGTCCTTAAGGCTTCTCAGTAATCGGCCACTGTTATGATTGGCAAACGTCATTGCATAGGAAACAGTATCAATGCCCCCTCGCTACTGAATGTAAGAACATAATCAAAATAAAATGGTCATTTCCAGACAAAGCATTATGAAATTATTTACTTTTGGTATGCAGCTGCAGTCAGATCTAGTTCAGCTTCCTATTTCAACAAATGTTTCTTTGTGAACTCTCCATGACACTGTGCCTCGTTTACAAAACAAAATGCTCCGATCAATCCTCTGACATGATCCGGGGTACCATTAAAAATTACCTATCCACTTGTTCCTTACGCTGGGATCCTTCTGATATCTGTACAAAGATGCGAACGAGCTGTTTAAACCAAACGCGTCAAAGCAAACATTCTTTCACTCCATTTGTCTTATTGACAGACTCACGCACTTGGACTGTATAAGAAAGCGAATGCTCATCTGTATACTGTATCTAGTGTAGACAAGTTAGCGGCAGTGATTGTAATTTCTATTTGCTTTTGATGCGACGTGACACTCGCATTCAAGCTTAATCAAGTGTCAAGCCATTAAGTGTCTGAACGCTAGTGGGCGGGGCCTATGGTGAGAAGATGAATATTTGTCAATATGTTGCTCTGGAGGTAATGTTTATGCAAACGACTGTGCCCAGGTGACGTCCCCTTCCCCTTCGGATCCAAAATGAGCTGTTTTTAAAGCTTGTTTAAATAAATGCTTTATTTATAATGAAGAGGCTCTTTTAAGCTATGAAACTTGCAGGAAGTTTTAATGGTACAAAGACCTCTTATATGCCAAAAGATCAAGGCAAATTAGATTTCTCATGTCATGACCCCTAATATGCACCTTTTAAGGGTAATAAGGTACAAAGGTGTACCTTTTGAAAAGGTACTGCCCTAGTGACAGCTTTTGTACCTTTTTTTCTGAAAGACCATTTATGGATAAACACCCTTGTAAAAAAGTCCAATTTAGCATACTTTTAAACAGAGTGAATATTATGAAATAATAATGTGTTTAAGTGTAAATTGAATGCAATGTTTTTAGACACTTAACTAAACGTTGATTGCAATTAGACAAATTATATTTATTATATTATATTATAGTTTATATAGCTTTTTGACCCACTTCAGTAGGCCTACATCTTTATATGTAATTTCACAATTTATTCTATTGTCTTTGAAATTAGGTTTAAGTGTACTGCCTAACATTTATGGTAAACTAAAATATACTTTATAGGGATATATTAAACTAAAATATACTTTATTCACCCAAAAATGATAATTCTGTCATTAATTACTCACCCTCATGACATTCCAAACCCGAAAGACCTTTGTTCTCTTCGGGAACACAAATTAAGATATTTCTGATTAAATCCGAGAGCTTTCTGACCCTGCATAGACCATGTTCAATCTCCAGAAAGGTAGTAAGGACATCGTTAAAATAGTCCATGTGACATCAGTGGTTCGTAATTTTATGAAGCTACGAGAATACTTTATGGTAACTCTTGTGAACATGCATCGAAGACTGACACGGAAGAGAAGAAACTGTTTAAAAAAATTAAAATTTTTGTTTTCTTTGCGCACAAAAAGTACTCTCCTAGTTTCGTAAAATTATAGTTGAACCACTGACTATTCACATGGACTATTTTAATGATGTCCTTACTACCTTTCTGGGCAATGAATATGCCAGTTCCCTTGATGTCTATGCAGGGTCAGAAAGCTCTTGGATTTCATCAAAAAATCTTAATTTGTGTTCCAAAGATGAACAAGGGGTCTTACGGGCTTGGAACGACATGAGGGTGAGTAATTAATGACAGAATTTTCATTTTTGGGTGAACTATCCCTTTAATGTCATTTTTTTAAGCTTGCATGTGGTGTATTTAGATATATTTGTAATTACACACTTAATGATCCAGTTACAATTTAGTACATATCAAACATATTAACTTTACATAATATTGAATAACTCATTACAGTTAAAATTATTATAAATGACTTTACATGTGCTTTAGAATATGTTAACACATAAAACAATGTACTTTTTTAAGCATGACAAAAAATATTAAAACATATCGATTTAAATGTACTTTAAAGTTAAAATTTAATTTGATTATTTTAATTACTTAAGTGTGATAAAAGGAACAATGATAAAAGTGTACGGTTTTGGTGGCTTTTTATTGTGTTAATATTTAATATTATATTTTCTGCTAATTTATTTATTTTATAATAAATGCTCTTTAACATCCTATTTGTCTCATGGGTGATAGAGCTGAATGTACTGGAAACAGATGATTGGTCAGTATCACAGTACTCCAGCAGTAACACCAGTCTGCCCACCATGCCCAGTGAAGGGAGCAGAGGGGTGGGTCAGGTGGCCAGCTGGGCCGTCAGCTTTGAGAGGCTCCTGGAGGACCCAATGGGCGTACGCTACTTCACAGTGAGTAAAGCACCACTATTCGTATAGCCACAGCAGTGAGAGTGAATATTTATCGACACATCAATGGGCTTTAAGGGAAAATATCGATTTGTTTACTGTTTAGGTTTATTTTACAAATGCTCTAATAGCACTTGAGTTAACTGGGTAGGATGGATGCTGGAATGAACTATGTATAATGTCTAAGATTGTCAATTTTATGTATTAATTTAGTCCTTTTTAATACAAAAAAAGCCCCAAAAAAGCAACTGGAGCAATTCAAAGTTGATATACCACTTTAAACTGCTGCTACAAGCAACTTCGCAAATCTTGCAATTAATTTGATTAATATTTTTAATTGAATGACAGCCCTAAAAAACTGGCTGATTTAAAAAAATATATACATCAAATTTCAAAACACTGCTTGCTGGTTTTCCAACATTTATTACATATAGCAAGCTGACTATCTTACTCAGCAGACAAAAGCAGAAGTGGTGACCTAGAAATAAGCCTTTTCTTCTAGTTTCTAAGTGTACACGTCATACAGTTCTGTACTTACTCACTTCTCAATAAACAGAGTGCCGTTGAGAGCTGCTGCCATGATGCTTTGCACTCTCATTTGTTTACCAACCACGCATAGCAAGTAATTCAACCCCAATTCATTGTGAAATGTGTAAAATCAGAAGAAAAGGAGGTGAGGAGGAAAACAGCCCACGGTATGAGTCACTGTAATTATAGGGAAATGAGGAGGTGTGGAGAATGTTTCGGGGGGGGGGGGCTCGAAGAGAGTTTGTGAGGGAAAGGAAGCATTCAGGCGTTTAGGTGAGAGAGCTCTGAGATGGATAAACCTCTGTGAATTCTTCAATTGGTGGCTAGCAGAGATGCCAGCTAGAACCAGAAATTAAATTGTTACCTTGTTTTTAATAAAAATACAGGTGATGGTAATTATCATGTGTATATGCCCACCAACACATGCAGTTCATCTAGATTTGAGGCATATTCTTAGCGTTAAAGGAACACTCCACTTTTTTTTGGAAATAGGCTCATTTTCCATCTCCCCAAGAGTTAAACAGTTGAGATTTACCGTTTTTGAATCCATTTAGCCGATCTCCGGGTCTGGCGGTAGCACTTTTAGCTTAGCTTAGCATAGATCATTGAATCTGATTAGACCGTTAGCATCGCGCTCAAAAATGACCAAAGAATTTAGATATTTTTCCGATTTAAAGCTTGACTCTTCTGTAGTTACATCGTGTACTAAGACCGACTGAAAATTAAAAGTTGTGATTTTCTAGGCCGAAATGGCTAGGAACTATACTCTCATTCCGGCGTAATAATCAAGGAACTTTGCTGCCGTGGGTGCAGCAGGCGCAATGATATTATGTAGCACCTGAAAGTAGTCCCCAGCTATATCATAACTAGTTACCTAGCTGGGGACTACTTTCAGGTGCTGCGTAATATCATTGCGCCTGCTGCACTCATGGTACGGCAGCAAAGTTCCTTGATTATTACGCCGGAATGAGAGTATAGTTCCTAGCCATTTCGGCCTAGAAAATCGCAACTTTTCATTTTCGGTCGTTCTTAGTACACGATGTAACTACAGAAGAGTCATGCTTTAAATAGGAAATTTATTGAAACTCTTTGGTCATTTTTGATGACCAAATGCTAATGGTCTAATCAGATTCAATGATCTATGCTAATCTAAGCTAAAAGTGCTACCGCCAGACCCAGAGATCGGCTGAATGGATTCAAAAACGGTAAAACTCAACTGTTTAACTCTAGGGGAGTTGTAAAATGAGCCTATTTCCAAAAAAAGTAGAGTGTTCCTTTAAAGAGACAGTGTGTCCCAAAATTAAAATTTTGTCTGTATTCACCACAGGGATTTCTGAAATCTGAGGTCAGTGCTGAGAACATCTTGTACTGGCTGGCATGTGAAAAGTTTCGCAAGATACCTGTCCATCAAACTGAGAAGGTACATATCAGTATTTTATATCTATCCACTATGTTACCATTGTTTCTTTTTATTAATTCATACAAATAACATAAATATTATGTATGTTTTCTTACACTAGCTTAAGAAAGAGGCATCTTCAATTTATAACACTTTCCTGTCCAGCAATGCAAAATCTCCCATCAACATAGATGACAGGGTACGCGTCGAGGAGAAAGATGTACAAAATCCTCATCCTGACATCTTTCAAAAAGCCCAACAACAGGTATGTGATGTCAGACCCTAACACAGGGTTCTCAACCACTCTTTCCAGATGTTAAGGCTAAAAAAAAGAAAAAAAAAAGAAAATATATATATATACAGTATATATATATATATATATATATATATATATACTGTATATACTGTATATATATATATATATATATATATATATAACGCTCTGATTTTAAATTAATTGTTAAAATTTAAATTATTATTATTGTTTTGTCTTTCTCTATAGGTTTTATGTTGTTTTATAAAACTTTCAATCATGACAACTCTCGAAATAGATTTTAACAGCATTTTAAATATAAGTATGTTGTGTAGGTAGGATTGCTCTTGGTGAACTAGATCTGCTGCTGTCATGAGTGAAGGCTTACTGCTTAGAATTACAGAAATTATGATACATGCTGCTGAAGCTGCAAGGTACAATAGAGAGAACCCCGTAGAAGATTCAAAGTCAAAGTCTGCTTTATTGCCAATTCTGCCACATGTACCATACATACATACAGAGAATTGAAATTGCGTTACTCTCAGACCCTTGGTGCATACAGATAACACTAAACACTAACAGTAGAATGTAAAAATACAGATAAATACAAATCAAATATATTTTGAAGATGTAGACAGGTGGTGCTAGGGAGGAAGAGGGCTAAAGAAAATTCTCATTGCACACAATACTATTCTGGACCATGTCGAGATGCAAATAAATAACATAAACTGGAAGGAGGAATTGACTGTGTTGCCAGCTTAAAAGAACCAATCAGCTACTCAAAATTGTTTCATGAATTGAACTATGCATATTATAATTTTCATCAATGCTCTATTATTATTGTTAAGAAATAGAAAGGAAAAAGCAGATTCTTTGCAGTATAGGTCTATTTAATGTTAAAATAGGCTATAATTTCATTTTTTTTTCACTAATTTCATATTTAATATTGGTAAAAAAATGCAACTTCTAGTGTATACAAGTGTTTTTTATATATATATATATATAGTTCAGTTGTATTACCTGTTTCCTAAAATCACTTTAAATTTCAGGGATATACCTCAAGCAAAACATTTCAAGAAGAAAAAAAATGTAATGACTGAACTATGCATATTATAGAAGATTTTGGTTAATGCTCATGATTTTCATGATGGTTTAATGTTAAGAAATAGAAAGGACAAAAAAAAAAAAAATAACAGCATCTTTGCAGAATAGGTCTATTTAATTTAAATTGGTTATAATTACCCATTTTTTTGTCATATTGAATAGTGGTATAAAAATTTGCAATATTGGTTTTACATTTTATTCAAGGAATACATTTTTAATTGGTTGTAGTTAAGTTCTTTCACCAAATCCCTAAATGACTTCAAATTTCAGAGGTTCACTATATTGCCAAAAGTATTGGGACACCCCCTTCTTATGAACAGGTTTGACTACTTTAGTAATTTCCATGTTTGGTTATGAGTTTTAGGCTCAAGATCTGCATTTAAAGTCACACCAGAGGTGTTCAGCTGGGATTAGGACTTGGTTTTATGCAGACCAGTCAAGTTCTTCCACACTGACTCAATCAATAATTTTCTTTTTGAACCTTGCCTTATACACAGAGGCATTGTCATGTTAGAATAGAAAAGGGTCCTGTCCAAACTGTTGCTATAAAATTAGAAGCACACAATTCCCTAGAATATCATGATATACTTAAACATTAAGATTTGTACTCATAGAAATGACTAAAGTAGTCAAACCTGTTCATTAGAAGGGGGTGTCCCAATACTATTGGTAATATAGTATACCTCAATCAATCAATCAATCAATCAATATCAATCAATCAATCAATCAATCAATCAATCAATCAATCAATCAATCAATCAATATTTATATTAATATTTAGGAGCCCCTGCTCATGACAGTGCATCCCAATTTAAAATGCTCTATGTACATGATGCAATTAGAAAAACTAGAGCATTCCCATTATAATCAACAAAGTTGTCTTCACTGCAAGCAGGCACCATCTTAAGTATTTTTTTCAATCAATTTCAAATGCTTTCAACAACAAGACAACAAAACAGCAGAGATTTTTGCTTTGCTCAAACAAGTGAAAAAGGATCAAAAACCATATGTTTGTGAAAAACCTCAATGCTCTTTTGTGAGGCTTACTAAAGAAGATATGTGTCATACTGAAAATATTTTTCCATTATATAATAAAAAGTGACAAAGACATTTTTGTTGTGTCATGTGGGGTGAGTCAAACCACTTTAGTTTAAGAACAGACAGCAATCATGACTCAATTATCCAGAGCTACTAAAAGCAATCAAATCAAGAGCCTACCCTCCTTTGAGTCCCTCTTGAACAGAAGTGTCCTTACCTATCATATCCTCTCCTTTCCCTCTCCCCCCGTCCAGATCTTCAAACTGATGAAGTTTGACAGCTATACTCGTTTCGTGCGCTCACAGCTCTATCAGAGCTGCATGCTTGCTAATGTGGAGGGCAGGCCTCTGCCAGGGCTGGACTCTCGTGGCAGACCCATCACAGCAACAAAACCCACTAGCAACACTTCACCCAAAGAGCAAGTCAAATTCGATAGAACTAAGGAGGTATGAAGTTCTCAAAATATGCAAATTATAAATGTTTTATGCTAATAAGAGATTCATATGAGTTTGTTGTTTTCCAGAGGTTAAAGGTGAAGTCAGGAACAGCAGATGGTGATGATGTGGTAGAAAGGAGGAAAGTCAATCTGCAAGGCATGATGGGAAAGGACAAGCGCAAAGAAAAGAGGGGGTCCTGGGGAGGTGAATTTATGATGTCAATATGGGATGAATTGAACTAAGAAGAGGCCTTAGGACCGTCTATTAAATTCTCTGTTCTCTGCCATTTCCAGAATCACCTATCAGCTTCAAGACTGGACTTGTGAAGAGTTCGGAGGTAACTTGCCACAAAGTCTGCTAATACCAGTATTATATCATGCCATATCAGTACCAGCTCATCTCAATACTGTTGTTGCAGGTTGAGAAATTAGTGGCACGCTCTGCAGACGGAAGGGTAGATAAGTACTGCTGTGTCTTCCTGCCTGATGGTACAGCTTCTCTGACCCCAGCCCGACCAGGCGTCACCATCCGCAACATGCTCACTGGCTTGTGTGAAAAAAGACGCCTTCCTCTGTCAGACATCATTATTTATCTACATGGAAAAGACAAAGTAAGAAGTGTGAAACATTTACATGTGCATAACCAGTCAGAATTTGGACACATTTACTTAATTTTGTTTTGAACTTAAAAACCTTGTTATATAATGTTTTATATAGACATATAAAAATTATGCCTATATATGAATTTCTTTTCAAATCTAAAATTTTTATTTTATTTTATTATGTTCATTTTTTATTGTGATCTGCCATTGGGTGTTATGTATAGCAACCCCTGTCACTGGACCAGGACAGCTCTGTGCTGAAGGACCAGCAGGTGTTTTTGGAACTGAGGGTCACATTTGCGTGAGTGCTAGAGAAAAAAATAAATACATTTTTTTAATAGAAATATAATTTTGTGCACGAAAACCTGCTAATGGGATAGTCCACCTAAAATTCTCTCATAATTTACTCACCCTCATGTTGTTCCAAACCTGTATGACATTTTCTGATGTATGCAAAAGAAGATACTTTGAAGAATGCTGATAACTAAAAATGTTCAGTTCCTGTTGACTTCCATTGTACTTTTTGTCCATACAATTAAAGTCAACGTGAACAGAAACTGTTTAGTTACCAATATTCTTCAAAATACCTTTTGTGATCCACAGAGCACAGAAGAAAGAAGTCATACAGGTTTGGAACCACATGAGGGTAGATCAATTATTTTTGGGTGGACCCAAACAATCTGTTGTGTGCACATGTGTTTGTGTTATGTTTCTTGTACAGAGTGAAGGTAGCCTTCACAGGAAAGACGGTGGCCATTGTGGTTAAGTCCAATAAGACCCTGCAGGACGCCCTCGCGGCAATGCTTCAGAAATATCGCCTCAGGTCACAGGATGCCATTGTCAGCATGGTGAGGGGAGGCCTACAGTGACCGGAACAACCATTTCATTCTTTGTTGAAAGTTAATAGTTTGACCTTTTCTGATGGACCACAAACATGCAGGGAGACATTCACAGATTTTCCTGTTTCTCTGGTTATTAAACTACAGCTGCTAAAGTAGGACAGCGCCAATACTAAACAAATAATTTAATGTTTTTATGTCCAGCAAAGCCCCCGCACACAACCCCGAAAAACTCAATAATACATTTACAGTTTTCCTCAGTCGCTTTGGTGCATTTCTCGAATTGTCCTTAATATTTGCAAAGAAGTATGTGTGTTTCTCAAAATAATTCGTACGAACAGCACCACACAATGGATTTCCTGCAAAAGCCTGTAACTTACTCAAAATCTTTAGTTCATCTCTCAAAAGTAAGTATTTATGTAAATGAACATATCAGTGCCATCAGAATGAAAAGTCCTTGTGTCATTGTTCACAAACAAGTTGTCAAAATACTTAGTCATGTTGTCAATACAACAGTGCACTCTGTTAGTATCACCTGATGTAAACTATGGCAACAGTTTGGAGGACAGTTACTGTACTGAAAAGCAGAAGGCTGCGCTTCTTATGTATGATATTCATTTCAAAAGTACAAATTTACACAAGTATGTGGGATATTGATTGAAATAATTTAGAAATGTTTGAATTATTGAGGATATGGTCGATCTCCCAATATTTAGCTGCACCCTTCAGCCATTGTAAGGCCATGATTGACAACATGGTCCACAATAGTGGCCCTTATTTCATCTGATATGCACCTCTGTCCTTGGCCTCTTCTGCCTCTTCCTCGGTTTTGCCTCTGTAACCTTCCACCATGCATCCTTACTCCTCTTCTTTCTCTCGGCTGTTGACCCTGATTGTTTTCTGGATGTTTGTGCACTGTCAGAATTTGTAACTCTTTTGTTGTCCTCTGTCTATGTATATATGCTTTCCAGTTGTCGTAGCCTAATGGTTAGAGAGTCGGACTCGTAACCCAAAGGTTGCAGGTTCGAGTTTCAGGTCCTGCGGGGATTGTAGGTGGAGGGAGTGAATGTACAGTGCTCTCTCCACCCTCAATACCACGACTGAGGTGCCCTTGAGCAAGGCACCGAACCCCCAACTGCTCCCCGGGCGCCGCAGCATAAATGGCTGCCCACTGCTCCGGGTGTGTGTTCACTGTGTGTGTGTGCACTTTGGATGGGATAAATGCAGAGCACAAATTCCGAGTATGGGTTACCATACTTGGCCACATGTTACGTCACTTTCACTTTCACTTTCACATTCAATTGAAGATTCATGAGATGCACCTTTGAGCTATTTCAGAGAACTGGTTTATAATTGGTTGATCTATATTCTCTTCATTATTTGCCATGAATTGTGCAAGTGAATCTTGACTTTCAAGATTCACTTGCACAATTCATGGCAAATTTACAAACAAATCTAATAGAAATTTTTAGAAAATATGCTTGACAGTTTATGACAACTAGATCAACCATTTTGCATTTAATGACTTATACGATGAACTAATGAGTAGATGTTTTGAGGGGTAAGACAATAGCACAGATAACTACATAATACATCTTGAGCAACATGATATTAGCAACTAATGTAGGAAACCGCAGACAAATGTACATAATCAGTTGCATGAATGTACCAAAGCAATCGCAACTTGTTCAAAAGAATGAGAAACTGCTTTTATGATGTGCACAAGTGACTAGATGATGTGGAGGTTGAACAAGTAGTTTTGAAAATTTCATTTCTGATCTGAGAAATGCACCAAAGCGACTGAGAAAAACTGTATAATGCAGCTCCAATCGGTTTGCGTATCACAAATCATTTGATTCAGATCGGGACTTCAAATCGCGAATAGTATTCATTATAGTAATGTATTGAACCTCAGTTCAAAACAATTATTTTCAGAATATGAGAATAAAGAAAATAGAATAAGAGAACAGAGCCTGCACACCCAAAGCAAGCAAACTGAAGGGCCTCACTCATGTTTTTCATATGCAAAATTATTTCTAATTAATACATTCTAATTAATAAACACTATTATAAATTACATTGATCTGTCTGTCTGATTCAGCCATTATGTCAGTCATGTGCTAACATGTTTTATCATTTATGTTCTCTATTTTCAGAGTGGAACTGGAGAAATAATAAGTATGAACACAGTAGTCACCTCTCTGGCCAATAAGACACTAATTCTAGATAAAGGTATGTAAAAATTATATTTTAAATTCTACATCTGTCAGGTTTCACATCAGATAGATCGACAGGCAGACAGACAGACAGACAGACAGATGGATAGATAAAATAAACAGACATAGATAGATATATATATAGATAGATAGATAGATAGACAGACGGATGGATGAACGGATAGATAGTTAGATAGATAGATAGATAGATAGATAGATAGATAGATAGATAGATAGAACCTTGGAATTTTCCTTTGAGCTTGAATAAACAGAAAGTGTTCCATGTGATTTGTGTTCCACTCCCTGCGCGAGAGATTCAGTGGCGTCCTCTGTGGAGAACATGTCATCTTCCATTTGTGTTGTTGTTGTGGGCCCTGTACAGCACTAAACCTGTGCCACACTAGAACCGATTACATTAAATGTGATATATAGATGGAATTTATCAATATTTCTTCAATGGGAAATTCAGTCTTGTTAAAACAGCCCACTCTAAGATGAAAATTGAATTCTCTCTAGCAGGTGTTGATCAGGCCAGCAGCCCCAAAGGGAACTTCTCACTTCCTTCATTACAAGTGAGTCTACTGCTTTAGGATAGCAGAACTCAATATCTTGATATTCTTCAGTCCTTCTTTGTGGTCTAACATCTTATGCATCTGTCACCAGGATCGGAGAGGTGCTGTGGATGCAAACATGTTCCCTCCTGGGATTTCCAGATCAGCTGCCCGGCAGAAGAACCCTGGATTGAGGAGAACCTATGACATGGAGGGTAAATGATGATTATCTAATTTCTCTTCGCTTGGTCTTCACCCAATCTGCTCATTTAAATGTGTTGGGACTTTCAGGTTTGGTGGAGTTGTTAAACCGAGCTCAGTGCTGCAGTGCTGATGATCAGCGAGGCCTCCTGAAGAAAGAACATCTAATGCTGCCTCAGTTCCTCCAGTTACCCCTGGAAGAAATGGAGGAAGCTGAGACAAACAGATCACTGGAGGAGTCCTACTCCAGTATGGGGTCTCTCGAAGTGGATTCTCCTGCAGTACAATCAGACACATTAGGGAAGGAACAATCAGCGAATGAGTGCTCAAACCCAGCACGAGAAACTATGGTGTGAGATAAACGGACCTGTTACATCTTTTGCTTCAATGATCTGTCACACTGGAGCATGAAGAATAGAGAATAATGTTTCAGCGATGTGAACATGGCGGTCTTTAATGATGGACAATTGTCATTAGGATTTTTTATATAAAAGCAATTATATGAAATATTGTTTACAGTAGATGTAATTCTGCCCATGTTGATGTCCAGCTGCTTGTATTTATTTTAAAATGATTCACATAACAAAAATACTTTCTGTGTTCGTGAAGACATTGCGTGCTTGGCTTAAAGGTTAAACATTAGCTAATGCATTAGTTATCAGGAATTAACAGTTTTCAAGCATTTATTAGGCTGGATTCATTTTAATTTATAAATGTATGAATTTGCCTTTAATATTAAAAACATATTAGTGTATGTAAAAATGTACATCAATATTTTAGGTTTTTATTGACTTAAACAGTTTCCTTAATGTAACATTTCTGGGTGAAACAGGATATTTTTTAAAAACAAAGGACAGGACTTGATTTTTTTTCTGATGTGATTTTTTCCTTGATTGGATCATGGAAAGTAGGGTTCCATACTGTGGTTCCATACAAGAATGACTGGAGTTATGGAGGCTCAAGTTCACCCTTGAGTGTGTCTAATGTACCAGTGGTTCTGTAATTAGGGGCCAAGCACCGAAGGTGATGTAAGTTTCGGTTAGTTGTCTTATTATTCCTCCCGAATTGGAGTCAATGGCAGCTCTATGAAAGGTGCATAGAAAAAATATGAAAAATGGCACAATTATAGTGGTTGCAATGAAGAGTAACATAACCAACTTTGGGGTCTCTAGGACCTACTTTATAGTGCCACCACCAGTTCAAAAATTTAATTTTCCAATGGTTATAACTTTTGAAGCCTTTATTTTAGAAATTCAGTTTTTAGTACACCTGATTACTCTCGTCAAGATGATCAAATTCAATATTACATGCCATTTTAAATTCACACTTCAAATTTGATCCAATCTGAGCCACACTGAACAGAATTTTCATATTACTTTTTGTTCAAACGGGTCGGGGGTCAGGGGCAAAAACTTTTGAAATATTTGTCAGAAAATCATGAGCTTTGGTGGGGTTCATTGACAGCATATCTTGAAGGTACCTGAGACGTTTACAGACAATGGCAACTACCATTCAGAAGATATAAGGCTTTAACAAAAACGCTTATAACTTTTGAAAACTTTGTACCATATTGATTAAATGCTGATTCCAATGATATCTCACATGTCATTTTCCAACATTTTGCTGGTTCATTACTTTTAGGTATACAGTATGAAAAACAATTTTTTCGCTACTTCTCCTACAAATCCTTAACACTTTTGTCTAAAATCAGTTCCTGTTTGGTGCAGCTTCAGATCTGTTCTGAGTATAAAATAACAGTCCTGCTTTGCATTTCTATTCAAAACCTTATGCATTTTTTTGTGCCTTTGAGATGCACATTGCAGTCCCTCGGATTGTTTCCTGTGACATGTGCTTACTGTAATTTCCATGCTTGCTGTATTTGTTGTGTTTGCTGTGCTTTTGGTGCTTGGCCCTGAATTGCTGTTTGCAGCTATATTCTGCTATTATTACCATAACTTTTACAATATTTAATTTAACAGATAATACAGTTTTATGCATTGGTATGCAGAATATAATCTCACTTCCTAAACCATATAACCGCATTAACTGTTCCGAGATACAACAACAACAGCCTTAGCCTCTGTAAATGGTATGGTGGGCAGTAATCATTCTTTATTTAGTCTTGGAGTGTCCATACCTGTGTCTAAACGGTGGGCCACTGTCCTGTAGAGTTTAGTTTTAGAAAAGCCAAGAGTAGTATAAAATGCCTGAATGGAATAGATCACATTAGCCTGTGCGTCACAAGTGGAATATCCAAACATCCAAATAGGAAAAACATTTCAGAGGTTGTTTCAATTGATTACATTTTGTTGAAAGATTATGAAAACATAATTTTGCATCCACAATCACACATGAACCTAAATTAAATACTATCATTTTTAATTTCATGATGATTTCTGTCAGGACCACTATCGTCAATGATGTTTTACAATTAGCATACAGTTCGGTTTGGTGGTGTGGTTCTGTTCTGGGCAAGAACTCCCTGCGCATCCATGCAGCCTAGCATGGATGAGAGCAGGGAGAGCAGCGATAACCCTCCAGGGTAAACAGAACAGAACCAACAAAAGCATTGCAGATATTGTTAAAGTGCAGTAATTTTATGTACACATTTTAGAATTAGTCTGATTCAAAAGAGAATCAGAAGGCTGGATCCTGACTGACAGAGGAGGAGTTGGGGATGGAGGTGGGTAATTAGCTATTGAGCAATGCGAAAACTGCTGATAATACTGAAGGACCTTATATATGGAAGCTTATAGATAGGTGTCGTATTCCTATAGGTAGATGGGGATCAGCTGAGAGTCAGCTGACGCAAGCTTGACTAACGTGACCTGCCAGAACTAACGCTACGCTTGATTTTAATGGCTTACAATATTGATAATGTCTGGGCTTCTGTGAGGAGCTCTCGAGATTTGTTGGGTTTCGCTCACTCATGGTGTGTCTTCTGAAGACATGCAACTGCCCCGGGGTGAATAGAGAGAGAATGACAGAAATGGAAGGAGGTAAAATAGAGGCAGGGAGAAAAAAGGAGCTAATGCATGGAGTGTACTCAACTAGTAAACTTGATACTGATGGTTCCCTAGACTTTAATAACACACACACAAACACACACACACACACACACACACACACACACACACATTGTCCCCTAGTGCACCTTGTCCTCAGGAAAGTCTTCATTAGGGACATTATTTTTATGGTCTCTGAATGGACATCGTGTAGCGAAGTAATCAGGCTCAATCAGATGACCAGCCCCCAAGCTAAGGCACAGATAGAAAGAAAGAGAAAGGGAGAGAGAGAGAGAGAAGAGGAGGGATGGGAAGGCAGAGAGAGAAAGAAGACTGAAGGGAGGGAGGCAAATCTGTGAGGTGAGGATTCTTGCCTTACATCACTGAGCATGTCTTTGTGAGGATACGATTGCTACTGTTCTAACTCGTTTTTTTAAAGGTCTATTTTGTGTTGTTTCAAGCAGAACAGTGCTGCACAACTGCGTGTCTGTCCTCAATGAGTGTACACTGAAATAACAACAGGTTTTTTCAAGGTAAGACCACTTTAACAAACTCCAATATGTAATGTTTATTTTATGTTAGTTTTATGCTAATTGCAGTTTATTCACCAGATTTGTTCTTTTAATATTTATTTAAAAAATTATTTAAAAAAAAATTGTCTAGGGTGTTGATGTCATCGTAACCCTGTGTGTGTTATCTTAACCATCTTAACCACACACACACACGCACACGCACACGCACACACGCACACACACACACACTTGTTTTTCTTTCACATTGGGGACTTTCCATTGGATTTTGTTGTTTTTAATACTGAGCTAATGATACGTCATATCCCCTAACCCTACACATAACCTTTTTCAGTTTCATTAAGATGTTATTTTGCCTGTTATTGATCTGTTTTCCATCTTGGGGACCATTAGCCAGTCACCACAATGTAGGTGATTTTAAGTTTTACTATCCTTTTAGCGACAATTGGCTGCTACATTGTAGCTAGACCCAGACACACCACAGCTGCACCCACTTCCCAGCGTTCATTCAAATTAGCCAAATTAATCATGATATTATGTAAATTAGCTTGTTAAAATGTACTAGGTGTCATTCTTTCTCAAGTATGAAATGTATGTAAAGTATGTGAGATGCTATACGATGTTAAACTGTCAATCTAACCTTGGCTAATATGTAGTTAAGTGGTCAAAATGTATTTATTAGAAGCTATGCACAGAAGTGTTTTGGTGCTGTTGTTATATCAGACACTTCTGCATGCATACACCAGAGAGAGTCTGTCTGTTGTACTAGAAGGTCTAGTAATGTCATTTTAATTAAACACCATGAGGTCCAAAAAAAAAAAAGTGTATATATGTGTATAATGCTGTCCCACAGTTCTACCGATTGATTTAAAATAGCAAATGGAAACTCTAAACCTAAAGTTATAAACTTTGTAAAATGTGGGGTAAATTTCTCATAGTGACTCATAAAACTTTCCTGTGATGTATTAGATTGAGAGGATGATCCTTGCTCTTCCCATTTTAATAGATACTTTCTGTTCACAACATGTTCAAAACTGATCTGAGATGAATCATTAGATTTAGTTGGCTTGGTTTATGGAACATAATTGTCTTGACTCATCTGCCATTTAATTGTTCACAACAGACATGTAAAGTACACAATAAAGACTATTTTAAACAGCATGAATGATTCAGTGTAATCAAAAGGTGAGGTAAGGCAACTTAAATGAGTCAAGCTAATCATTTTCCATTTCTAATTTGAATAAACTCAAACGGGATTGTTGTAATCGTTCTCCAGAACATTCTGCACAGACACAAAGTTTACCTTGCTCTGTTTTGAAAGATGAAAAATCACATTTTGAGACAGGGGTCCCTGTAATCTAAACCCACCCTGGAGGGACACCGCCCATCACATTCATTCCTTCATCTGTCAGGCTCCTGGTACCGGCTTGTTGCCATGGTAATACCGTCTGGTGATGCAGTCGGAAGAGCTGTAGAGTCCTAATTGGCCTCAGTCCTGGGTGAGATTTTGAATAGCTGCTTCCGTGCCATGCTCTTGTTCAGAATAACTGATGGATACTGATTAAGGATTCTGTTTTAAGAACATATACACAACATACTGAACTGAGATGCAGGAGGAAAACGGAGGCAATTTTCCATTTATATTTTCTCTCGCTTAATATTTGCATCTCATTTTAAAACACTCTCGCCCTCTCTATTTATCTATCTATATCTCTATTTCGTAGTCTCTCCCCTGCCAGCAAATACACATGCGTGCAACAGGGCTGATGGTTTGATGAGTCACCATCTGCTGTCTTCTAGGTGCTGCACCAATCTCATATTTGAGGTCAGACTCGCCTCAGCTGGTGGTCTTCTTCTTGTTGATGTGGCATTTCAAGTATCCTGCAAGCAGGGTTGCCAGGTTTTCATAACAAAACCAGCCCAATTGCTACTCAAATCTAGCAGAATCACGTTTCGAGAGGGGTCCACAGGAAAAAACTTGTTCCGTGGGGAAAAATACTATTTTTTAGAGGGGTACCCCTGGTAAAATTCACATTCCAATTGCTAAATATCACTTAATTAAGGCGCTTCAACCTGCAGACATGAAAAACAACCCAACAGTGTTAAATTAGCCCAATTCCACAAGAAAACGGCATACTTGGCAACATTGCCTACAGTTACTCTAAAACTATTTTTGTCTAACAACAACAACAACAACAACAACAACAAGAACTGACAGTAAAGAAAAAGTTATTGTTTTAAAATTATTGTTATAAATGATTAATATTATAAATATTTTATAATTCAATTGTAATTAATTAATAGAATATACATGTATAATATTAATTAATCATTAACCAAATAAATAAGTAACTATTAAGTAGTTAATAAGTAATTATTGACACTTACATGCTGACCTCATATAAAATTAATGAGAACTTTCAATATTTGTACTTATTGTATTCTTGTACTATTTTTGTACTATATTTTATCATACTGCATGAACATTGAATTTAATTAGATTAGTCACCGCAGACTGATAGGTCCTTTAAATGTAATATGCTACTGTAACAATCAAGTCATTTACTACATGGCTGAAGCTGATTGGTCGCTGCTGATTCTGCAGCCAATTGCACAACTTTCTCTGAAAGCCTCCAGCTCCCCCAGCTCCACCTGTCTGGAACTGCTATGGGATTTATGTATGCCTATTTATGCAGCAGCAGTATATCTTACATGCTCACACATCTCTGTCTCTATTGACCATTTGCAAGTCCATACTTATAGCAGTGTTTGTAGCAGATCTAGTCCACCAAAACCAATTACATTAACATTGTTGTATCTATTAACATGCTAAAACTATTCTGTAAGTTGTCATGATTGAAGTTAACCCTAACTTAATGTCTTTGTTTATTTTTATTATTTTTTTTATGTACATACTGTACTTCAAGAGGAATTCTACTATGGAATCGTGCTGTTTTATAAACTGCTTGCCTTGGATTCATCATATTATATTGTACCTCCACTGCTTTGATTCAAAGCTCTGTCTATGCATTGGTCAATATATGAGCTATATGTGTTTGCAGCTGAAGAGATTTGAAAGGTGTTGATGAGTCATATCAGTGAAAGAAAGACTAAGCACAGAGCAAATAGATGCAGTCAGCCTAGGCTTAGTTTGCCAAAGCCTGAGATTATTAAAGGCATTTATGCAGTCAAGGTTCTGGGCCGTCAATAACAATGGAGGTTCAAATCATCTCATATAAACAGAATGAGCCCAGATATTATTTATTTAAAGCTGAGATGGCATTCATAAATGCATTTAGCAAACATCAATATTTCTACACAAGCAGTTTCAGATATTATGTGTGCAGAAAGAAAAATACCTAAGTCAGTCACAAGCTTATATCTGCTTCAAAAGCTTGATTTTTTTGGTAAAGTGAGTCCTTTGTTCAGAGATCCAGTGAGCATTCACTTCACTGCTCTGCTCCAAATTTTGGATCGTATAGCACAAATCATAAATTAAAAGAAGCAATGGTTTCTTAAAAACTTTGCTAGAATAATAAAATGAGTGATGTTTTACATTTAGTGAATAACCTGTAATAATACCGAACAGCATCTGGGTCACAAAGATGAATAAATACATACAAATAAATACATAAATAAATAAAACATTGATGTAGGCACCATTCAAACATCTAAAACAACATGACAACGCTTTTAGAAAATGTAAAATATTGTTGGTTTGGGATATTACAATTCAGGCTTCTTTTGACGTGTGCTTTTAAGGGCGCCTTTTTACCTCACAAATGTCTCATTCTCAGCTACGCCTACAGTACCTTGTCATGGGATTCCCGCCAGAAGCAATTTGGAATCGGTTTGTTCGGTGACAAATATTCCACAGAGACTTGGTACAAAAAGTTGTGAAAATGAGCCAGGATTCTAAAGAAGACCCATAATCTCTGTGGACCAATTACAGTTATCATCTTATCAAACAAAAGAGTGACGTTCAGAGATGAAGACTGTTCTTTGTGAAGTATTATCATGGCTAATGTTGTTGTTCTCTATATCTCTTTCATATTTTCAGATAACCAATAGCGTTGACTACATTATTTAGAGACACAGCTGATTTCCCTCCTAAAGTCGAGACATGGAAAGGACAGAGAACAAAGTGAGTGGAGACTGAACCAAATGCTCAGAATACAGAGGAAGCTGTCCTAATAGAAAACACAGATGTTCCATTTGTGCAAGCAGAAGATTTTCTGGCCTTAACCCATTTTATTTTCTTTTTTTTTTTTTTTTTTTTTTTTTTTGGCCTGTCAGTAGCACAGATAACACATGACAGTACATATGCATGGCTATACTATCATCATTCACAGCCTTTTTTTTCTTTTTTTTTAATTAAATATATTTATTTATTTATTTATTTATTTATTTTTTTAATATTAATTAATTAATTAAATTTTATATACCCTTTTACTTAACCACACTGTGACAGACAAGACCAGGGGACAGAGAAAACAAGAGAGAGAAAGAAGAAAGAAGATAGGAAAAAAAAAAAAAAAAAAAAAAAAAAAAAAAAGGTTGTGGGGAAAGTCAACAAAGAAGGGAAAGAGAGAGAGAGAAAAAAGGAGAATGGGGGATAGAGAGAGAGAGGGAGAAAAAACAAAAACAAAAAAAACAGACAATTTGCTTCAATACCTGCTGACAAAAAGAGAAAACAACCGAAGACACAACATCAAAGAGACTGCAGCAACAACCAACATCTGTATAAATCACAATAAATTCTAAATGTTAAATGTTATTGAGCAGCACACATAACTAATATTACAAAATAAGTTTTGAAGCAACAGCAGATCAAGACAATGTGTGTCTGTGAGCACCTGTTTTTACACCAATGTGAATGCTTGAGTGTACACCTGTGTGTGTGAGCGCGCTTGTGTTCATAAGGTTCCTCCATGTAAATGTTTAATAGTGTGTGTGGGGAACAACAGCCCCATCCCGCAAGGCATGAAGCAGGCACGGAACAGACCCGGGCCCCAAACATCCGGAGGCCCCCCAGGGCACGAGACCCCAGGAGAACCACCGCAGGGACAACCGCGGCCTCCACCCAAAAAAGGGCAGAGGAGAGCCCGAAGGCGGGACCTCCGACAGCCACAGTGTAGGCGCCCCAGGGTGCCGTGGCGGCAAGCCCGCAGGCTCCACCGGCAGCCGACCACACCAGGGCGGACCAGGCCCTGGGCCCGGAGACCCAAAGGCCCCCCACCCCACAAACGGGGCCCAGCAAGGCCAGTAGGGCCAGGCCCCGCCAATCGACCGCCGAGAGCGGGCCGGCGCTCGCCCGAGCATCCTGCCCCGGCGCGAGAAATCAACAACGCACCGGCGGCATCCTCCACCGGCAGGGCATGGTGGTGGGGTGGGGGTCGACTAAGATGATGAGTGAGGCGGAGTCTAAGGCCCGACCTGACACATAGACGTAGACGACAAGCACACATATACACAAGCATATGTTCCCACCCTCATGCACGCAAACAAATATTCACACCTTCGCCCCACATGTAGACACACAAAAATGGACACAGTACCCACACTCACACTCCCCATATGCACTCTATACTCCTAGATCCAGGCACCACCACCCCCAGAGGGGTAGCCAGCGCCCGATCCCGGAGCTGAACCCCCTTCGCTCCGGCGTGGGGACAGGAAGACCACCCCGGTCCCCGCAGCAGCAGAGAAAATCAACAGCCCAGACCCCGACCGGGCGGCCAGCTCATCCTCACAGCCCCGGCCCCAGACAGAGAACAGAGAACAGGGGTGTGAAAAAAAAAAAAAAAAAAAAAAAAAAACGACCCCATGCTTCACCCCACCCGCTCAAATGTAGTGTTGGTGTGTGTTGTTCTAAGGTGCTTTAAAACAGGGGTGCTTTAAAACAGGGGAGGGGCACCCTCCACAAGCTTGTGTCAGCTCGTCCCCTCCCTAGAGCCCTCAATGTCTATGTGCAACTTAAAATTGAGAAGTGGGCACTGGCACCAGAGGGAAGGCTGAATGAACAGACCGCCCTCCGGATGCCATTCAGTGTGCCCACCCCCAAGGCCCTATATGTATGTGTCATGTGACAGTAAGTAATGAGAATGTCTAAGCTGTAATGTGTAATTGAGATGCAGGCGGCCACGAGGAGACAGAGGAGTACCACCTCCCCCGCATCCCAGCGACTCACCCGCACCTCAAAACCCTACCTATGTGTTGGTGTGATGGAGCGGGAGAAGTGAAGCCTTAGGGATGGGGAGGAAAACATCAGAGAGGGCAAAATACCCCCCCCTCTGGAGCCAGCTCCCCCGCTGACCCCCATAGGCACCCCCGTTACCCCAAATCTGCCCAGGGCGGGGGGCCCAGGCCCATCCAGACCAGGGCCCATGGCAGCCCGGGGCGGCCCACCAGACCCCACAGCAGAGGAAAAACTACCCCACCCCATCATCCAGTCACTTCCCAAACTACATAAGACAATAAGACACCCAGGTAAAGCCCGTATACCCCGCCTCTATTGGACCCCCCCCCCGCGGAGGCACCGATGCATCGAAGACCCCCACACCAGAGCCGGGCCCAAGCGCATGCACCAACCCATGCTCCCGGCGGCACACCAACCAGGACCCAAGCCCCCCAGGCCCAGCAGTGGCCCCAAGCCGGAGGCAGAGCGTCCCCAGATGCCCCAACCCCCCCGGACCAACCCCGGAACAGTGCGGCCGCCAGGCTGGCAACCTACGTCCGCCGGCACAGGCATCCCCAGCAGCGCCGCATGCCGCCGCCAGAGAAACAGCATCTAAGAGTCACCAATACCCCATCCAGGCCAAGGCCGCAGCCCCAGCGCCAAACCCCAAGAAACCCATCCCCAGGGAACCCCCAGATGCCCCAGGCCCATATTGCCACCCCACGCCAACAACAAAAACCACAGCCGGACAGAATCGGGACCCCCACCCACACTAGGTGATGGAGCTGATCAAAGGAGCCCAGAGAGATTGATCTAATGTGTCAGCAGAAGCTGTTTCAAGGCTAATATAATCCCACAAATAATCTCTATATTGGTTGATATTAAGATTATTTTTATTTTTCCAGTTCATGAGGACAGTCTTCTTAGCAATGCATAGGGCAGTGAAAGCCATGTGGATTGTGTTATCTTCTGTAGTGACACCATCTAGGTCGCCCAACAAGCAGACTAAAGGAGAGGCTGGAATAGAGCATTTAAGACACTTTGATAAGTCTTCACAAATCCTGTACCAGTACCTCTGAACAGGTGGACAGAACCATAGAGCGTGGATGTAATTGTCAGGTGTATTGCCTTTACAGTGTGAGCAGTTGTTAGAAGCTGTAAAACCCATCCTGAACATCCGATGACCTGTGTAGTGCACTCTATGCAGAATTTTGTATTGTATTAATTGTAATCCAGGATTTCTAATCAGTTCAAAGGTTTTTAAACATATCTGAGACCAGAAATTATGGTCCCAGCTTACTGATAGATCTGCTTCCCATTTTGCAATAGGAAGTGATACTGATTCATCTATATTGGAAAGTGCCCTGTATATTTTAGACATTAATTTGGGGGTTTTGAGATTAAGAAAATCTGACACACTTGGTGGTATTTGTAAATTGATATGATTAGACTTAAATTTCCTTTTTACAATAGATTTAATTTGTTGATATTCTAAAAATCTGTTCTTATTAATCCCATATTGTTTAATTAATTTGTCAAAGGGAATAAAGTCTGTCCCTTTGAATATATGTTCCAGGTATTTAATACCTTTACAACTCCAATCTGTGAAGTTTATCATATTGTTGTTTAGCAATATGTCAGGATTGTTCCAGATAGGGGTACGTTTGCATGGGATTAGTGAAGACTCCGTCATTTTTAGAAACTCCCACCATGCTGTCAGAGAAGAGCTGATACTGATGCTTTTAAAGCATACGTGTCGTTTACTGATCGAGCTAATGAATGGCAGATCCGAAATCTCTATATTATTGCATAATGCCTGTTCTACATCTAGCCAAGGCTCATCTAAGAGGGTGTGTTTTAACCACCCTGAAATGTGTTGAAGCCTATTGGCTAAGAAATAGTGGTAAAAGTTAGGTAGATCTAGTCCTCCTTTATCCTTGGTCTTTTGCAGCGTTTTTAAGCTAATACGCGGGGGTTTACCTTTCCAAAGGAATTTAGAGATAGAGGAGTCCAAAGATCTAAACCAGTCAGGTGGTGGTTTACTCGGGATCATTGCAAATAAATAATTAATTCTTGGCAAAACCATCATTTTTATTGAGGTGACTCTTCCCATGAGTGATATGGGTAGAGACCTCCATCTGGTTAGATCATCTTCTACCTTCTTTAAAAGTGGGATGTGGTTTAATTTAATCAAATCTGTCAGCTTAGGAGAAACATTAATACCTAAATATTTAATATTTCCAGATTGCAATGGAGTGGAAGAATTCTGGAAGGAACAATTAATTGGAAGAACTGTTGATTTTAACCAGTTTATTGAATAATCTGAGACTCTTGAGAAAGAGTTTATTAATGTAATTACCTCAGAGAGAGTGGTTTGTGAATGTTGAAGAAAAAGTAACACATCATCTGCGTAAAGACTAACTTTATGTTCTACATTCTTGCATTTAATGCCTTTAATCACTGTTGCCTGTCTAATTGCTGCTGCTAGTGGTTCAATAAAAATTGCAAACAGTGAGGGGGAGAGGGGGCATCCCTGCCTGGTGCCCCTCTTAAGACAGAAGCTAGAGGACGTTTGGGCATTTGTCCTGACACATGCTGTTGGAGAGTTATATAATATTTTTAACCAGTTTATGAAAGAGTTTCCAAAACCAAATTTGTGTAAAGTTGCAAATAGAAAATTCCAGTTAACCCTATCAAAAGCTTTTTCTGCATCTAGAGACAATATTGTAATTTGAAGGTTTCTATTGCATGAATAGTCTATCAAGTTAAGTAACCTACGAGTATTTGTTGAGGAATGCCTGCCTTTTATGAAACCAGTTTGGTCGTAATGAATTATGAGAGGGGTTATCTTCTCTATTCTTTTTGAGATAGCTTTGCAGATTATTTTAGTGTCCACATTAATAAGGGATATTGGACGATAGCTAGTAGGCAATACAGGGTCTTTGCCTGGTTTTAGTAAGAGACTAATGTTGGCAGAATTCATATTTGGTGGAAGTCTGCCATTTTCTTTGGTTTCCTGCAACATTCTGTAGAATGTTGGTGCCAGAATAGCCCAGAATTCTTTATAGAATTCTGCTGGAAAGCCATCTGGACCTGGAGCCTTTTTATTGGGCATACTGTTCAAAGCTTCCTGAAGTTCATCTGATGTCAGTGGAGAATCCAATGCCATCGCTTGATTGTCTGTTAATTTCGGAAGAGTTATATTGTCAAGAAATTGGTCAACTTCGTCTTTAGATGGGTTTATCTGTGGAGAATATAAAGATTCGTAAAAATCTCTGAAAGTGTTGTTTATTCTTTCAGGGTCATATACTGTATCCCCAGTTAAATCTTTAACAGCACATATCGTTGTTTTTTCTTTATTTATTTTTAACTGGTTCGCTAAGAATTGACCTGATTTGTTACCATATTCAAATTCTTGCCAGCGAAGTCTTTGTGCTAAGAATTTAGTTTTTTTATTAATAATTTCATTTAATTCTAGTTTTGCTTTACATATTTTTTTCAGCATTTCCTGTTCTTGGGAGGATACGTAGGATTCTTCTAAAGTTTTTATGGTTTCTTCTAATTCCTGAATACATTTATTTTCTCTTTTCTTTTTATGCGATGAGAATGAGATTATTCTACCTCTCATCACAGCTTTGCCTGCTTCCCAGAGAACAGATGCTGATGTTCCAGGCAGGTCATTATAGTCTAAATATAAAGCCCACTCTTCTTTAAAATATTTAATAAAATCGTCGTCTTTAAGCAATGATGTATTGAATCTCCAGTTATTACTTGGTGGAGTGGTCTTCTTATTTACTAGAGTTAAAGAAACAGCAGCATGATCGCTGACAGCTATAGTGTGTATCTCTGTGTCTGAAATGTCACTCAGCAGTGAGCTGCTGACTAGGAAATAATCCAGACGAGAGTAAGAGTGATGGACATGTGAGAAGAAAGTAAATTCCCTACTGTTGGTGTGGAGAGAACGCCATGCATCGCAAAGTCCATAGTCGCTCATGTACTGTTTAACTATATTTGTGGATTCCCAATTGCGCTGAGTTCCAGCTGTACTTAGCCTGTCCATTTCTTTATTTAGTCCAAAGTTGAGGTCTCCCCCAATTATAAGTGCACAATCTAGTTGTTCAGAAAGTGCGGTAAAAAAACCATGAAAGAAAGAGGGATCATCAACATTTGGACCATATATACTAACAATACATAACTTTTTGTCAAATATAGATAATTTAATGATTAGAAATCTACCTTCTGGATCTATAACTGTGTTGAGTACTGTGAAATTAACATTTTTATGTATTAAAATTGCTACCCCCCTTTGCCTAGAGTTATAGCAGGCTGAGAACACATTAGGAAACTCAGTTGTTTTAAGTTGATCTGTATCTGTGGCAGGTCTATGAGTCTCTTGTAATAATACAACGTCTGCTTGTAGTTTTTTAAGCTGGCTAAATATTTTTAACTTTTTTTCCTTGGAGCCAGCTCCATTCACATTCCATGTGACAAACCTTAATGCACCCATAGATGTGTGTGTGTAGCTAATGCTGCTGGCTGCGTGTGATGCTCAAATGAATAAGATATGAGCGGGCGTGTACGCGCTTGTATGCGAGTATGTCCTTCATGTCTGTGTGCGCTGTAAGGTCTGAGTGGTTGCGTTAATGCTGAGTGTATATGTACATGGTCGTGCCAAGCAGATGTGTAATATAGTGTGTTTTGTTTATATGTGTAGTAAAGCAGGTGATCGGTGCCGTGAAAGGAGTTGGAAGTAAGAAAGACATACAAAGAAGCAAGCATAGAGGGATGAAAGTAAAAACTTGACAGAAACGAAAACATTGCAAAATCATTTAAACGCTGCGGAGACTGACTGTACGTGTTTGTTATGATATCGTATTAAATTATCGAAATGACATAAATATTTAGAGGTAAATGGAAGAACAAGCGAGGAAAGAGAGAAAAAGAAAAGATAAATATAATTGATTCTTATCTGGAGTGGTGTTAATATAACCACGGAGTGGTACGGAGGTTGCGGTAGAGCTGTCCGTCCACGTAGAGCCGGTCCACGGCGATGACAGCTCGGGAGCCCTTTTGGATGAGACTGCGTCGGATTGGGAACAGAATTCTGCGTCGCTCCAGGATTTCTTTGGGGAACTGGTCGTTTACGCCGAAGTCTGTTCCTTTCAGCTCCCTGCCGCGACTCTTCACCTGCTCTTTCTGCTTGAAGTATCCGAATTTGGCCACAATTGGACGCGGCCTCGGGGCTCCAGGTTTCTTTGCTCCCATCCGATGGACTCTTTCGAAGCAGATGTTTTCCACGGTGTCTTCCGGAAGCTTCAGGTACGTCTTGATAAAGTTTTTAACCGTAGCTTCTGGGTCCTCTTCGGCAGATTCCGGGATGCCTGAAAACACCAGGTTATCTCTCATGCTACGGGCCTGGAGATCGATGACAGTCTCTTTTATTTTTTTATTTTCTTCACTTAGATGGGTCATATTTTCAGTTAGAGATTTGACCGAGTCCCGTAGTGATGCGTTTTCAGCAGCGAGTGTTTCCACCTGCTGCTGGCTGAATTCCAGTGATTCCCTCAGGGATTTAAATTCACGGTGCAGGATCTCGACCAGGGACAACCTCGCGTCGAAGCTGGACAACCGCTTGTCGATTGACTCCAGGATGTCGGTAAAGCTTTTACCCGTCGGCGATGTTGTTTCAGGCGAGTCTGCTGGGCGACTTCTTTTGGAAGACGGCGTCTCGCTTTTGGCTGGAGAACATGCATTTTGGTTTTTCTTCATGACTATAACGTCGAAGCACCAGTCGATGTATTCCTGAAGAGTTTCTAAATTTTCCTCGCTGTCCTCGTTGTTCATTCAGTTTTTCCGCCAAGTCTCCAGCGTCTGACGTCACCTACAGCATTTCCGGAACAACAACCCATTTTATTTTCAATACCCCAAGGTGTCCACCATCTCCCCGCAAAAACAGACAGTAAAAAATAGATCAAAGTCCACAGAGGAGGTACAGCAAGCCAAAAAGGTAATGGCTCTACAGAATGCTAATGTCACACACATTTCAATTTAAGTGAACCTCGTCTTTAATGTGACTTTTGTGCAAATAGACAGTGTGGCATTGGTGCATCAAATGAGATGATGATTATATGGCAGGGGACTGCATGCCAATTTTCAGCTTCTAATTTTAAAGTACTTTACTAACCTCACTGTTTTACACACAGTACTGCCCACAATAAAAACTGTGTAATGTACAAGCAGTGTGTCACTCTACTAAAGATTTCAGCAGCTGTCCAGCACCATCTAGTGATGTGGTCGAATAATCTCTGAATGTGTGTGTGTGTGTGTGTGTGTGTGTATTTACTCAGGGACAACGTATCTCTGCCTTTCTTTGAATGCATAGTGACTTAGGAATTGGTCAAAATTATTTCTATTGATAAAAAAATATATAATAAAAACAACAATAATACTACTACTACTACTAATAATAATAATGTTATTAATAATAATAATAATAATAAATATTACTACTACTAGTAGTACAAGTATTTATTGATTTATTTTTCTTTTTTGTAATAGACAAAATATCTCTAGCTTTCTTTGAGTGCATAGTGACATCCTCTTTTGTAAAAATCATTCATAAATAATGTTTTCCCCTCTTCTATCCAATGAATGAATGAATGAATGAATGAATGAATGAATAAATAAATAAATAAACATATTATTATTAAAAACATGAATGTTGTTTTTAATAATAATAATAATAAATATTACTACTACTAGTACAAGTATTAATTAATTAAATTATTAATTTATTTATTTTTCTATTTTTGTAATAGACAAAATATCTCTGCCTTTCTTTGAGTGCATAGTGACATCCTCTTTTGTAAAAATCATTCATAAATAATGTTTTTCCCTCTTCCATCCAACCAATAAATAAATAAATAATAAAAACATGACTATTATTTTTAATAATAATAATAATAATAATAATATATTTTTTAAAAGTTTTCCTTTTGTGAAGGTCTGTTGTCTTTATAATTAATTTTATGTAAAATAGAAGTCTGTCATTGAGCAAATTGTACCTTTAACTTGTCACGGGGTCAATTGACAAGAGCAGATGAAAACTTTATTAATGCAAATCATGTCTTTAATAGTAATCTCTGCTAATATGCACCCTCTAGGGGTAGATAAGGTGTAAAGATGTACTGCACCTTTGAGAGTTCTTCCTCAATCGCAAGCAAAAAAGTCATATTTATGCACATTTTTGGAGAGTGCATGTCCTCATTTAGGTAGCTGAGCAAACATGCATGTGTTCAGAAATCCTCTTACTGCTTTCTAAATCTTTCATTTTTTGCCCCCTCCTGCCACAGGCCTTTCATACACCACAAAAATCTCTTCCGGCTAAACCCGAAACTGAACAGCTAGAGGTAAACATGAAATTACGGATTATGGGCAGCTTTAGAGCTTGACTTTGAAAAAACTAGATCAAAGATTAGACCAAAGACCAGTCAGAGCTGCTTGTGCTGTCAGAGCTGCTTTATTATGTGCTTCATGTTTGTGTTTGATGTCCTCAATTACATTGTGTCTAATGTGTTGTATATTTTATAGGAGACCTCAGAACTGAGTGCCTCATCGGAGGAGTTCAAATGATTGCTGGATTCAAACTTCGGGGCGTTGAGATTTAGACAGATCAACTGGAATTATGGGTAATAACAAGAGGATGATTCAATGTCTCCGTTTATAAAATTGTGACTCAGTTTTACTTAGTTTAGTTAGCATAGAAGAAAACAATAATCATGTGTAGCTTCTTGAATTTGTCTGATAATGTTTGTGAAATAAATGCACAACTGGATATCACAGTGAATTGTGTATGTGATTCATATTAGCAGGTTCATACAGTAAACATACAGTTGTAGTGACTTGTAAATCATCAATTAAACTTGAAAAACTAAATTCAATAAAAAATAATCACAGTTGCACTTTATTTTACTGTACATAATACTTATCTTAAAAAGCACTGGGTAATATAAGGTAGATACATGGGTTAAGGGTTATTACGTAGTTATTACCTAGTTATTGTATTATTAAAATGTACATAGTATGTGGAACAGGACTGTAAAATAAAGTGCTATACCAAAATCACAAACACGGTATCATAATATGCAAAAGTAACATTTATTGTACATTTTACTTTTTTTTGTAGTTTTTTACTTTAAATTTGTGTAATATAATATAGCTTCAGATAATATATAAATAATGTATTCAGTAATATAATATTAATATAATAATATATTAAATAATGTTTATATCTTATATTAAGCATACACCTCATTATTTTGTAACAATTATAGGTAATACGAGATAAATGTATAAACATAATTTAAGATATATTTAATGCAATAGCAGGTCTTAAAGGGATACTTCACCCAAAATCATTTCTGTCATTAATTACTCACCCTCATGTCGTTCCAAACCTGTAAGACCTTCGTTCATCTTCGGAGCACAAATGAAGATATTTTTGATGAATTCCGAGAGCTCTCTGAACCTCCATAGACAGCAAGGATCCTTACACGATCAAGGTCCAGAAACGTAGTAAGGACATCGTTAAAATAATCCATGTGGCATCAGTGGTTCGTATACAATGTTTATACGCAGATGCGTTGTTTACGTTGTTTATGCTTTGATCTGAACATAAACAACATATCCGCATACATACGTTGTTTATGTATGTGATACTGTCCAAAAGGGTGCTATAGGCTGATTTGTTTCTGTGAAAGGAGGAGACAAATTGTTGAATAAAGTCATTATTTTAGTTTTCTTTGCACACAAAAAGTGTTCTCGTAGCTTTGTAAAATTATGGTTGAACCACTGATGTCACATGGATTATTTTAATGATGTCCTTGCTACGTTTCTGGACCTTGATCGTGTAAGGACCCTTGCTGTCAATAGAGCTCTTGGAATTCATCAAAATATCTTAATTTCGAATTAAGTTCGAAATATGAACAAAGGTCTTACAAGTTTGGAACGACATGAGGGTGACAGAATTTTCATTTTTGGGTGAACTATCCCTTTAAGTAGTTTTTAAATTGATTTTGTTACTTTAAATTGTTGTATTAATACAGTGTAATATAGCTTCAGATAATATCCCGAATTTTGTTTATATATTTAATTAAGCACAAACCTCACTAAATCTTATTTTTTAAGCATGCTCAGACATATTTACTGGGAAAAAAGACAAAAACACTGATTAAGAACATATTTTTTTGCAGTGTGAGAGGGAAACGTAACATAAATAATGATGCTGGGGATTTAATGAGTGAATTAAACCAATTACACTAAAGTCTGGATTTCTATTCTAAGCACCAAATATATTATCAGCTTTATATTTCCAAATGTATCCACTGCAGTCAAAAGGCAGCTCCTATCTAATGCTAACAACCATGCCAGTGTCCTCTGACTGATAACAGACAGATGCTGGGTGTTCACATCATGAGCTTTCACCCACTCTAAATTATTTCTGCTTATTTGGCACTGAAAATTACTGTGGCCCAGATCATTAGTGCTGTTGCTCCATTGTCACATCACCACAGTCAGCTCACCGCAGGAGTACGGATTGAGGCTGAAGGCCGGCTTCCCTACAGATCCAGCCCTGGAGCAGAGTGCAAGGTACAGGGTTAGAGAATTAGAGTTTCAGGAAACTATGTGCTCACAGTGACACTTTATGAGAAAATGAATCAATTCTGTCAAGATTTCATTTCATTGTTCGTGGGTGTCCACGTTTGCCAGCTGGCCAAGACGTAAATTATAGGAATGTTTGGGGAGTATGCTATTTTTATTGAACTCACCACTGTTGCTACTTGATTATTGCGAATGTCAGATTTGTTTCTGCGAAAGCGAATAATGGACAAAATAAAATTAAACCAACATGCAACATACAGTTAATTATTATGTACAAAAAAGTCAACAATTAAAGGGATAGTTCACCCAAAAATGAAAATTCTATTTTATTCTATTTTGGTTGAACTAACCCTTCAAGCCAAATAATCTCATATTGTTCACATTGTCAGTTTAGTAAAATGTTTTTAAATAAAGCAAGCAATTTATATATAATTTGTAATTTATATCTTCCTTTGATGTCATATATGCAAGATAGCATTATGGGGGTCTTGTGAGGTCATTTCATTTTACAATTGACTACATCAGGGATTTTATGATTGTGGCGTTCATGAGAGGTTGAAAGAATGTTATTCATTCATACATCTTACAGTTAGCAGTGAATTATAGTGTTACTGATTAGCAGACTCTTAACGGAATATTTCACCCTGAGGCCTTCCAAGATGTAGATTAATTTGTTTGTTCATTGGAACAGATTTGGAGAAGTTTTGCATTATATCACTTGCTTACCAATGGATCCTCTGCAGTGAATGGGTGCCGTCAGAATGAGAGATCAAACAGCTGATGAATACATCACAATTATCGCCTAATCATCAAAATAGTACAAAAAGTTATTGCGTGTTTGTAATAAACAAATCCATCAAGACATTTTAAACTTCAAATCATTGCTTCCAGCTAAAATATGAGTCCACTATCCATAATATTTTCTCCAGTGACAAAGTCAAATATACACAGATCATGCACTGTTTATGAGTGAAAACAGTCCAAAACAGATGTTGATATAATGTTTTGAATGTTGTTTTTTTTTGAGGATCCATTGGCAAGAAAATGATGTAATGCTTTATTTCTCCAAACCTGTTCAGAAGAAACATATTCATCTATATCACTATACAAAAATGTTCAAATTTTTCAGGTTTTCATTTTTGGGTCAACTATTACTTTACCTCTACACTCTACCTTCTATAAATGTAAACATCAATAATTTATGCATATGTGCATTTTGCAAAAGTCATGCATTTTGCTATATGCAGTCAGGCAATGTAATTGAAAAGCAGAGCAGGTCTGTAAGTATACAAACCATTCATCAATGTCTTGAAAAAAATCTCACCACTTGGTGTCCCACTGTCCATTCTCTGGCCCCTCAGAGCGACATGAACAACTAATGAGCTATGCACATCGAAATGCTCTGTCACAGCTAAAGCATTGTGAATAAAATCATTTGAGGTTGCGGGTAGCTTTAGTAAATAAACAACTTTTATTTCCTTGTGTTTTTCCATTTACATTTTAACTATGCACTGCATAATGAGCGACTTTGTCCCCCAAACTGAGATGGCAGGTATAAATGATGGCTGATAAATGCATACACAGACAGCCAGATGAGCAGTGCAGCATTATATGACGAGGTACGTATTGATCATGCTGTTTTCTTATCATCTCATGTGTTTGTGTTTAATTGCTTCACAATCAAGACTGTGATTATCAATAAATTCAAAAAGAGGATGGGGAAAGAAAAAGAAAGATGAATGAAGCAACTCAGAACCATTTCAGTCTATTGAGCTTTTAATGTTCAGGAACAGAATTAACTTTATAGTTATTAATGCTCAGTTTTTTAAGTCATGACGTTCTGGGTGAGACACAGATAACAGCTTTTTCATAAAATGCCTCAGAATTGTAATAAAGCAAAACGAAACATTGAAAACTCATTTTCTTACAATGATGTTTAACCGCAGCAAGCATTAATTACGGTATTAATTATGCGAACTGAATCAAATGTGTTTCTCCTTTCTGAGTCCTGGATAAGTGAAAATGGATCTCGCAGAGGGGGGTGAAATTAAAGATAATTAAAATTTTCACTGAATTCACAAATCACATTGTAATGACTCTGGAGCCAACTGCACGATTAAAGAACTTAATCAGCTCTATCGCATCAAAAGAAAACAATTATTGGAAATAATTTGGATTTGAATTTGGGTTGTACATACACAGTGTGTGTGTGTGTGTGTGTGTGTGTGTGTGTGTGTGTATTGGTATTCACTATGTTATGTGGACCAAATGTCTCCACAAGTACAGTCATACTAGTAAAATTAGATTTTGTGGGCACATTTTTGGGTCCCCATGAGAAAACAAGCTTATAAATCATACAGAATGAAGTGTTTTGAAAATATGAAATAGCAGAAAGTATTTTTTTGTTTATTTTAAAAAAGAACTCAGATATTCTAAAAGAAGATAATGATTTTTCTTGCAGTGATCCATGGTGAGATGCCCCATAACGTCATCTGAGCCACAGAAGGTTTTTTTTTTGTCTTACAACAAAGATCTCAGAACAGTCAATAAAATATTAGTTGAGTGTGTTCTTCTCTTCAATCATTTGATTGCCATATAATTTGAATACATTTAATACTACAGATACATTTCGCTATGAAAAATCTAAAATTTGTATTCCTGAAAAATTCTTTAAAACAGACTTTTTAGCCAGAATCATATAATGAGGACAATGGGAAAACACATCTTAATCCATATTTCCAAGATACCCCTTCTTCTTCTATTTCTGTACATATTCATCTGTTCGCTGGACATCCTCAGCTCAGCCTTTCAGTTAGCTGGAGGTAAACTTTGACACCTTTTGTTCTATATTTTCCACTATTCTCTGATACAGTAACTATTGTAAATATCTTATTCCCAAAAGAAATGTGAAAAGCTGGTTACTTTGTGATCACTAACTACTAATCTCAATATCACATCCACAGTGTGCAAATCAAATCTGTGAGTGGACTGTGTTGTATCTTTGGACAGGTAAGGTTGCAGGGGAGATATTTAAGGACAATGCTGTCCTTTCTAACCCTGTGGCGGGACTGGTGGTGGGAATACTGGTTACTGTCCTGGTCCAAAGTTCCAGCACTTCCACCTCCATTGTTGTCAGTTTGGTCTCCTCTGGATGTAAGTCAAACGCAGCCATTACACTCTCAGAAATAAAGGTACAAAAGCTGTCACTGGGGCGGATACCTTTTGTACCTATTAGGTTCAAATATGTGCACTTTAAGTACTAATATGTACCTTTAATGTTCCAAAATGGACCCTTTAGGTACAAAAATGACAGCTTTTGTACCTTTATTTCTGAGAGTGTACAAACACAGTATTGCTCTACCAAGCATAAAAACCTACATATATTACAATATTATAATTCTTAAACATTTTTACACAGCGCTCTGGAATACTCAATTCTGATCAATTCTGATTGATCATTAGCGCCATCTAGAGGGCTGATATTTTCTAATATTTAGTTTTTCTGTCCGATTATACGTATTTCGTACTATAAAGTAGGCAAAAAGCACGTGGAATGAGTATGTTAAAATTCATATTATTAATAAAATAATAGGTGAAAAGTACACAGATGACCTACTACTTCCACTGAGATTCTGAATGCGCATCCAATACTATCCCCTGAGGCCATGGAAGAGGAATTGTGAATGGCAGTAACAAACCTTGCCCCTATAAATTATGCCTATACTACAATTTACCCCCCCCCCACAAACAATAGGGGGAGAGCAGGGGTGAAAGTACCACTTTTCAGAAAAACGTAATTTTAAAAGATAATGTTTTAGACATAGATATATTTTTGCTGTGGTCAATAACTCACAAGTGTGGTCTATCAATACCAAGTGGTATTTTTTACAAATGTAAAAGGACTTTGGTATAATTTCACTTTGAACATAAGTTGTACATTGTTACTTTTGACCCCGTCTGTTGGGACGAAAGTAACACACAGGTGGGTCAAAAGTAACACAACAATACAAGCTAGATTTTTAGTGTTACTCTTGTTTTTTTTTTTAAATATACCTGACTATGACCTTGTTAATATGTATCTGCAAACATATTTTGTCCTTTATCTTTGGAAAAAATTATTAAATTACATTTTCATTTTAAATTTAAGTTTCATCAAATGTTTCAAAACCCGACTGTACAAACTTGAATTGTTTAAAATACTTATTTATTTATTTTTTCAATATATTTTTATAAAACAGTTTTTTTAATAGAATGAACAATATGAAAATTAAATTAAATTAGCATAATATAAATTCTCAACATAATGTAACAGTAGGCCTATTCATGTTTCCATCCAGTTGTTTGTATGCATAAATTCAAAATGTGCATAAAAACATCTGGAAACACTGCAAATTCATAGGTGGAGGTGGAAAAGCTAAGGTATGGCTAAAACCTAAATATGACTAATGTAAATGCGATGTAGCAACAGCCCTGAGACTGATGTTCCTGACAGATAGGCCTATGTCCAGAAACTCCTTCTCATGAACATCTGGCTGAATCAGACCTCTGTCTTTCTCTCTGACCCTCACTCTTGGCATATTCTTTTGGTATAATACGACATAAACATGGTTTAATAAATGATGCAAGACACAGAAAGTCACCACATTAGCATGCAGCGGGACAAAAGAAACACTTGTTGTCACTGTAGGGGGACAAAAGTAACAAGTGTTACTTTCGTCCCGACGGGAACTCCTGACATTTAAACCTGATTTACTTTTATACTGAAAAACTTGGAAAAGGCAAACTTCAGGATGTGTTACAGCACTACCTGTAGATTGATCATTACTGTGACACATGAAACGAGAAACACAACACAACTCATTTGAAAAAATTACCGCTTCCATAATTTACTTATTGTACTCGAAAACTGCTTTCCGGACCTAACCGCGGGAAACGATGACGAAATCACTTGATATTTCTCAGCTCCATCAAGGGTTGCATGCTGAATGTGCTGTCATAGCTTGGAAAGCAAATGTAGTCAGGGCTCTGAGAAAATCTCTTTGTTACTTTCGTCCCGCGTTACTTTCGGCCCCGCTCTCCCCAAACAACCAATGCCATCAGAACAATATTTTAAAAATATTGAGAATATTTAGAAATATTGCTTTCAGAACTTAGTAAATGTTATCAAAACGTTTTTAGAATATATTTTGTTAGCGTGGCAAACGCTCTGTTCATCTCTAGGTAACAAACTGCCTACTTCTAATATCTCTTATAAGCAAACTGCATACAAAGGCAAATGGAGCTATCGTATTCTTGTGTCTCATTTTTCAGATACTGTTATTATAGTAGTTCACTTTGTTGCTATGGCGTTCTTTATATTCTAATGTGCTATTTTTCTGAATAGCCGTCTAATAGGCCTACTTATTTCCAGAGAATGAATTCTGTGCACGATAGGAGCCACTGTTCTGCCTAAGGACGATTGTTGTACTTAATGAAACGTGACTCACATCTATCGATCGGGTTTCTGTGTTCTGTGTTTCACGCAGTGTTGGATGTTGGATCCGCAATTCCTATCATCATGGGCTCAAACATCGGCACATCTGTCACCAACACCATCGTGGCTCTGATGCAGGCAGGGGAGAGAGAGGAGTTCAAACGGTAAAGAGAGCAGACAGTACCTCATACTGTCAGCATTCAACCATCAATAAAAAGTTTGGAGTTCTTCAATGACACTTTCTGTGTGGGTCTGTTCCAGAGCCTTTGCGGGTGCCACAGTGCACGATTGCTTTAACTGGCTGTCAGTGTTGGTGTTGCTGCCGCTGGAAGCCGTCACTGGCGTGATGAGGCTCATGTCGGAGGCGGTGGTTGAAAGTTTGAACATCGTGACCGGAGAGGATGGTCCTGAGCTCCTGAAAGTCATTACAGAACCCCTCACCAAACGAATTATACAGGTGCAGTAGGCTATTATTCTGTTATACAATCTAATTGATGTTCCAGGATCATCAAGGGTGCCTTTCATTCTTCTGTGAAAAACAGAAACAGAGAAGTTGGCACATAGTTCATAGGCTGTCAATATTGAAAACAGACAAAAGGTAGGCTACACAATAAAGCAATCATAAAAGTGGTCCACATGACTCATGCTCTATATAAAAGATTTCTCAAGCTATACAATACTTTTTTTATTGTATAATGATTTACATTTTGGTCTGTTTCTCACATAAAGCTGCTTCCGAAAATTAAAGGCCTGTTCATACCAATCAATAATGACAACTATAATTATAAAGTTTTAATAATTGTGTCCACGTCCCAACTACAGGAAAGATGTTGTTTCAATCAGTTTCAGAATGATATTTTACAGTTGTTGAATGATTAAAAAAAAAAAAGAAAAAAAAAAGCTTGAGCATTTAATTTGAAAGCGTCAGATAATATAAACTGCACTTATGGTCAGATAATATAAAGTGCACTTATAATAAACACATCTTTTGGTGTGGATGCTAATATAGTTTATGCTATTGTTGTCTTTATTGTTATTCTTTGAGTGAACAGGCCTTAAAGGTATGGTCACATTTACAGATGAAGCAAACTGAAATTTTGGAGGTGAAATCAAATCATTTTAATCAATCTGAAAATGTTGTGTCAAGGCAATAGTTTTCTGTGCACAGATTTCGCAGTGGCTTCAAATTGGTCAAATGGATTCACCGTGTTGACCAACAGAAAGCTGCTTGATTTCAAAGTGACTTTTGTCTGAGTTGTGCTTGAATCATTGCTACACTGTTAACAATAATAGACAAAGGATTTTTTGCTTGTGAAATTTCACTAAAATGTGACCACACCTTTAAAATGTAGCACATAAGTCTTACTTTTATTTTGCTTTTTGACCTTTTTGTCACTTGATATCCTTTTATAACCATCAACTTTTACTGTATGCAAAAGAGCAGCCTGAATGTTCCGCAAAACATCTCCTTTTGTGTTCCACGGAAGTTTGGAACAACATGAGGATGAATAAATAATAACAGATTTTTCATTTTGGATAATTTATTCCTATAAGTACACAGCCAGTTGGGTGTCATTATAAATAAAAAGAAAACTGGTCATTAGTTTTCTTGTTAAATGCTGTGGAGCTTGTTAAAACTTGTGTAGCCTAATTAAATATCACACTGTTTGCCCTCCAGTACTCTTCTGTCTCTCATTAATCTGGATTTAGAGTTAAAAGACAATTTAATTTTTTCCCTTTCAGCTGGATAAGTCCGTAATTGTAGGTATAGCAACAGGGCAAGAGGTGCTGCGCAATAAGAGCCTGATAAAAGTCTGGTGCCATACACGGATCACGGTGAGCGACGTCTCTGTTTGCCTACAGATGAAGATCTTTGATGTACTGACATTATCTAAATTTATTATCCACAGATCCAAGAGAATGTTTCTTTCGTGCCTTCAGAAAACTCAACAGCGCAGACCACGTCACTACACATGAATGCTGAAAAATGTGAGTCGAAACTCTATCAAATTTCAAAGGAATAGAGAATGAAATGGACAAAGACACAGCAAAGGCCGTCCTTTGATTGATTGGCTTTAGTCATTTCATGCATACGTTTTTAAATAACAAAGTATTGTTCTCCATTCTATCTGGCTTCTAACTTGAAGATTTGTTAATACCGAGAAATGCTGTATTCAAACAATGCACCCTTTTTTCTGTGAAGAAAACTGATTTTTCAGTCCTTCTGTAGACTGTTTGGCTGTTCTGCGTTTACTCAAAGCTCTGTCGGGGCTAATAACTATCATTTATTCTGTGTTAGTACATCCTGTGATAGAAACGGCCACTGAGTCATATGCTTGTTTAAAAGACTAACTGCACATTCGACATCAACAACAGTAACAAACATCGAACAGGCTGTATTAGGAAGCAAGATGTTTTTAAACTTTCAATGAGCTTTTGACTCATCCTTCCTTGTAATGACGTGGAGGCAATAAGCTGCATAGTTTGTTTTTTTAATAATCTTTCAAATACAAGAGCCATCATATTAAGGTAAAAAAGCAGTAATAATGCCATATTTATCAGGGGACAGTCAATGGCTAAAGCCCTTAATTATAACTGTGGGCCTCATTTTTAGAAGCCACTTTTTCATGATGCATAAATAATGGTCATTTACAAGAATCTGAAATCCTCTTTCTTCTAACACACCATAATCAGCAACTGATGGGCTAATCACTGTTAATATGAACACATGCCTGTCAACGCGTGAGTGACAGGCACATTTCCACAGGAGACTGGAGATGTAAATGCATGCGTGTGTTGGAGCAGGTACTCATCTATTTGTGGATACGGGATTGTCTGATCTGGCTGTGGGGTTGATTCTGCTGGCTTCCTCACTGCTGGTGCTTTGCACCTGCCTCCTGCTGCTGGTTAAGCTTCTCAACTCCCTTCTCCAGGGACAAGTGGCCAAAGCCATCCAGAAAATCATCAACACAGGTGGGAACTACCTTTTTACACAGTTAATGCGATTGTGAGGAGCCATGTCAAATGCTGTAAGAAGATTCTTCATATTTCCCAATTATTTTTCTCTTGACCACAGATACAGTATCACATCTCAATACATGATTATGCTTTTATTAATTTTGATAGTCTAATCAGAGCATCAGCATTTATTCTGCAGATTTATTCTGAACAGTTAATTTATCAATTATTGTGGCATTTCTTTTAATATAGATTATAATCCATTGAGTTATTTGCCAACGTATATTAAACCGATTTAAGGCAAGACACTGCAGGTGAACAGGGTAAAAAAAAATAAAAAAAAATAGTTATCACCTTACTTACCCAGTTGTTTGATTACATTGATAATTGCAAACATTTTTTGTATTACAAGTTTTCTAAAATTTTAGGTTTAAATATGCAAATGATGCATTATTTAATGAAACATGTGTTGATTTGCATACATTTCTAGTACAAAAATCTGAACACTGGATGAAGTCAGTTTCAAAATTCTTGTTTATTTATTTATTTATTTTTGACATATTAGAGTCAAATGTTTTTACGGAGGGAATTTGGGGTATCTCATTTTTGTCATTCCATAATCCAGAAAACACCTAAAACAGACATAAAACAGTATATTTTCACAATTTTTGGTGAATAAAATGTTGTATTATTACATAGCCTATGAACAAATCCCTCTATAAAAACCTTCAGGATATATACAGGAATAAAAATGTAAAGTTTAGTGTGTGTAAGTGCTACTGAAGTGGAGATTTATGGCTCAGGAGAAAAAAATCACTTTGAGAAAACAGCCTTTAAAAATATATATTGTAATTTAAATCTATTGACACAAATAAAGTGCTATTAAAGAAACACTTAACAGTGTCTTTTGGATGTTTTCGTTCCTCTAGTCTGAAAAAACACTTCATTAAAAAAACAAAAAGCCCAAAATCTCAAACTTGACGGGTTCATGAAAAAAAAAAAAAAACAGTGTTTTTGCCTTCAGTGTCTCCCCTTAAAAAATCTAATTGAATCTCAAATAACTTGCTTTGATTAATACAAAGTAATGGAAAAACATATGCTGTCATAACTTACTGATCATATCAAGTTGTACGATGCATATACTGCGATTTTTATCAGTACATATGTTGCCATGGATTTTATGTATATTTGTCTGGGAATCTTCTATCATTATTCATTGTCAAATTGCATAAATAAATGACATACTTTCTTATTTTTATGAATGGTTAAAAAATTATATTTTTATACATTATATGATGTATTTGGGATAATTTGTAACCTTGTCAATTATTGTGTAATTAGGAAAAAAAATAATTTATTTGCCTTAACTGAACAATGCATAATCATCTTCCTAAACTCACCTCTAAATATGTGGTAACACTTTCATTTAGGGACCAAACAAGTTGCTTATTAGATAGCATATTGACCATATTTTAGATCCTTTAACCCTACCCATACCTAAATTAAACAATTACCTTTCTAACTTAATAAGCAGCAAATTAGGAGTTTATTGAGGCAAAAGTCGTAGTTAATAGTGAGAACTGGTCCCCAAACAAAAGTGTGGCCAAATTTGTTATAATTTAACAGTAAACATACAGTGCTCATAAACGGGCATCTAGCAGAAACGTCACTGATAGTCTTTTGGGTTTTTGCAGGAGCTTATAGGCTCCAATAAGTACTTTGTCCGTTTCTAAGTGTGCCGCCCTTTTGGAAAGCATGCTAAGAATTTCATCCATTGCTACAGTCTGAGAAACCCCAAAGGGAGCCTCAAGTATCTTTTACAGCATTTTCAAGAGATGTAAAAAAACCACTTTCTTGCAGACTTTCCTTTCCCATTCGGCTGGTTGACTGGCTATCTGGCAATTCTGGTTGGTGCTGGCATGACCTTTGTTGTTCAGAGCAGTTCGGTGTTCACTTCTGCCATCACTCCTTTGATAGGTGAGTCCTTTCTCTTAGATTAACAGGTTGAACAGAAGGGCAAGAATGTCAGTAAAGTGTCTGAATTTCTCCTGTATAATTTAGCTGTGCTTTCAGCTGACCAGAGAAATTCATTACACCCAAGAGCACCTCTGAGTAATGCACTAATATTTGCATTTAGACACCACTAAGCCTCAGAGGAGTTAATCTTTAGCCCTCACAGGGTTGACTGTTGACTTCCACTCATTCGTATTCACTAGTCTATGAACTTTGTGCTCTGAGAATCAATGATCTTTTCTGGCCTGTGAATAATGTGAAGGTTTTACTCAATACGGTAGCTCATGCACTCGAATTCCCCGGGAATTGACAGACATAAGTTGTTATGCATCAACAAATAAGAGTGAGAGAGAGGGAAATTAAATAGAGGAAGGGAGAACCCCTGCCAAGAGAACAGAGATGTACACTTGATGCTCTCAACCCTTTCTAATCCACCTGCCCTTCTGACGGATAGACGAGTGATGGTCTAACATTGCTCCTGGATTTATTGTAATTAGCTACACAGTGATTAGTCTTTCTAGTGAGGCATGACAGCTAGATTATGGATCCACAGCATCCTAATTACACTGCCTGGGAGACCACTAATCCCAAAGTGTTTTAGAGCTGCCACGGAAGCCGTAATTTGTGCAGACTATATTTTTCAAACATTATTTCTTCCTCTCAAAGGCAAACACACAGGTAGACTTTTCAAACAGATGCAGGTCTTGTTGCAAATTGTGCACTTAAAGTGGATGCATGTGCAAACATCTGTTTTAAAAGACTTTAAGGGTTAATGACAAATAGTAGTGTAAATAAACTTAAACAAGTGTACACTTTAAATATAAACATATTTAAATATCTCAATCAATATTTAATATATATACAGTATATATATATTACTCCAGTCTTCAGTGTCACATGATTCTTCAGAAATCATTCTAATATACTGATGTGGTGCTTAAAAACATTTATTTTAATTGTCAATGTTAAAAACATTTATTTATTTATTTGACATTGTTATCCCCCCCCCCAAGATTCTCCAAGAACAGCATTTAAACCCGAAATCTTTTGTAACTTTTTCAATGTCTTCTCAGACTTTACAGTCCTTGCTGAATAAATGTATTAATTTATATATATAAAAACAATACTTTTCTAAACTTTAAAGGTAGTTTGTTACAAATTTGTTACAAAAATTTAAATTAATTATTTTAAAGAGGCTTTTTTTCTTCTTTAGGATATCATAAATATTTTTGACTATAAGTCCACCCATAAATCAAAGTACATTTTAATTCATACACTGAAAACATAAACAAGCTCATGTATAGAGCTTAATTCATTGTACATGAATAGCATTTTTATATATTTTTGAATTAATTAATACATCAAGACAAAAAAAAATTGTTATATACCTATAAGGATGCATAAAAATGCCACTGTGTGCCATCGATGTACCCTTTTACCGAAACCATGTACAGACTTCACAGTAGATTATTATCCAAAAATCCATACAGCATAATGTAGATTCTGAGGGCTGTGTGTGCCATTTGGGACAAGGCCATTTTCATAAGGTAAATGCCAGTTCCGTCATGGTCATACATGGTCATCCAATTTGCTCTTAATAAGGCTAGATTGACCTTATTGGAAGGTCTCATTAGAAACAGAATCATCTGCTCTGGTGAACTCTCACGTTCATTGTGCTTTCAGGTATTGGTGTGATAAGTATCGAGCGGGCCTACCCTCTGACCTTGGGCTCCAATATTGGAACAACCACTACAGCTATCTTAGCTGCATTAGCTAGCCCAGGAGACAAGCTAGCTGCGGCCTTTCAGGTGATCCCCTTTGAGACATGAACTTTCTCACTTAATTAAACAGTGGCTAAGTCAGAGGACTCTAGGAATGGTGGATTGATCTTAGAATATTGATGCTTCCGGTAGGTTGTTGTACGGAGAGGATTGATTCTCACATAAAAATATGGATCTTGCATTTTTTTCTAACTATTGATTTTATTATTTAAATAAAATTATTTAAACAATATATATTTTTAATATTTATTATTTTAATTATTTTTTTATTTAAAAAAAACTACAAATAAGAATCATAATTTTTCAAGAGCTTTGAAGTGAAAATACACAACTATTTGAGGATTTAGTTTTGAGGAAAGGAACAATTTCTCTTTCTGCTCATTCTAACACAGAAATGCTGAAACATCTGTCACAAACTTCATTTAATGTTATTTTACACTTAATAATGATTTAATGATTGTTTATGTATTTGTGATGTTTATTATATTTATTTAAATGAAAATTAAATGACAATGTTTATTAGTTTTAGTCAACATCAAAATATTGCTTTCTAATTTAATGTTAAATAGCTAAAATAATTTTTATGATTTTTTTTTAATAAACATTAAATAAACATCAAAATTAAACAGACAAAATGTATTGACTGAAAATATAAATAGTTCTAATATGCTGATTTGGTGTTCAAGAAACTTTTCTTATTATAATCAGTGTTTAAAAAAGTCGTGCTGCTTAATATTTTGTTGAAACCATTTTCAGGCCTCTTTAGATAGGAAGTTCAAAAGAACAGCATTTATGTGAAACATAACCCTTTTGTAACATTATATATGTCTTTACTGTCACCTTTGAATAATTTACTGCATCATTCCATTTCATGTCAACGTGAAAATGATAAAACAAAAGTCTGATAGTTAATGAATAATGGCTTTCCAACTGAATGTTAAATGGCTAGAATTTCATTTTCATGTTTTTGTAATTTTCTAGGAATAAACTATCAAAATTAAATAGACAAAATGTATATAAAATTGATATTTTTATCATTTAATAGATATATTGGTATATCGGTACCAAAATATTGGCCAATATTTATCTTGGTAAGAAACGTCTCGGGTTACTTGACTGTAACCCTGTTCCCTTAAAAAGCAGGAACGAGATGCTGCATTTCAATAACACATATGAGAACATTCTTTGTTTGACCGGTTGCGAAGCACGTGTGTCAAACACGTCAAAAATTGGCTTAAGTAACCTCGGTGGGTGATGTCATTTGATTACGTGCACCTATGGTTATAAATAAATGTGAAACAGACATACCTTCAGGTTAACCTTTGTCTGAAGAGATGCCCAGGCATGCCTACAGTGCAGCATTGAGGGGCAACATCTCGTTCACGCTTTTTAAGGAAATAGGGTTACAGTCAAGTAACTCGAGACGTTCCCTACCAAAAGCTACACTCGATGCTGCGTTTCAATAATGCATATGGGAACGAGAATACCAACGCCGGCGCACTGGAAGTGTCTGGACCCCCAGGGTTGTGAAGTGTGTGCACAAACATTGACGAGGTCTCAGACATGACTATGGGATGTTGACTCAAGGACATGTGAGCCCGGAGTGGCATGGACATCCAAACTATAGAACCTGAAACCTGTGTGCGGAGAGGACCAGCCCGCCACATCACAAACCTGCTGCAAGGGGACACCTCTTGCCAAAGCTGTAGAAGATACAACCCCCCTGGTTGAATGGGCCCTAAGTCCTAGAGGCGAAGCTCGACTGCGCACCTCATAGGCTAGGGCAATAGCATCCCTCACCCAATGTGACATATTTCGTTTAGTGGCAGCCACCCCCCGGTTGAGGCCCCCATTGCATATGAAAAGCTGCTCCGACTTACGCCACTGTCTAGTGAGGTGGACGTAAATATGAAGAGCACGTACTGGACACAGTAAGTGAAGTCTTTCTTGCTCTGCTGTCGTGAACGGCGGAGGACAGAAATCTTCAAGAACGACTGGATTTAAGGTCAAGAACAGAACTTTCGGAAGATAAATTAGGGTGAGGGTGCAAAATGGCTTTTACCAGCCCAGGGGAAAAGTCTAAGCAGGATGGCGAGGTTGCCAGAGCCTGCAAATCCCCAATTATCTTAAGAGAAGTAATAGCCTTTAGAAAAACCATCTTTAGGGTCAGAAACCTGACAGGCGCTGACTCTAGTCATTCGAAGGGGGTGTCAACTTGACCCTCGAGCATTATAGCGAATTCCCACGAAGGGACTGTCTCTCTAGTGAGCAGCCTCAACCGCTTGGCTCTACGAATGAAGCGGGTGACTAGAGGGTGTTTCCCCACAGAAACCCCATCAATCAGAGCATGGCAAGCCGAAATGGCGGCCACATAGATTCTGAGAGTACCAGGACATGTGCCTGAGGACAGTTTCTCTTGCAGAAACTCCAGCACTGAAACAATTTGGCAGTTAACTGGGTCTGCATGGTGTGTCATACACTGACTTTTGAAAACACACCATCTGAGGGCATAACTTCTTCTAGTGGAGGGAGCCCTAGCACTTAGAATAGTCTCTACTACATCAGCTGGAAGCCCATCATCTCTTAGTTGGTCCCCCTCAGGGGCCAGACATGAAGGTTCCAGACTGTCCCCTGCGCCTGAGACAGAAGATCACTCCTGACCGGAATTAGATCTGAGAACCACACTCTGGTCGGCCAACGCGGCGCTATCACGGACCAAGAGTGGGACCCAAAGTCAGAAACCGGGGTCTGAACCACATAGAAAGGGTACGAAGCCCCTGGCACATAACCCTTATTTGCCTGTGGGGATTGGCCCATTGGGATTGGCGTTTAGAATGGATTCAACACCCAAATACATTGTCCTCTGAGCAGTAGAGAGAACGCTTTTCTTGGCGTTGAGTCTCAACCCACGAGATTCGAGATGAGCTAGGGAGACAGCCCGATGCAGAAGCTCCAGCTGTTGAGACTGGGCAAGATTGAGCCAGTCGCCTGTGTAATTCAAAATGCGGATGCACAGATGAGCCAGTGCTGCATCCATGCATTTCGTGTATGTGCGGGGTGACAAGGATAGTCCAAATGGAAGAACCCGATACTGGTAAGCTTCGCCCCCGAAAGTGAACCTCAGGAACTTCCTGTGTTGTGGCAAAATTTCTACGTGAACGTAAGCGTCCTTGAGATTGATCGTCACGAACCAATCCCATAGTCCAAGATGATTGCCAGGCCAGCTTGATAACCAGTCCAAGTTAAGCCTGGCCACAGCGTTAGTCACCACCTCCAGCAATTCCTCAAACACTTTGCCATCACGTGAGGAATGCTCAGAGGTGGCACTCTCAGTCTCCATATCGCCAGAGGCAAGAGAACCCGCGTCTTTGGCTCGCTCTGAAGAAGCACTGGGGTGCGCTTCAGCAGCGAGGGCGAAGACATTGCGATCTGGGGAGAGCGCGAGAGAGAGAGGAGGATCGCGCTCTCCTCGTCTCTTGGCCAGCAGGGATAACTGATCATCATAAGGTAGCAAGCATCTCCTAATTGATGCTCTAGACATGATCTACTTTTTATTTTCTTTCTTTCTCTTTGCAACAAAGATACAAGACAGTGACAACGCACACACACAAAGCGGTCTCAAAGACAAAGAAACCTGAGTGTATGTCCGTTTCACGTCTATTTATAACCTCAGGTGCACGTAATCAAATGACGTCACCCACCAAGGTTACTTAAGCCAATTCTTGCCGTGTTTGACATGTGCTTTGCAACCGGTCGAACAAAGAATGTTCTCATATGCGTTATTGAAACGCAGCATCGCGTTATTGAAAATAAGTTGTATCTCTCATTCCTAGAAGACTCACAGTACAGACCCATTACACAATTTGTATAGTAAATTAAACCATGTTCTATCCCTCAGGTTGCTCTGTGTCATTTCATCTTCAATGTTCTGGGCATATTACTTTGGTACCCAGTTCCTCTTAGCCGTCTCCCCATCCGCATGGCACAATTTTTGGGTGAGCGGACGTCAGAATACAGGTGGTTTGCTGTGCTGTACCTGATTCTCTGCTTCCTCCTCCTGCCATCCATTGTCTTTGCCCTCTCCATGGCTGGATGGCAGGTTCTGGTGGGTATTTGTGTACCATGTGTTGCTGTCCTCCTCTGCATTGTTGTTGTGAATAGACTGCAATCACAAAAGCCTCACCTCCTGCCTTGGTGGCTGCAAACCTGGGACCACCTACCTCTCTGGATGCACTCACTCAAACCAGTGGATAACATCATCACAAGACTCACATTGTGCTGCAGGGAAACCCGGAACAATGATCAGAGCCGCACGTCTCCCGAGGATCTGCCACAGCTGACAGAATATGAAGCTGAGAAAAATCTTGCGCCTTTGGCACACAATAGCCCAGCTTTGATTTATGGTTATGAGACTGAGACTGGGGCTGTTTTTGACTCACTGAATGGCAAGAGCAGCAGGCTGTAGACGATATACTGTATGTGGTCCATTAAATGCTTTTTGATCCTTAGAATGGTTTATCTTTTTATATTGTGATTAAACAGGTTATTAATCCTCCCTTCACTCCCTTCACCAAGTGTGAGTGCTAAACTGACACAGCTGTAGCAATTCATTCATACATTGGAGGTACATTTTTTTTTCTTTTCTTTTTTTTTTTTTTAGTGAGAGGAGGTGCTTAACCTTAAAGAAAATTGTCAGCCTGTTATATAAGGTGTTGTTTTGTATTCATTTTATAAGTTTGTAAGTTTGGAATTTTATAAATCCTGTGACCATGTCTAAAGATTTAAACATCATGGTTTCTGTGTTGTTTTATTATTTTATATAGGAATAAACAGCAAAACAAAACAAACAATTTTTAAGAATAAAATACAAATTTTGTGTCACCACTAAAACTATAGTAATTGGGAAAAATGAGATGGGAGGAAAAATATATTTAAATGCCTTTGCATTCTCTCACAAAACTTTTGCATTCACCTGAGACATGTAGTAGTGGAAATAATATGAAATGGGAGGTAGAACATGATAACAGCAACTAAATATATTTTTCAATATATGTCAATGTCAAGCCAAAATGTTAGCATGACGACAGATAGCCATTTGATTTGTTTACTATTAGTTGAAAACTACCATTTAAAGCTATTTTACATGATAGGTTCATTTTATGCTGGCAAATATTTAAAATCTGACAACAAAAAACATATCAAAAACATAATGTGACATAACAGAAAAAGTAATTGGAGTAGCATATTCTTGCAAGTGCCTAATAATTGTCAGACTGATGGGAACACCCCATTTTTTTTACAGCATGTGGCACATAATTTTATGAACATGCCTGAAGTAATGGTCTGTTATAAATTCATGAAGGGTTGTTTTTCAGTCAAGCTCAGTACGACTAGATGAACACTTTTAAATTCACTTCGTTGAGTGGACCCCGTGGCTTCTACTGACAAGTCGATTTTAAAACGCACTGATTCAGTCCTCAGAAGCAATGACAAGCATAGTCAAGCATATAAATGGCTGACTAATTACAACACGGGAACTGTCATTGTCACATGAAATTACACTGACCAACTTTTCTTTGAGTTCAGCTTGATGCATAAAGGAAGTCTTTTCTTATTAAATGATGTCTAAATAATTTTATTAATTCTCATTATAAAAAAGGAATCGTACTGATGCATATATGCACAAATAATCCAAATTGACCTGCCTAATAATTTTTATGTTAAAAATCTACATAGAACAAGACCTGCCAGACACTCAATACATAAATATCAGTCCTCTAACAGTTCTCATTGATAGTGCTGCTCAAGATTTAAATGGAAGATAGGCCTACTGTACATACTGTACTTACTGAACTTGTGTATCCGACACGTATCACAGTGTGACCAATAATTCCAGGAACAACAAAAATGTGGGCTTCGAGGACCCACACAAACAAGATGCTGTAAAATCATTTTAAACTACTTGGTGGTGGTGCAATTAAATTTTGATTGAGGACCTCTGTACATTTCTCTCAAATGTTGATTAAGAGGTTGCTGCAGGACAGAAAGCCTAGTGCTTTTACAACATGATTTTGATACATTTTGATGATTTTGGTGTCTGGCTTGGGTTGTCCTGATCGATTGCTTCAGTCTGTTCCTGTCTGTTGTGCTGCTGAGAGGTTTGCGATTGTAGCTCCACTTTTTTATTGAATCTTTACCTTACTTTCACTTTCTGTTGTTTAAAGTGATAATATATAACTTAATTCCCAGCATATTTCTGGTATTATCTATCAAACTAATCTAACTAATTTGATCACTCTCTTTTAAAACCGCAAGTGCAGTGCGTTAGCATTCGTTAGCCGGTTAGCTTGTCACTCGCGGTTCCATTCGCGTTGTTATTCGCGCCTATTATTGTTTTCTTTTTTCTCGCTCCGTTTTCATTTCTCTCTCGCTCCGTTTTTCACGAGTTCATCAAACAACAGTGGTAAGTGGTAAGTTAAGTTGGTATCATTCATCAATCACGGTGAATAATGGCTTATTCTCCTGCTATTGTTATTTGCACAGTTTGCCACATGTACAGTTTATCTATCTCTGTCAGCGATGAGGGATTCACATGTGATAAATGCAGGGAAATACTTAGGCTGACAGAGAAGGTTTTAGAACTAGAGACACGCATCCAAACTTTAGTTGAGGACAGTAAGAATGTGAGGGCTGTAGATACTGCTTTGGATGTGACTAGCTCAGGGACTCCTGTACATTGTTTGGTTCCGGTATTAGAGCCTGTGCAGCAGGGCAACTGGGTGACAGTGAGGCGGCCTAGTCGCGGGTCAAAACACCGCTCTTCCCTTCCGATCAGAACATCAAACAGGTTCTCCCCACTTAGTGATGCACCCACTGAGAAACCTGATGAAAGTGCTCTAGTTATTGGCGATTCTATTGTACGGAACATGAAAATAGATACACCAGCCACCATAGTCCATTGTTTACCGGGAGCCAGAGCGCCTGACATCTTGGCAAATTTAAAAGTGCTGGCTAATGCTAAACGTAAATTCATTAAGATTGTTATCCACGTCGGCGCTAATGATGTTCGACTTCGCCAGTCGGAGATCACTAAAAATAATGTTAAAGAGATGTGTGAACTTGCAAGTACGATGTCAGACACTGTAATATGCTCTGGCCCCCTCCCTGCGGGGTGATGAGATTCATAGCAGACTGTCGTCACTCAATGGCTGGATGTCTAAGTGGTGCCCGCAGAATAACATAGGTTTTATAGACAATTGGACGAGTTTTTAAGGCAGACCTGACCTGTTGAAAAGAGATGGTGTTCATCCCTCCTGGGGTAGTGCCACTCTTCTCTCTAGAAATATGGCACATAGTCTTAGAGTTCGTACTTGACTAACTGGGGCCCAGGTCAGGAAGCAGACAGACTGGCTAAACCGACCGTCTGCTAGCCGCCTCACGTCACAAAAGTGAGTTAATTCTCAGCACATAGAGACTCCTTCACCTAGATATCACATTATAGAGACTGTGTCTGTTCCCCGAACTAGAAATTACAGAAAACGTCCAAACCAATTTATGAGTAACCATTTAATTGATGTTCAACAAATAAAAAATGTTTACAATACACAGAAACAATTGATAAAACTTGGCTTACTGAATATTTACATTTACATTTACATTTAATCATTTAGCAGACGCTTTTATCCAAAGCGACGTACAAATGAGGAGAACAATAGAAGCAATCAGACCATCGAGAGAGCAACAGTATACAAGTGCCATGACAAGTCTCAGTTAGTCTAGCACAGTACACGTAGCTAGGAATTTCTTTCTTTTTTTTTTTTTTTTTTTTTATTAAAGGGGTGGTTGATTGCGATTTCACTTTTTTAACATTAGTTAGTGTGTAATGTTGCTGTTTGAGCATAAACAATATCTGCAGAGTTGCGGCGCTGAAAGTTCAATGCAAACGGAGATATCGTCTTTTAAAATTCTGGCAGTTTAATGCCTACAAAAACGGCTGGTAAGGGACTACAACGAGTTACTTCCCGGGTCTGATACATCACAGACCCAGATAAACCCCGCCCCCGGGAACACACAGCAAAGGGGGCGAGGCCATGCTGCGCTGCTTTAGAGAAGAGGAAGAGAAAACTAGGGATGCACGTAAAAATCTATTCATATGAATCGCGATTCTGTCTTCTAACGATTCTAATGGATTCACAAGTTTCAAAATCATGTGTTCTAAAGCAGCGGTTCTTAATACTGTTCCTGCATCCCCCTGCTCTGCACACGCTCTGCATCTCCATCTCTCTCTCTCTCTCTCTCTCTCTCTCTCTCTCATTCAGATCAGCTCCAACAAACTGTTCCAATTATACACTTATTTTCACACAGCAATGAGAAGCATTATAAATGGACACGCGTGCGGTTGCTGTGCTGTATTGAAGCTTTAATCAGGATATAACCGTATATTAAAAGCTAACAGAATCAGTAGCACTTACAAATAGCAGCGTATTTAAAAGTATGAGACAACAACAACCAAACATACCATTAAGAGCCGTGCTTGCACAGGTTCTGCACGATCCTCTTCACTAATATCCTCTGGGTCTCAATCGGGCTCAAATTGATAAGCATTATAGTTTACTGTTTACAATTCAAACGGAGCGCATGGCTGAGGAGAGGGGCGGGACGTTCAGACGCATACTGGCGGTTTAGCGAATCACAACACACTGAGCCAGCTAACCAATCTCAGCCCATCGCGTATTTCTGAAGGAGGAGCTTCATAAAACCAGGAAATAAATCGAGGCGTTTGTCAGAGAAGGGACAGAGAGGTGTGGAATAAAGGTAAATTATGTGAAAAATAATGCGTTTTTAAAAAAACCAAGCATGAACACATGCTAGACTGCACCCCATAAACACAATCAAGCCTAGAAAAAAACCAGTCAACCACCCCTTTAAATAGAATAGGTAAGTGTTAGTATTAGTTAGTCAGGTGCTGGCGAAAAAGATGTGTCTTTAGATGTTTTTTGAAAATGGCTAAAGACTCAGCTGTTCGAATTGAGATCGGGAGGTCATTCCACCAGCTGGGCACAGTCCAGGAAAAGGTCCGTGAGAGTGATTTGGTACCTCTTTGGGATGGCACCACAAGACGTCGTTCACTTGCAGAACGCAAGCTTCTGGAGGGCGCATAAGTTTGAACTAGCAAGTTTAGGTACATTGGTGCAGTGCCAGTTGTGGTCTTGTAGGCAAACATCAGTACCTTGAATTTGATGCGAGCGGCTATTGGTAGCCAGTGTAACCTGATGAAGAGAGGGGTAACGTGAGCTTTTTTTCGACTCATTAAAGACCACTCTGGCTGCTGCATTCTGGATCAGTTGCAGAGGCTTGATAGTACATGCGGGAAGGCCCGCCAAGAAAGCATTACAATAGTCCAGTCTGGAGAGAACAAGAGCTTGGACAAGTAGTTGTGCGGCTTGCTCTGACAGGAAGGGCCTAATCTTCCTAATGTTGTATAAGGCAAATCTGCAGGACCGGGCCGTTGTAGCAATATGGTCTGTGAAGCTTAACTGATCATCGATCACAACTCCAAGGTTCCTGGCTGTCCTGGAAGGAGTTATGGTTGACGAACCCAGCTGTATAGAGAAGTTGTGGTGAAGTGATGGGTTGGCGGAGAACACGAGCAGTTCTGTCTTAGCAAGATTGAGCTGAAGGTGATGGTCCATCATCCAGCTAGAAATGTCACTCAGACAGGCTGCAATGCGAGCAGTTACTGGATCATCTGGTTGGAATGAGAAGTAGAGTTGAGTGTCATCAGCATAGCAGTGGTAGGAAAAGCCATGCTTCTGAATAACCGATCCTAATGACGACATGTAGATGGAGAAGAGAAGTGGTCCAAGCACTGAGCCTTGAGGAACTCCAGTAGCAAGAAGTTGTGACTTTGAAACCTCACCCCTCCAAGACACCCTGAAGGACCTATCTGAGAGGTAAGACTCGAACCACAAGAGGGCGGTTCCTGAGATGCCCATCTTTCTGAGGATGGACATGAGGATCTGGTGGTTAACTGTGTCAAAGGCAGCAGACAGATCCAACAAGATGAGTACAGAGGATTTGGAAGCTGCTCTTGCCAGTCTCAGGGCCTCTGTAACCGAGAGTAGGGCAGTCTCAGTTGAGTGGCCACTTCTGAAGCCAGATTGGTTGTTGTCCAGAATGTTGTTCTGTGCAAGAAACAGAGAGAGTTGGTTGAACACAACTCGCTCAAGTGACTTTGCAATGAATGGAAGAAGAGATACCGGTCTGTAGTTTTCTAAAAGTGCTGGATTTAGAGCAGGTTTTTTTAAGCAGTGGGCTTACCCGAGCCTGCTTAAATGCTGTGGGAAATGTACCAGTGTGAAGCGAGGTGTTGATAATGTGAGTAAGCGCAGGTATGACCGAAGAAGAAATGGCTTGAAGGAGGTGAGTGGGGATAGGATCTAGCGGACAAGTAGTGGGATGATTGGAAAGGATGAGTTTGGAAACCTCCGTCTCCGAGAGAGGAGAAAAGGAGGTGAGAGATTGTGTATTTGTCGTTATGAAGTTATTATTAGTTTGTGGTGTGAGGAATTGGTCACTGATGGTTTTTGTTTTATTTGTGAAGAAAGTTGCAAAGTCATCAGCAGTAAGAGTTGATGAAGGAGGAGGGGGGAGGAGGACAGAGAAGAGAAGAGAACGTTTTGAAGAGTGCGCGAGAGTCGGAACAGTTGTTAATTTTGTTGTGGTAGTATGTCATTTTAGCAGTGGAGACATTTGCAGAGAAGGAAGAGAGGTGTGACTGATACACACTAAGGTCGGTAGAGTTTTTGGATTTGTGCCATTTCCTCTCTGCAGCCCTTAGTTTAGCACGATGTTCACGGAGAACATCGGACAACCAGGGGGCAGAGGGGGTAGCGCGTGCTTGCTTGGCAGTGTTTATCAGGTCCCTTTCTACAAAAGCACTTTTTGTAAATGATTTGATTAATGATCATAACCTAGATTTGCTCTGTTTGACAGAAACATGGCTAAAACCAGATGAATACATTACTTTAAATGAGTCTACCCCCAAGATTACTGCTATAAAAATGAGCCACGTCCAAAAGGTAAAGGGGGAGGTGTTGCTACAATTTATAGCAATATTCTCAGTATTTCTCAGAGGGCAGGCTTTAAGTATAACTCATTTGAAGTTATGGTGCTGCGTATAACATTATCTAGAGAAACACGTGTTAGTGATAAATCCCCTGTGATGTTTGTACTGGCTACTGTATACAGGCCACCAGGGCACCACACAGACTTTATTTTTTTATTTTTTTGTTATCAACAATTTTTTTTTTTTTTTTTTTCACACATAACACAACATAGCATCCAAAATATAACAAAACTAAACAACAGACACATACTCAACATCTCAAGGTCCAATCAAAAGGGAGGGAGAGAGGGAAGGACAAGAAGAACACAAAAGTCACTCCTTTATACAATCACGTATATCTAACAAAAAACACTGCCAAGCATCAATGGTCGAAGGCCTGGCCCCACTGACTCGTGCCGTTGTACATTCACACGTCACTATTTGCAGGAGGCTACGGATCCAATATATTTTTCTACACATGTGTGGTGTAAACCAGTTCTGTATTATTGTCTTCTTCGCAGCTGTAAAACCAGCAAATAACATTTTCTTTTGCACTGAACTAATACAGAGACCAGAATCATCATTAAGAAGACACAAACTTGGGATAACAGACCAATCAATTCGCAGTAATGATGATAAAACCAGGTTTACATGTGTCCATAGACTGATGACGACAGGACATTCCCAAAACATATGCAGAAAAGTGCCTGATGATGTAGTGTTACATATATGGCAGTTCAAATTTGACTGTAGTTTCATTTTAAATCTTTTGTAAGGAGTTATGTATGCTCTATGAATGACTTTGAAGTGAATAAGACGATGAGCCAGATTTTTAGATTTTAAGCTGAGATTAGACCACACTCTCTCCCAGTCGACAGATAAATTAAGGTCAGATAATTCCCTATTCCAAATAGTTTTAATAGAAAGAGGTTTTGTAATTCAATCAATAATTTTATTATATATTAAGGAAACAGATGGCCGACCAGCAGATGGTGCAATCCAGTCCCGCATAGGATGAGAGGAAATAGAAGATGCCCACGGACCGCCATATGCTTTGAGAGCAGAACGTAATTGAAGAAAGACTAAATATGCGGATGCTGGTAGACAAAATTTGGTTCTTAATGTCTGAAATTAACAGAGGCTCTGGTTATCATATATATCCCCGCACGTGTTTACACCTAAAGAAGACCAAGAGGGTTGGACAAATGGACGATTTCTGCATACAAAATTAAAATTGTGCCATAAAGGAGTACTGTTACAAAATTTGAAGGGTCCACCTATCCGACGTTCAACCGTTTTCCAGATCTTAATAGAGTTAGCCACAACCGGACCAAATTTATAATTATCCCCTTTTTTTCCTGTGCCAGTAAATAAAATATCTTGAAGTCTATTTGGTTTAACCTTGTCAGCTTCAATCACCCTCCATGAAACTGTAGATTGAGGATCAACCCAATTATGAAGAGCTTTAAGCTGGAACGACCAATCATATAATTCAAAATTTGGTACAGCCAGTCCTCCTGCGCTATTAGGATGTTGTAATGTGGTAATTTTAATTCTGGGACATTTATCATTCCAGATAAACTTAGAAATTATGGAGTTGATCTCCTTAAAGTAACCTGGAGGGGGAGAAAGGGGTAGCATAGAGAAAAAAAAATTAAATCGAGGTAACAAATTCATTTTAACAGTAGAGATTCTTCCTTGGAGAGAGACTTTAAGATTCTTCCATCTTTGAATATCATTTTTGACCTTAACTAAAATGTTATTAAAATTGTCTCTGGCAATCTTATGAATGTTTTTATATATGGTAATGCCCAAATAGATGAAAGATTCCTTAATAGGGATAAATGATATAGGGAATGATAAATAGGGAATAGAAGAATTAACCTTAACATTGTTAATTGGCATTAAAGCAGATTTGCTCCAATTTATTTTATATCCTGATAGGCTACTAAAATTATAAAATTCCTTAATTATACTAGAGACTGAAACATCAAAGTGGTCTAAATATAGAATAATATCATCAGCGTATAATGAAATACTATGATTATGATCATGAATCTTAATCGATAATTCAGATTTCCTGATGGCTTGCGCTAAGGGTTCAAGAGATAGACAAAACAATAAGGGGGAAAGCGGATACCCCTGCCTCGTTCCCCGCTGTAAAGGGAATGAGGGGGAAATAATATTACCAGTTATGACTGATGCTGCAGGTGAGTGGTATAATGTCTTAATCATAGAAATGAAGTGTTCACCGAAGTCGAAACATTGCAGAACTGCCCACATATAATTCCACTCTAGCCTGTCAAAGGCTTTTTCTGCATCAAGTGAAAAGACCGCACAAGGGGTTGGGTAGGAGTCCGCAAAGTCAAGAATATGAAGGAGTCGACGCATATTGTCAGATGCATTGCGCCCCTTGATGAAACCAGTTTGGTCCTCCTTGATCAGACTATGAATTACCTTCTCCATACGAGAAGCAAAAACTTTAGCATAAATTTTTTAGATCACATGGGATAAGCGAAATCAGTTTGTAGCTGGAACAATCTAATGGATCTTTCCCTTTTTTAAGAAGTAATGAAATCAGTGAAGTTTTTTGATCTCTATGAAATACCCCATGTTCAATTGCAAAATTAAATGAGTTAAGCATAAGTATCCCTACCAAATCCCAAATTTCTAAATATAATTCAGGAGGGAGACCATCTAGACCTGGTGATTTGCCCTTTTGAAGGCTTTTTAGAGAGACGTGGAGTTCCTCCAAACTTAATGGGGCCTCCAAAGATTCTTTATCTATCTGTGAGATCCGAGGCAGTTCCAATTTATCTAAATACTGCTTATAAATTGGTTCATCAAAATCTGTTTTGGCTTTATACAGATTTGTGTAAAAACCTTTAAATATGTCATTAATTGCCACAGGATTCGTGGTGACCTGATCATCCGATGATTTTATTGCACTAATATATGCCTTAGACTCGCATTCTTTCAACCTAAGGGCCAATAAATGACTAGGTCTCTCTGATTCGAAATAATATTTTTGCCTAGTCCTATGTAAAATAAATTCCGCCTTTGAGTGTGAAAGTAAGTCATATTCTTCTTTTAAAGAGGACAGCTGTGTAGCCTGTTGCTCAGTAAAATGTTGTTTTTGTAGGTTTTGTAATGATTGGATTTTATTTTCTAATTGTGTAAACTGGTGAGTTTTCGCTTTGGCAAGAGTTGAAGAGAAAGATATACAGAAACCTCGTATAGCACACTTAGTCGTTTCCGACAATATTTGAGGATTGCATATTAATTTCAAGAAATTCCTTAATATTCTTTTAGAGAAGTAATGTCTGATTACTTAATAATGAGTTAAAGCGCCATCTCGCTTTAACATTGCACAACACAGCAGAATGATCAGATAATAAAATTGGTAATATAGAGATGAATTAGATGAAATTAAAGATGGGCTGATAAATATGTAGTCTATCCTAGAGAAAGTCTTGTGTCTATTAGAAAAAAAGTGAAGTCCTTAGCTTTAGTATTCTGAATTCTCCAAAGATCGATTAAGTTAAGCTCAGTGATAAATTTATTCAGCAATTTAGTTGATGGATTGGCTGTTGTATCAGATTGAGATTTATCTAAAGCAAGATTTATGACAGCATTAAACTCACCACCCACCACTAGAGGGCAATCAATCTCCTCAAGTAGAGTTTTGGAAATCTGTGTAAGGAATGCACCGTCTGTCTCATTCGGACCATAAATAGAGACCAATGCTAACCTATTATTATATATCTTGCATCGGATAAAAACAAATCTACCCTTCTCATCACTACCAAGGTGTTCAATCGTTAAATTTAACTTCCGGTTAACAAGGATAAGCACCCCCTTTTTTTGAGCGCTGGAAAAAGCTGCTAATTTATAATACTTATTCTGTAAACGTGCCACGTCAGATTGTTTTAAATGTGTCTCTTGAATTAGGGCACAGGAAATAGATTTACGGTGTAATTATTCTAACACACGGGTTCGTTTAACAGCAGAATTTAAACCATTCACATTCAGTGATAAAATATTTAGAGTATGCATTGAATATTCGTAATCCCAAGATTGTATTCAATAAATGAAAAAAAACAGAAGCACCTCAATTCTGTAAATAGCATGTAAACGCTGATGTGCATTCCAGATACCAAACCTCCCAGATGAAAAATCCCTTTAGAAATAAGGTAAAATAAATAAAAGTATAAATGTCTGTTGTAAAAAATTAAAATAAAAACATGAACAACTGACAACCATAAACAAGGAACAATTCAGACCGCACATTACCGAGAACATAGGTCTGACTGAGCAACAAAAAATAGTGATGGTTCGTGACCGATCCACTCCAACGCAAGACATGTCTCCTGAAAGGCTCACACAGCCCAAAAAAAATATATATATTTTTTTAATTAAACCTACTCTCCATTAGTCCCCTCCAAAATAAAAAAAAGGAGTGTCAGTCTTACCAGCAACGAGATCGTTGTACCGGATATATAGGGACAATATCCCAGTAGGAGAGAGGGGAGAAGAAAAAGCAAAAAACAGGTCTATCAAGTGTCCATGTCCATCCTGCCACCATCCCCCCCTGGGCAGCTAGGACCATGTCCATCCCGGCCATCAAGCTCCTCCCGCCGGGCCGGAGAGACAGCGGCCGCTGTTCCCCTAGTGTTCACCAAGTGCCGTCATCCTCCCCAAAACCGGATTAAATGCCTTTCTCCTGATCACTGTAGCTGGACTAAAGTCGGGAAAAAATAGAAGCGTGACACTGTCCTGTGAGCATTTCACCGGATAAGCCCGCCCGGCACCCCTCAGGATTTCCGATCTGTCATGCCATCTTAGTACACGGAAGATGAGAGTGCGCGGCCGACCGGAGCCCCTCCCTCCGTCACACACGCGATGCGCCCGATCAATCCCAACGTCACGGCCCCTCAAGGAAGGAATCCACTTGGAAAGATCAACTCTGAGGAAACCAGCCGCATTGGTTGTTCTATTATGAATGTGTATAGTATGAATTTAATCTGGACATACTATATCCGTCATGTTGTCATTGTCAAGTGTCAGTTGCTTCGCTTCACCAGCGATAGTTCTATTACTGGGAAATACAAGAGTCCGTAGTACTTACCACTGGGGAAAACATAACAGTCAGCTTGGATCATGTGTGCCTTGATAACCAATCATGTTACAGCGTTGACATCATTGAATTTCAGTCAGAGTTGTGCAACAGTCAACCGCTGTTTACGGATATCATAGTAATTAATGAGGAGTGCCGTAAATGGAATCCTACCTGTTGTAAAAAGTCTGTGGCTTCTCTATATAAAACACAATTTTTTGGTCTAAACTCTAAAAATAGTTCTATCATGACAAGATTTTAGCATGGTAATGGATATGGCAATGTTAATGTATTTGGTCTTGGCAGAATAGATCTGCTACGCTGCTGCTGCTGAAGGTTATTGCTGTGGTTGTAGATTATTGTTGCTGCTGCTGCAAGCACGTACATATGGCGATACGGTGCTGTGAGTATTTAAGACATACTGCTGCTGCACAAATAGCATTAAATAACCTGTAGCAGTTCTACACAGGTAGAGCTGGGGAAGGTGGAGGGCGTGCACCCGTGCAGCAAACTGCTCAAGTGGTTGCTAACCAGCCATTTAAATGTAAAGCAGTAAGCTCATTGGCTGTGTATTCAACATGAACCAATCAGCTTGTGCCAAGTCATTTAACACTGAATATCATCAGTCACGTTAAAAACCCATCAGCCTGCGCCATCTAAAGGTTCATGAAAGAACTTGGTATTTCAATCCAAAACTATTGTTTAGTATAAAACATGTTGAAGATTAGCGTATAGATTGTCAATTCATTAAATGGTAAGCTGTTTCTTCACAAAAGCTATTTATTCAGTGAAGTGAAGCTCCTCCTCCATTGACATCCATTGGTCTCCTTCCCTGCTTACCACCAAAGTGTCAGTGTTAACATTAGCCATTATGCTTTTTTTGGCTTAAAGTGGGAGGCTTTCCTTCCAGTGGCTTTGGCTTCACTACCATTCACAAAAACAGACTGGCAATGTTACAGTGGTGCCTGCAGCTGTATGGCTCTGACTGACCTGAGAAACATTTTCCCTGTGAATATTTCAGTTAGGCTATTATGTGCATCCCATATTTCTGTCGACTAACCAAGTGCTGCCAATCATTTGTGAATTAATCATTGTTTTGAGTCGGTTTTTCCCCCCGTTTCAGTCAGCTGGCCAAACAGGTTTGTAAAATGGTCTGAAACGATTCACATTTGTTCAGAGCACTCAGTCAGTAAAAAAGACAGTATCAAGATACTTAACAATCAGCAAACAAACTGCACTCGATAATGTTGATATTCACCTACAAAGTGAAACAGGGATACAGCTGAAAGGGCTATTTTTTGAGAGGCGACTTTGGAAAAAAATCAGCACCAATAAGCACCATTTATACCAAAAAGTCTGTGATGATTTCCAGTTGTTTTCCTACATGTGCTTGATGGATGTCTTTGACCATTTCATTGATTTATATAATTTTTGTGTTTTAAAATATAACTAAAGATAAATTAAATATGTCTAAAGACTGCTTAGTTTGTAGTAGTTACATGAATGCTGGACAAATAATATATTATTAGGCGCGTTCGACTTTAAGCGGCGCTGCACAGAATGGTCAGTGTATGACATCAAAGTACCGCGAGAGTGATAAGAGAGCCGATGGATCCTATGCTTTCGAATGGCTCTCGCAGTACTTTGATGTCATACACTGACCATTCTGTGCAGCGTCGATTAAAGTCGAACGCGCCTATTGTCACGGAGTCACAACCATCACAGACTAATTGCCACCCATCATCACCAGATTAGCATGCTCCACCCTCTCGGTCACTTTCCCCAGAGTTCTGATTCAAGGCACCTGCACCTCATCAGCACAGTCACTATAAAGAGCCACCTCTCCTGCAAACCCTTGTCTGGTCTCGTCTATACGTACTCTACAGACTCCTTACCTGATACTAACCGTCGCCTTGGAACTCTTCCCATCTTCTGTCATCCAGTATCCATCCTCTACCCTTCATCTGCTTCGTGTCTATTCCTTCGTGTCTATTCTATTCCTGAGAGACCTTCCCATTACCATCAGCTAAGTCTGCATTGGATCCTCTTGTCATTTCCTACTCCATTCTGTGCCTCTGCTCAATAAACTCTGTGTTTCTACTATTCACCTGTCTGCCTCCTTTTGTTGTGTGACAGAAGACCAGAACCAGTATGCAGAGCTCCACGGAGACTCCCGCTGATCGGCCATCCGATCCTTTCGCTGAACTGGTTAACGCTGTTCGTCTGTCTCTCCAGCCCTCCACGCCTGCTACACTATCGGACATTCCCGCCGACCTCATTCACGCAGCACGTCAATCACTCCTGCTAACTGCACCCGCGACCTCCCCTGCTGCCTCTGCCAGTCCAATTGCTCGACCCGCGACATTCACCGGTGAGGGAGAGGATTGCAGCGGGTTCATCCTGCAGGTGTCACTCTATTTTGAAATGCAGTCTCACCAGTTCACCAACGATCGCGCCCGAGTGGCGTTTATCATCTCTCTACTGTCTGGTCGCCCTCTGCAGTGGGCTCAATCCCTATGGCAAGCCAACGCTTCCATAACCACATCACTCTCAGCCTTCATCGCCCACTTTAAGGAGGTTTTTGGCCAAACCGCCTCAGAACTTTCAGTGCACGAACAGCTGTTCAATCTACGCTCTCCAGTTTCACACATTGGCGGCCGCTAGTGGCTGGAATGAGACTGCATTACTCACTGCATTCCGCCAGGGCCTAAACGCTGATGTAAGACAGCTAATGGTGATCTATGATGATTCTATGGGACTAGAGAACTTCATTCCAAAGACCATCAGAGTTTCTCAACGTCTCACAGCATGCACCCTCTCTGAACCCGCCTTGCATCCTCCACCAGCCGTATCATCAGTCGCCCTTCCAGCACCTGAACCCATGCAGGTGGACTCCTACCACCTGACACAAGCGGAGCGTCAGAGGAGAATTCTTCACTGCCTATGCCTGTACTGTGGAGGAGAGGGTCATGTCATCACAGCCTGCCCGGTCTGACCACCTTGCCCAGCGATGAGTTCTGTTCAACTTCCACCTCAAATAGCTCCTTTAGTTCGGACAACTGTACAGATCTTAACTCCACAAATCTGTGTTTCAGCACAAGCCCTCATCGACTCAGGTTCAGCTGGGAACTTCATCTCCCCCCAAATTATCCAGGAACTAAATGTCCGCAAGAAACGCTGCTCCCAGGACTTGAGAATTCACACCATCCAAGGAAAGCCACTGGGCCGTGGTCACATCAGGCACCTCTCTTCCACACTGAAGCTCCGCAATGGATGCCTGCACACTGAGGAGATCGTGTTCATGGTGCTGGAAGGATCCACTGCGGATATCATCCTGGGACGCCCGTGGATGTCACAACACAATCCTAATATCAACTGGAACACCGGTGAAATACTGCAATGGAGTGAGTCTTGCTTCCACACATGCCTGCCATCTGTCCAAAAATCACCCATTTCTCGACCCTCCAAATCGAAACCTACCACTCTCTCCCTCAATTCGACCACCGTCGAGAGCCCTGAAGTGGAGCACCAGGGTGAGATTTCTCTGGAGTACCGGGCGTTCCAGGATGTCTTCAGCAAGCGGTTGGCAACCCAACTTCCTCCTCATCGGTTCCACTGTGCAATCGACCTGCTACCTGGGGCTACTCTGCCCAAAGGCAGAGTTTACCCATTGTCCATCCCAGAGCAAAAGGCCATGGAGGAGGGGGTACTGTCACGGAGTCACAACCATCACAGACTAATTGCCACCCATCGTCACCAGATCAGCATGCTCCACCCTCTCGGTCACTTTCCCCAGAGTTCTGATTCAAGGCACCTGCACCTCATCAGCACAGTCACTATAAAGAGCCACCTCTCCTGCAAACCCTTGTCTGGTCTCGTCTATACGTACTCTACAGACTCCTTACCTGATACTAACCGTCGCCTTGGAACTCTTCCCATCTTCTGTCATCCAGTATCCATCCTCTACCCTTCATCTGCTTCGTGTCTATTCCTCTGCAAGAGAGAGACCTTCCCATTACCATCAGCTAAGTCTGCATTGGATCCTCTTGTCATTTCCTACTCCATTCCGTGCCTCTGCTCAATAAACTCTGTGTTTCTACTACTCACCTGTCTGCCTCCTTCTGTTGTGTGACAATTATAGTATAAATTAGAGTTTTTTGGGTTGTTTTTTTTTGGCAAAAGCAGTGGCCACAAAGCTGTTTTTCTGAACCTGGATCCTTGTAGCATAAATGAAGTATGTTTGTTGTCCTGAATGTATGAAATTTATGTGTGAAATCTGAATGAAATTCAGCAGTGCTGTGTTCGAAGGGTGTTGCACTGTTGTAGAGCTGCCTTTGCAATTTACAGTCTGTTTTTGAAACAATCTGATGGGAACAGGCAGTTCCTGGCAGTTTCATCATATGAGGAGTTAAGTTAGTTGACCTTGTGAGACTGGCATGGAACTGGAACTGGATCTATGGGGCAGGTTTCTCGGGCCAGACGGCATGTGAGAAATTGTAGAAGATCAAGCAGCACAGCAGTTAATTAATATAAAGCTTTGGCAGTGCAGCGGGTCTTTTCTTCCCTCTTTTTGAGTTTGGAGTACAGATATTGTTGGCTATCACTTTTAATATCTGTAATGGCAGTTATTAAATTTACAGCAGTTATGAACCTCAGCCTTACTTAGTACCAAATATGTGGATGTGTAATCTTCTTGGATAACATACTGTTGTTTTTAGAGGGAATAAAATATTTTTGGTGGTTCTGAGTATAGGCCTTAGACAGGTTAGACATCATATTGAATTTAACGTGAATGAAAACAAAGCTGTTATGGAAAGATGTACAGTCATTACAGTGGTGTGCACTGTATAAAGGTCCTAGATCACACACTTTTCACAACTATTAAAAATGTTTTATGGAGTTTTTGTCTACAATTTTTTTTTTTCCGAAAGACATTTCGTCAGTTGGCTAGTTCTTAGACACTACAATCCATTGAACGCACCATACTTCAAGTCCTCACAACCATGTTTTCGTTCCTGTTAAAAATGAAACATGGCTCTATTCTGACCAAAGTCTAACAAATTTCTTAAAATTTAAGAGAACAGTTCACCCCAAAATGAAAATTTGCTGAAAATGTACTCACCCTCAGGCCTCCAAGATGTAGATGAGTTTGTTACTTCGCCATTTTGGTGAAATGTAACATTTAATTAAATACAATGGGTGCCATCAGAATAAGAGTCCAAACAGTTGATAAAAACAGCACAAGTAATCCAATCCATTGACTCCAGTTGATCAATTAATGTCTTCTGAAGTGAAAAGCTGAATGTTTGTAATTAATTCATCATTAGTTTTGAACCTTAAATTGTTGTTTCCGGCATAATATTGGTTTCTTCAGTGAAAAAGTTATCTAATCTGAATCAGGAGAGAAATATGTACAGATTAAGCACCATTAAAAGCAAAAACAGACCAAAACATTTCTAAAGAAATATACTGTGGATTTTGATGTGAGAGAAAAACAGAGGATGGATATATATTATGTATATATTATATATACAGGTGCATCTCAATATATTAGAATGTCGTGAAAAAGTTATTTTTTTCTTGTAACTTATTTCAAAAAGTGAAACTTTCATATATTTTAGATTCATTACATGTAAAGTAAAACATTTCAAAAGGATTTTTTGTTTTAATTTTATTGATTAGAGCTTACAGCTCATGAAAGTCAAAAGTCAGTATCTCAAAATATTAGAATACTATTTACATTTGAGTTTCAATAAATGACCATCCATACAGTATAAATTCTGGGTATCTCTTGTTCTTTGAAATCACAATAATGGGGAAGACTGCTGACATGGCAATGATCCAGAAGATGAACATTGACACCCTCCACAAAGAGGGTAAGTCACAGAAGGTCATTACTGAAAGGTATGGCTGTTTACAGAGTGCTGTATCAAAGCATATTAAATGCAAAGTTGACTGGAAGGAAGAATTTGGGTAGGAAAAGGTGCACAAGCAACAGGGATGACTGCAAGCTTGAGAATACAGTCAAGCAAAGCTGATTCAAACACTTGGGAGAGCTTCACAAGGAGTGGACTGAAGCTGGAGTCAGTGCATCAAGAGTCACCACGCTCAGACGTCTTCAGGAAAAGGGCTACCAAGCCACTTCTGAACCAGAGACAACATCAGAAGCATCTTACCTGGGCTGTGGAGAAAAAGAACTGGACTGTTGCTCAGTGGTCCAAAGTCCTCTTTTCAAATGAAAGTACATTTTGCATTTCATTTGGAAATCAAGGTCCCAGAGTCTGGAGGAAGAGTGGAGAGGCACAGAATCCATGTTGCTTGAAGTTCAGTGTGAAGTTTCCACAGTCAGTGATGATTTGGGCTGCCATGTCATCTGCTGGTGTTGGTACACTGTGTTTTCTGAAGTCCACAGTCAACGCAGCCATCTACCAGGAATTTTTTAGAGCACTTCATGCTTACTTCTGCTGACAAGCTTTATGGAGATGCTGATTTCATTTTCCAGCAGGACTTGGCACCTGCCCACACTGCCAAAGGTACGAAAAGCTGGTTCAATGACCATGGTGTTACTGTGCTTGATTGGCCAGCAAACTCGCCTGACCTGAACCCCATAGAGAATCTATGGGGTATTGTCAAGAGGAAGATGAGAGACACCAGACCCAACAATGCAGATGACCTGAAGGCCCCTGTCAAAGCAACCTGGGCTTCCATACCACCTCAGCAGTGCCACAAACTGATCACCATGCCGCGCCAAACTGAGGCAGTAATTAAAGCAAAAGGAGCCCCTACCAAGTATTGAGTACATATACAGTAAACGAACATACTTTCCAGAAAGCCAACAATTCACTAAAAATGTTTTTTTTTTTTATTGGTCTTATGAAGTATTCTAATTTGTTGAGATAGTGAATTGGTGGGTTTTTGTTAAATGTGAGCCTAAATCATCACAATTAAATGAACCAAAGACTTAAACTACTTCAGTCTGTGTGCATTGAATTTATTTAATACACGAGTTTCACAATTTGAGTTGAATTACTGAAATAAATGAACTTTTCCACAACATTCTAATTTATTGAGATGCACCTGTAATATGTTTAAAGCATTAGAAGTGCTACATTAACAAAAATAAGGAATTGTATTTTTATTAACTGACATTAACAACGATTAATACATTTACATATGCCTATTTCTCATTGCTAGTTGATGCCAGCTGGTGCATTAACTAATGTTAATTAATGGAACCTTATTGTAAAGTGTTACCAAATACCCTTTGGTCAAGATATTAGGGGATCATGATGTACACCTTATTAATAATTTTTCTACACATATTATCATAATTAATATCATGTTTTATAGGTTTAAGATGAAAAGTAATGGAGTGGAAATTTTCTCATAAAGATCTCATACAAAATTAATGAAACATGTTCATTCCTGGCATGCCATCTAATCCATCAAAATCTAGATTTTATTTAGAGAGCTCCTGCTCACTCCAGGTGTCTGATTTTCCAGTGGATGTTGTTGTTTAATAGACACGAGAGAGGCCTTTTCCTTTGAATCTTACAGATTGTGTTGGGTAATTAATCACATTAATTAATCATAATGTCTTGGAGCTACAATCTTCATACAGGCAAATTTCACAAATGAATTACCATTGTCAACAGAGTAGTCAAAGTGAGACTACTTTCTATTTCCCAAAAAACAAACATTCTCCCATTTGGAAAACAATTTATTGCATTACAGCCAATTTTTGTTTTCTGCCTTTAGCCTTTACTTTACCTTTACTTTACCTTTCACCACAAATCGTAAGTCTTTTGTCTCAAAATGCATCTGATAATTTAATGGATTCTACATGCAGCGATATTCTTTCGAGTTATATAGAGACAAACAGTTGTTTAGAGATGTCCGGTGGTGATATTTGTTGCTATTTGGTGTTTTGGGAGAAAATAAAATTAGGAAGACCTTTAACCTCAAGGGTTGCTTTAGCCATGTTGTACCCTGTGTCTCTGCTGCAGGGGTTTATTTCAGTTTAGGATTAAAGTGTCAAAAATGATTGGGTTTTGATGAAAGCGTTGCTTTCAGGTGACAGCAAGGAAATTGTTTTTTTGCAGCTATCCTATGGTGAGACATGATTAAAATAATGTTCTAGACACTTTAACATGTTCGCTATGAGGAGCCAAAGATTATTCAATTACCGGTATGTATGAGGTTATGTTTCTTTTAGCCAAACCTCCTGTGATTGCATTAAAAAAAAAAAAGGAATAATTGTTTTTTGTTCAAACAGCAGTAAACAGTCATTCCATTGTGCTAACTACTTTGTCTCAAAGTTGCTCATGTGTTATTTCATTAAAAGTACAGTAATTTAGCTCTTGCTGAATCAGAGCAGATCCAAACAATTGGTAACACTTTATTTTGATAGTCCACTTTAAACATTCTACTAACAGTAAGTAATTTTGCAACTGCATGTCAACCAGCAGTCATTAGAGTATTAGTAGACTGTCTGCTTAATATCTACTAACACTTTATTTTGATGGGTCCACAACATACAACACACTGACAATGAGAAACTTTGCAAGTACATGTCAACTTATTCTACTAAACCTAACAGTCTACTCAGTTAGTAGACATGTAGTTGCACATTAATGAGAATTAGTTGACATGTAGTTGCAAAGTTACTTATAGTTAGTGGAATGTCTAAAGTGGACTGTCAAGTGTAACGCAAATAATTTTCCATATTAAGAAAAAAGTTGTCACTTCAAGTATAAACCATGAACTGAACCATAGCAGAAAATAAAGTCTTAAAAGGACAGTTCACACAAAAAAAAAAAAATTTGAACTGACATAAGGGTGAGTAAATGATGATAGAATATTCACATTTGGGTGAACTATCCCTTTAAAGTCCCAAGTAACATTAAGAAAGTGGTAAATCAAGGAGTTTATTTAGTTTGAAGCTTTTTGAGCATTCTTTTAAGAACTGTTCACTGAAATGTTCTTTGGGGAGCTTGTTTTATTAAGATGCAGGAACGGATCTTCTAAGGGTACTTCTGTGCCATTGTTGCCTACCACTGCGGACTGCAGTCACAACATTTGCAGCCAAGCTATTCTCCAAGACGCTCTCCAGAAGAATATTTTAAAAGTTCACCTTTGAATAAACTCTGCAGTACACTGTTATTTTCACATTTATGCCAACGTAGCAGCATTAAACATTCATAATAAAGGTTCAATTTCAGTGTAGAAACACAAACAGCCAGAGTTACAACGTTCTGTCACTAAAATCACCATATTCTGTCTTCATGATCTCTGTTTTGGTTTTCTCTAAGCTTTTTGATATTAAAGAACAACATGCTCAAGTTTGTCAACAACCTGATTAGAGTACACTAGATCCTTCCCTTCTGTTAGAAGATCCATTCCTGCATCTTAATAATATACTGCTGTCCTTATGACAGTGAATTCACTGATGGAGTCACCTACACAGTTAAATGAGCTGCACTCCTAGTCACCTCCCCCTCACTTTTATGTAAAGTGCAGCGTGTGTTCCAGCCACCTACACTGAGAATGTTAGCAGCAGGCCCATAGGGAAAGAAACAAACTGCTCCACATTACACAACATTAGGCTTTGATGCATTGAGCTTGGGCAGAACCGTTTGCAAGTTTGATCCACTTCATTCAATGTTACGAATCTTATAAAAAAATCTCATCAATTTGATTTTGAAAACCATTTCTGTCAAATTGTGAATACCACTTTCTTTCAGAGCTGCTTATTTACGATGCATTTCCAAATTGAGTTTCTGCTGTGTTGTTATTTAAAGTGCTTTTGTTAGGGGATGTGTATCCGTTTTTAACTTCATTTCAAACAGGCGGACTATAAAGCGTGTAATAGACCCAGAAACCATTCCAGCCTACACAGTGAAATCTGCTGCCTGTGATATTAAACAAACTAACCTGCTCGCACATTTATAATTCACCCACACCTGAAGTCATTAATACACCGTGAGAAACAGAAATGTATATGGAAAATGTCACATTTCTTTGCTTCCATCCATTTGAATTTCATGAGAAGGCCCAGTTGCTGATTGTTAAGAATATGGAAGTGTTTTGCCAGACTGGCAAGATCATAAATTGCACTTTAGCCCCCTCCCTCCCTCCTTTTTTTTTTTTTTTGCTGGTTTTAGAAACGCTCTGAATGGCATTTCCCAGACATCCTGTGGTAACATTAATTAGACAGTAATTTGTTTTGAAACTCCCCCCCCATGGGTTCTGATTGTTAAGTAGGGAATATTCATAGGTTTGAGAATGTCAGTGTTTAAAGAGTCCCTTACACCTCAATTAGCCCTTCTTGTTGAGACGCTGGCAAAATATAAAGGAAAATTTTACCTAAAAATGACAGTTCTGTCATGATTTACTCAGCTTCATGACATTCCAAATCAAAAAATGCTCTTTCGTCTGTGGAACACAAAAGGATACGTTTTGAATAATTGTATGGCTTTAAAGTAAAAAAAAATCTGAATCTGAAAAATCACCTTAAAACTCAAATTCTATATACGTATATTATATATATAAAGTTGCTTGAAATCATATGATAGCTTTATGTGGCAAACCAACCAAAAATAATTTGTTATTCACTAAAAATCTACCCAGTCTCCAGTCAGCTATTAACCGAGTTTACGTTGAGTTTAACTAAAAAAATAGACCATTTATAAAAGAATCATTCTGAATCACTAGTTTTATGGACTGGATCAACTGATTCATAAGATCTGACTCAAAAGAAAAAATTGTTTATGAATCAAACATTACTGCTTCTTTTCAGTGAATTACAATCTGTTGCTCATATAATTTCACTAGACTTAAAATTTGTATAGACAATTTTATATTTAATGTTTTTTATGGTGCTTTTGCATCCTTTTTGAATCTTAAAAGCCTTTTTGAACCTTGAAAGCTTTCACATCTATTCATTGCAATTGCATGGAAAAGAGCAACAGGGACATTTTTGAAAAATTCTTCTTTTGTGTTCCAAGAAGAAAGGTTTAAAATAACACAGGTGTGAGTAAACGCTAACAGAATTCTAGTATATTTCACTAAGAACATGTTTGTTTATATTTTTGTAGTGCTAAAACATGACACCTGATGATCTTCGCATAAGATACGTATTTATTTTGACTGACTCTGAATGAAATTACACCTCTGTTCAGTGGGGCATTATTATTTTGAGCCTGACTTGAATCTGGCATGTTTTCAAAGCACCTCCTTTCATGAATTTTTCCCTTAGGGTGAAATAAGAAATGAGACACATACTGCCCATGATATCATTAAAGATTAAGCAATCACAGTCGGAATAACCTGCTCTAGGTTTAGAACACATGATGTAATACATCACAAACATGTTTCTATCTGCTTGAAGGATAAAGTAAAATAAAATTGAAAAAAAATAATAATAATCTCATCTTCGAAGCACGTTGTCATGCACATCTTGCTGTGTTGTAATCAGCACGCACCTGTTCCATTTTGCTCGCCTTACATTTACTCTAGATTGTGATTTCAGAGGTGTTATGAAAAACCCACAATGTAGCAGCTGAGCGCTTTTCACAGTAAAATGTGCCCATTGTTATGACCCTGAAACAAAAACAGACTCTGTTTAATGTTATGTATGCTTCAGTACTAACAGCTTGATCATGCTTTCTTTTGCCAATGCTATGTAAAGCCTAAACACTCAAATTGTATATAGGCAAGTATATAGGCCGATCTGGTTTACTACAGGGATTAAGTTTAATGAACTTTAAATTAGCTTTCTGTGATCCAGGCAGCCTGAGCTAACAACGGACAGACTACGTCACTTCAGGGATTTCATCTGAGAAATAACAACTAACAATCAGTGTGTTTGTGGAAGGTACAGGGAGAGCAGAGATCTCTGGCTATATGTGTCAGACCCCAGAGAGCCCCTGGGAGGCTGTGAAAGCAAACATCACACACAAGAGAAAAGCTATTGAATAAGTTCAAAACACATCTCACAGGATAAAAAAAGAGTTATGACAAAAATAGCTTTTTGTCATCACAGAATGGACAAAAAAAAGGCAATTCATACTAATGGTTTGACATTAACGTATTTTTTTAAGCTAAGCACTGATTAATAAGTATAAAAATACACACATATTTGATAAAACAGTCAAATGTGCTTATAATTGGCATTGATTTGATTACTTCCATTATGAATGTTTTCTCTGTGCCTATATGCATTCTGGGATTTATATGAAGGATATGTCATGCTGCTGTAGATTTTGGTCATTTTGCCTAACTGTTTGAAGTCTTTGTGTTTCAAATTCTAGTAAGCTTCACAGCTAGAATGCATAATTTAAAGGGATAATTAACCTAAAATGAAAAGTCTGTCATCATTTACTTACCCTCACGTCGTTCATCTTTCATTCATCTTTGAAACACAAATGAAGATATTAATGAAACCTGAGAGAATTCCATCTCTCCAATAACAGTCCTTTCCACCAAACTTAAAGCTTCAGAAAGTTCATAAAGAGATCATAAAATAATCTATATGAATCAAGCTGTTTAATCCAAGTCTTCTGAAGAGACGCGATCACTTTATATGATGAACAGATTTAATTTAGGCTTTCATTTGCATACAAACATTAATCAATGAACATACATACCACTTGATTCCTTTGGATTACTTTTACATTGCATTTCTGAACTGTTTGAATCATGAAAGTTTTGGTTACCTGAACTTTCAATGGAGATATCTCTCTGGTTTCATTAAAAATATATTCATTTGTGTTTCAAAGATGAATAGAAGTCTTACGGGTTTGGAACAACATGACTGAGTATGAAGACAGAATTTTCATTTTTATGTGAATTATTCCTTTGAACTGTGCTGTCTCGCTATAATTTGGAACAGAGTTAGGGACTTAAATAAAACTATTTAATAAAGGAATTATTAATAAAAAATAATAAATCAAATTAATTATTCTAAACATTAAACAATAAAATAAAGGACAAAACAGCAATGGCTATTTACCCCGACAAAAATCTGTATCAATAAAGTACATTAGCTCAGAACATGAGGATCAAAAAAGTAGTGAATCAATATGATCAATATCAAGAGAATATTGGCAGATTAGAGGGAAAATGACTAGTGAAGCTGAAAAACAGACAGGTGCACTCTCAGAAAATAAAGTACATATTTGTACCCTTGTGATTTGTACCTTAAGAGACCAGTCTTGTACCTGTGGTGACAATTTTGTACCTTTATTTAACAGTACAAAAATGGACCCTTCAAAAAGGGTACAAAATTGGCTTTGACAGGGTACAATCGTTGACTATGATATATATATTTATTACACACACACACACACACACACAGTATTAATATCAGAATTTATTAAGTCCTTTTTATTTTATTATTTTACATTTCATTTTAAACACAATGTCTAACTGTGACATATAACTTGTCGTCAACTGAGTAAGTGTCATATGCCTGAAAGTCCATTTCATCTCCTGGCTTCAGTAAAGTCCATTCTTTATCAACCTTGACACTGCATGCATGAAAGTGATGGTCATAGAACAGAGGAATCAACATTTTTCCACAAAGGATCCACATAGTGTCTATGTTAAAGATGTACTTGATTTGCCAAAACAATGGAATACGCTCAGAATGCAGTACATCTATGACAAATACATCTCTGACCGCATACTTCACATTGTTGACTGTTACTTCAGACACACGTTGGATAGCTTTCTCTGTTAAATCTACATCACAGAGGTTGTGATTGTCCATCAGGGCTCTCTGCAGCTCCACAGGTAAAGATAAAAATGGAGTGGTCACACTTTTTACCAAGACTTTCTCAAATTCACCCAGCATACTCCCACAAAACTCCCAGCACTGTCGGAACTGGTGTCTGTTGCTCAGTGTTGTAGCTATGTTTATAAAATTTCTGCAGTTATGGGCAACCATTTTAAAATATTGGTGCTTGGCCTCAAATCTCATGCACCATAGCAAATGCAGGGGCCCATACATTTGTATCAGTCTTGAATGATGAACTAAGTAATGACACTTTGGAGTAATAACACCCCCAAACACATCTTTCATTTCTGTCAGGAACTCTTGAACAAGTACATTTAACAAAAAAAGGTTCTCTCTCCTCACCTTTGGAGCCATAACGATCTCAGTAATCTCTCGACACAACAGAAAAACATGCCAATATTTACAATCAGGTGGCACACGGTGGGCCATTACAAAAGGCAAAAGCCTGAAAAGGCACCACTTTTGAGAAGCAGATCCAGTAATACCAACATGCTGCAGTCTTTCTGATAACTGTACTGGTTTGTTTACCTTGTCCTCCTGGAGCATTTGGGGCACTGGTATGGACGAGGCATGGTGGAGTCAGTATAGGAGATTTATTTGCCTAGTGACAGTTATTGGCAGAGGCTGGTCACCATCCACAACTATTTTGGCAATGTACCTTTGGAGAAACATCAGAGTGTTCTTCAGATGTCTTGGATATGCAAGATTGAACACGAAGTATGTGCAGAAGGCTGAGATGATTCCTTCGTCGATTCCTGAGTTGCGAAACACCTCGATGTGGTCCACTTTCAGAATGTTTGGAGCTCTCCTGGCAAAGGCCATTTTCCAGTCTCGGTCGGTGAACTGAATAGTTGGGTACGGGCTGTCAAGATCAGTCTATTCAAAGCCAAAAGGAAAAAAACAAAATTAACCAGACATTCTTACCATTTGGTGAAAAATATTAATACCTCACAAATTCTGGTAACAAACGAAAAGTTAATCCATTCTGACATATTGCACTTGCTCTTTAAGGAGGAATGTGAGGCTGTTGTTCATTGATAGGGTTGTTAAAATAGCAATGATTAGCATTGTGTTATTGGGTAGATACACTAGATTACTAAGCATATGCATCATCTACATTCTTTGCATACACATTATATGCTCAAATAGTGGTTTATAATTAGAATGTGACTATATTCTGATGTGGTGTGCAGATTCGGTAGCTAGTAAATTAGATTTTGTTTTGGGTGTTCATGCTACACAATTAGAGTAAAATTTTATTTTGTAGTCATTGTGCACAAATATTGTGCTTATGTACTCAAACTTCCGCCTTTTCCTTTCACACAAGAACAGATATGAATTGCTGTTAAAACTTGTTTGACTGGATTTAAGCAAGAACTGATGAATCTAAAGTAATTTAACAATGGTGGAAGACAAAAAGCAATAGGACCATCCAAGCAAGTCTTCAGCGTTGCAACAATGATGAGGTGATCAGCCTCATTACCACTTTACATACCACTTAAAAGTAATGAAATATTTAAAAGTGGATAAAGTATTCCTTTAAGTGGAGACATGTATGGTGTTAATATGATTTTCTTTCTATCAGTACATTTGTCAAGTGTATTTGGTGTTATGGAGGTGAACAAAAGAGATTTTAGCAAGCAAGACATACCTCTCCAAGTGTAATAAAGCGATCAATGTTCTCCTTGAAGATGTAAGGCAGAAAGATGAGGGCTGCCCTAAAGTCAATATCTGCAAGACATAAGATATACTTGATATTTAAACAACATTTTTCTAATTCAGAAGCAGTGCAGGTAAATATAAAGGTCATCACTAGACATTTGGTCCAGTGTAGATGTCAATTTCAGGTAAGCAATTTGAATATAAAGATGATTTTCCCACAAAACCTGTGTTAATTAACACCTCAATTGAAGTACACTGTTTTATGACATAAGAATAATAACAAATCTAAAATAGAATTAAAGACATATTAAGGCCCACGACTTGGAAACACTGTGGTATAGGCATTAACATTTAATCAGTACCTGGAAGATCCTCAGTAAGAGCTTCTTTTGTCTCCAGGTAAAACTGGAATAGTGGGCATTTCCTTTGAGCTAGTTGAAGCACCTTCGGTACAATACATTTGAAGCCTTCATTGAATCGCTGACACAAGTTCCCTGTTGCTGGATGGATACGTTCCAACTCATCACACAACTACAGAAGAAAAAACATTAAGCTTTATTCCATACCAGAAATCATCATGCAGCTTGATACTAATCTAAGAAGCAGTACTTAATGGCATATGGAAGATATGTGACATTTGTGTGTAGACTACATGTTAGTTTTCATACTAAACCATTAAAATTCACATCATTTATTTCCACTGTCACATTTTTAATGATGATTAATAACATTTCAATTACATAGTGGTTTTTGCTCGTTTATTAGAGTACAATACATTCACCAAGTTTGACCCAATAACTCCTTCCCTGTCATGAAAGCTTCACAAGGAATCTCTCCCGGTGCTCCGGTGACTAGCTGGCTTTTTTCCTGCCAGACTTTCAACAACTTTCATATGATTGACACCAGCTATGTGTCGCGTCCTGCCCGCTACTCGGGACGTGGTGTTTTGAACGATTAGTGAAGGTGCACCGCAGCTGGCGGGGTGGGGGGATTATTGTAGGTTGTAGTTACTCGCACATTGTGCTCGTAAATCATTTTTCCGGTTCGCACGTATCGATTTTTAGGGGCATATGCGAGCAAAATGGTCGCACTGTAGAGCCCTGTATCTGTGTGTACGCCATTTTGGAGCAGTACACTCCTGGTGAAGTTCTCATTTTCATGACAGGGAATCAAACTTGGTGCATGCATTACACTCACACGGATCAGCAAATAAGAATATACCGTTAAGAATTCTAACCATGACCTTAGGATACATTTTTACTTACCCCGGTGGGTGTCCTTAAAAAAGGGTACTTCTTAACTGTGTCCTCTACAGTCATGCCATCAGCAATCTCCTTTTGCCGCCATGCAAACGTCTGCTGCATTCGGTCTCGTACAATCCTGAAGTCAGGTTGCATCTTCTGGTACTGGCTATTTAAGACATTCACATGAGCCTCAATGGAGGATGGATCCTCACCCAGAACACTTGGTGCCTTTATGGGAATTGAGATAGAGAGAGATACACTTACAAACACATCTGACATAAAACTAAACACTAAATTGTCTTGTGTAGTTCGATTGAGTGAACCAATCTTCTATCAATCTGATTGAACTTACTTGACCAACCTCATAATTGATAACTACAAAACTGTGAAAAAGAAAATACGACAGATACATTAACCAACTAACTACAACTTAACTAAGCCTCATTTATTACCAATGCACCAAGCTGGGCATCACTGACCTTGGACACCTTTCTCTGACTGGTCCTCGCTGTTTCTACAAGTTGCTTTGCTTTTTTGTGGCCAAACTTCTCCTTACTACCTCTCACTTCACTGTTGTCAACCAGAGGTGCACGCTCCCATTTGAATTTACGCCTCAGAGACATGTGCCATGTGTGCTAATTGAAACAGAAATATTAATTACCAAAGACAGCTCAGGCATGAAAACTGGTCAGGGGTAAAAAAGGTGAGATGGATACGGCAGCAAAAAATCCAATCCACTTATATATATATATATATATATATATATATATAGCACATTTAAAAAAACAAATTTAATTTATTTCTTTGTGGCAGAGAATACATCTCACATGACCCTTCTTATTAATTTTCTTGACAACATCTGATAAAGGGAATGTAAGCTCCTTTAACTCTTAATCTCTTAACTTTTTTTCTCCTTTAACCTCAATCTTATATTCCAGTTTTAGCCAGGTGCACTTCAGGCCTGCAACCAACTGCTCCACTAGCAGTGCATCACTCTCTCCTAAACTCATTCTGAAATTAAGCCATAAAACTGTTTTTAAGGATACACATTATGGGTAACTATACATTCGTATGGCGTGGTTTACCTAGTACCATAATAGCGGACATACAAATCAGGTGCGTGTATGTAATACGAGCGCACAGAACTGTATCCGCGGGCGTAAAACCGTCCTCGCAAGGGAGCATTTCTGTATCTGTATCCGCACACAACAGTATCTGGAGCGCATTTCTGCTCGGTGTGCACGCGGCTGTGATGAGTGCCATTTCACACATATTACAAGGGGAAAAAACGGTCATATATTCTGACCAATACGGTACAATACAATTATTAAATTAAAATCTGCATCTTTCTGGTCATGACCATTTCAAATGTATAACGTGCATCATTTATTAGCATCGTATGTAAAACGGAGTTCAGGCTCATTTCTATAAAAGCTAGCAGATAGGAGCTTGCTCCTGCTTGCATTAGCTTACATGATAACGTGCAACGAGAGACGTTTTAGCCCGTTACCGACACGTTTTAGCCTGTTGTTGACGTTAGCCTACATTACATCCAGGTTGCTGCTACTCGTCTCCATAAATGAACAATTAACCTAGGTAACATTATCTAAGTTAGGGTAACATCCAAAACCCCACCCCACTTTTCTTTTATGACAGACCTGCACATAACATTGGGAAGATGTAATACCTCATGTTAAAAATACTGTGTATAGTTATTTGCTAATGCACTTACATAACCATTTCCCTCGAGATCCTTCAGGAAAGGATATTTCGCAATCAGCATCTTTACAACTTGCACATATTCTGAAGTTGTGGGATACCTACAAGAGAAGAAATGTAAATCAATTGAAGGCCATCTGCCTTGAAATAATCATGCACCAGGACAAACACAATCCATTTTTTTTTCCAGCATGAATTTTGTTTCATGGGGCAAATATGCTCTACAAGACTTCAGTTAAAATATTCCAGTTACACCTATAAAAATATTTCCCCCCTAGGCAATTTAACTATTTCTGGTGGTTTCCTAGAATCAGATGAAATTTTAATGGAAGTATAGATTAGCCTTAGCTCAACTGCTTTAAGTCTAGGTGACATCTCCTTTTACATGCAGGTTAAGTTAACTTGTTTTAACTAGCTTAGGTTGATACATCACTGACATTCAAGTCTTGCAAATCATTGTATCGCTTTCCCATGTCTAACATTGCCTTCAACACACTTACGTACATTGTGTATTGTGCCACAGCCTCATAGAGAACCCGGATCATTATGTGTCTATCCTTTGGATTTTTCTGGCATGGTTCTTTGTTGTCTAGTTTTGTTTGTAGGAAGCTGGGGAATGCTGGAATGTCAAAACTACCAGGCAGTCTCACATTAGCTCCATTCCTGTAATATAACATTTTTTTTTTTACTTTTAATTTTAGGTGTAAATCAAATTAACACAAACAGTTTACACTGCTAAAACCCTTCCAATTAATAGGTTACCAAACAATACGTAAAGTGCAGGCCTGCAGTCTTTGATAATATATCTTAAATCCTTGCAACAGGTCAGGTATGAAAATTCAGGTAGCCTTAAAAAAGCAATGTCTGCCCCAAATATTAACTGCTACGAGGACAATAATTACTAGAACAAAAGTTATGGTACTAGTGTTCTTAAGCTTCAAGTTGGTCACTAAAGCTAAGATGAAACTTGGAAGATGCTTTGAAAACATCATACATTCACTAACCTTGGTATAGCTGAACTAGATTGCTGGCATTCCTCTGGAGGCACAGGCTCTAATGTCAGCGTTACTACTGGCTCTTTCAGCTTGCATACAAACTGGTTGAATTTGACCTGCTTCTTAAAAGATCCTTGAAACAAGTACGATACCATAGTCTCTGTGAGGCCACAGTCAACTGTTTCACCATCCACATCATTATCTGAAAGAAAGTAAACAGAGGGATATGAAACAGCTGTGCACTTGACTAAAAAGTAATCCAAACAAAATGAAATAATTTGACCAGCATATAATAGCAACAACATTAGCTTTGTGGCCAATGCCCATGTTAGGTATAAAAATAACACTCGCGTGCAAATTAATTAACGTTAATGTAATGCGGAACTACTGTTATGCCTGGTTCAGATTACACGATTTTAGCCCGATCCGTTTGACGTAGGGTGTCGTAAAAGACAACGGGCGTTGGGACGCAAGATTCGATCGTTTCATCTCGTATAGTGTGCCATAGTGGGCGACAACCTACATCTGCGATGCTTCACGACATCACGACAGAAAGACTAGCATGTTTAATTTTTTAACGGTCCTCCACGACGGGTTCCGTCAAGAGTGAGTGAGTATGTGAGCGAGAGTGCGAGAGACAGTGAGTGTGTGTGCGCCATGTGTACGAGCGACAGTGAGTGTGTGTGCGTGCGAGAGCGATTGTGTGTGCGTGAGTGAGTGAGCGAGCTACAACCAATAGTACGGTAATGTTAAATCTTACTTGTGAAAAGTAATCCCCCGAGCCCTATTTGCGATTGTCCGCGGATTTTAACAGGAAAATGCTGTATAGCGCTCAGCATCTAAACTGCTGCCACGCAACGAAACTAAGAACTGTTTAAGATGGCGCCCGCATTTCACAGCGCACATGCAACGGCCGAGATGGAGGTCGAGTGGCGGGACTGGCCTATGACGCCACCAACTGTCAAGCTTATGCACAAGGCCCGGTCATAGTTTAAAGTTCTGAAAAGTCCTCTGCAATCCTAATACTTTATAATATTAATATTAAAAACATGGCCTGACCAGCCAAGGAAAAATTCGGTAACATTCCACGTTTCATCCACTAGCAGAGGACATATACAATTTGGCGGGGTAACATTAGCCCGTTAGCATTGGCTACCACAAATATTTTGTCAACTAAAATGGCATTTAAATAAAAACTTACCTCTGAATCTCTGGGCTTCGACGTCGGTTACTTCTATGCCTGCTTCTGATATTTTTTGAAGGACCTCCTCGGTTGAAAGCCCTGTAAGAACCATGAGTAACCGTATGACTTCTTCTCCACCGATTGCCGAAAGAAAGAACGCGAACTGGACGACGTTCTCTTAAATTGAGATTCAAGCAGCCAATCAGGACTGGCTCTACATATTTGACACATCTTTCAAAAGTAGTGAGCTGGCAGTCTCCGTTCCCGCTCTCTCCAGTAAATTAGGGAGGGATAATGTACTCAGGCTATGCAATGCAAAAATGTTTCTGATGAAATAAACTATAACAGTGAGAATCAGCCATTTGTGTGTTTATGTGTGTTGTTTTTCATTTACATAATCAATATAATATTATAATTTCATCAGCTGGATAATTGTATTATAATGATTTAATATCAGCAAATTGACTTACAAAACTTTTATTTCCTTTATTTCAAGGCTACTCAAATATAGTGATAAGTTAAAATCTACCTTAAATAATTAAGGTGTCATTAAAACCTTTAAACAACTACTTTTACAAAAAAAAAAAAAAAAAAAAAAATTGGCTTAGCAGAAGCTTTCTCTTGATATTGTACCTTAACCTTTAAAAGAAACGGTACATATATGTACCTTTTAATGCTGGGGAACATATATGTACCTTTTTGACCCTCGAAAAGGTACATATATGTACCTTGAGGTCCAATAATAAGCCCTATGGGGTACGTTAGTGTAGATTGTACCTTGGGGTACAGAAATGGACTCCTACTGTACCCCTATTTCTGAGAGTGTGCCCTTTAAACAAGAATGAGAGCTAATTAGCTGAAATGCTAATTGGAGATATTTTAGGTCTTCTATATTATGTCCATTGTGTGAAGTTTCTCTATGTTGGTTATGGTTTATGAGAAACCTAAACTTCCTGTTGTTCTTCCCACTCATTTCTCACAGGAAGGACACTCGAGGTCGGTTTCTCCATGGGGACTCTTTCTTGAGTGTGAGGGAATCAAAGGCTTCAGAAATGCTTTGTTAATTTACCATTCATTCATTGCACTGATGAGCAGACATTCAGTCTCAGTTCAGTCTAAAGAACGTGTTATCACTTCTAATCACACTTTTGTACTACTGAATATGACAGTTAAATCACAGTGTTGCAAATAGTGGCGGCTAAATGACTGGTTTTACTTTTTGAGAGTGCACCAGGTGATGAGTGAACAAGCAGAGTGACGGTTATAAAGTAAACTTTATAGAAGAACCTTCTGACTGATGCAAAACTTTTTTTTCTGATAGTCCTATTTAATCAAATCAAAAGCCAGTGATACATACTTAACAACAAACAAGCTTGAAAGCGCTTCCTGGAGTTGACGCCCTACAATTAACAGTTCATGTTAATAAATAGATCATGATGTTCAAACAGCAGATCACATGCCTTCTCCAGGGTTTCTCAGCTTAATCTCGACTTAATGAGCAATTTGTCAAACGTACAGGGACTCTGAAGGTGTGAATGAACGTCAGCCCTTTGTAAAGTTGTTTTCACAGCACACACATTAGTAGCATGTCAGTGGCACTGCGATGTATCTGCTAAAGCAAGCTAACTTTGTGTTTTCATGCTGGAAATGAAAGGACGGTCTATAAAGTAAACAATAATATTCCATTTTTAAGCTACATAGCCTTTGATTTTTATTGCTGAATCTAAAGTTTCTTATTATCTTTGATAAGTAATAATAATAACTAGCCAACTTTATCTTATATCGTTTTACAAAAATTGAGAAAATATTGCCATACTCTGTAACATGGAATAATTACTTTGATGCCTTGGGGCAACTCTGTACTAACTCTGGAATTAACAATACAATGGCATTTGGTAGATGCGTGTATCCAAAAAATATATATATACTTTGCATTTAATACATTGTATCTCATGTGGAATGTTTATAGGTGGTGGTATTAATTATATCATTTTATTTAGGCATTTGTTTGGAAGTGTTTATCATTATATAATTGCTTGTTCTATAATTGATTTGTATTTGTTCTTTTCAGACAAAATTAACAAGACTTTTGTGGAAAGGGCAAGAATTGAATTTGCCATTTAAGAGATTCTATTTGACGGCTATGAAAAAGTTAGAAAAAGTTGTTTGTAGAAACTTCAAATGTTTTACTAATTGACTTCAAGAAATTAAAGAAATATTACTTTCAGTCAATTGTTTATTTTATTTAATAATCAAAGGGGAAAATATTTCAGGTTAGTTGATGTTTATTTTGTTTATATATGTTTATGATTATTGTATTGATTTTTTATTATACTGTACAGCACTGTGGTTAACATTGTTGTGTTAATATGTGATTTATAAATAAACTGGAATTGGAAAAAAATATTGCACTGTTAGAACGTACTGCACACCCTTAAGGGCTAAAATGTTTAGTGGGAGCAGACTGTTTGAAATGATTATTGATTGCACTCATTGTAGTGAAACAAGCCTAATAGTCAGAGATTTTAACTGATACAACCACATTGACATTTACCATGCTTGTGAAAATGTAAGCAGTGTTTCCATGTGTAAAAGTCACTCTAGCTGTGCTTTAGGGTCTCATGGGTGGTTGCCAGGGCATTGCTATGCGGTTGCTAAGGCATTCTGGTTGATTTTTTTTCTATGGTTACTAGGGCGAAGCTTACTGAACCAAGTCAAAAGAACAGATCCTCAAATCTCTAGGATATTCAGGTCTCTATGCAAGTCTCAGATCACTCCTTTAATGATTTTTCTGCCAGTTTCATCGTCCAGCAGATGAAAATCATAAGATCAGTCTTTTGGAAAAGTAATACACTTCTCCTCAACAAGCTATATGATGATTTGAAATGTCATTCCACTGCACAAATGGTGCTGGATGAGTTATGAGCCAAAGTTTAACATTTGGTTAGAGGTATGAGCAATATACTTCAGATTTTCAGGAATAACATTAAAGCTTAGTGTATGTGTTCCTTTTTCATGTGAAGACATTCATTCCTCCGATGAAACACAGATTCTCCTCAAGCAAACACACCTGGCCCTTCACTTGCAGGAGCATATGTCCCATTAGATACTAAAATGAAAAGCATGCATGCATGACATACATGCAAAATTAAGGATCCTCGATTTTTATCAGCTTTTTAGTTTCCCATTTATAGGACCTAATTTTTTCATCAGAGAGACCAAAAATTTCTGATGAACTGTAAAGTCTTGATTACACTTGACAGGCAGAATAACACTTGTGAGACTCTTGTGAGTTTTACACTGGGCTGTGTAATTACTCTTGTAACACTGATAATTAGAAAGTGGGACAGAAAAAAGCGAGACAGCGTGTAAATAAAGCACTCATGTGATGATGTTTGGTGAGGATGGTCTTGAGTGTCCGCTGCTGCTGCTAAGCTGTAATTTTTCTGGATTTCTTTGCTGAAATCATAGTCTGTTGAAGCAGCCTCTCTCAGACATTCCTCTCAAGTGGGAACACCTATATTTCACGGTCGTCCTTCTTACTAAATGATCAATGCTTCTCTCAAGGATGAATGCTTTTTTGTTTGTTTTAAATATTTTTTAAGGTTGTGAGTTTTGTTGTTGATCTGCTCGTGCTGGAGGAATGAATATTACCGTGCTTAATGAGACTTAATTATGTCATATTTTGAAATCTCAAACTTAAACACTAAACTGAGAACAGGATGTATTCTTCTTGAGTAGTTATTCAAAATCCAGAATTTAAGAATTGGTTTTCACTTCAATTTTCTGTTCAGAGTTAGCCACAATTAGCCACAATTCAAAGAAATTAATTTATTAGTCGAATACAAATGTTGCAACAGATCATATGTAATTACATCAATATGTTGATAATATGAATATTTTTTGACATGGGGTGAATTCAGGATAATTGAGACAATTTTTGCCATTGAGATGACTGAAAAAAAAAGATCTTGTCCCAATTATCCTGAATTTTTCTCAACTGGTCAGATGTATTTCTGTAATCTAATTTCAATGCTTCAAAACAAAATCAATCATATTGTATTTAGGTAACTTTATAAAAATAAACAATGACATCAAAATTCAGTGTATTGTATTATATATTGAGTTATAACCACATAATGATTCTGGAAAGTGATGCATCCGACCACCATTGTTCATAAAGTTAATTTAAAATGAAAGATAATTGTGACCCTGGACCACAAAACCAGTCATAAGTGTCACTTTTTTGAAATTGAGATTTATACATCATCTGGAAGCTGAATAAAAAAATATTGAGAAAATCGCCTTTAAAGTTGTCCAAAAGAAGTTCTTAGCAATTCATATATCGAATCAAAAATTATGTTTTGATATATATATATATATATATATATATATATATATATGGTATGAATTTTACAAAATATCTTCATGGAACTTGATCTTTACTTAATATCCTAATGATTTTTGACACGAAAGAAAAATCGATAATTTTCACCCATAGAATGTATTTTTGGCTATTGCTACAAATATACTCATGCTACTTATGACTGGTTTTGTGGTCCAGGGTCACAATTTATTAAATATAATGAATTATGTCTAAATTAAATAAAACATTCTATGTTTATTTTAAAGGTGAATATTAATATATAATCTTTTAATGTTTCATACTTCATTATGTTTTGTTTATGATAACATATATGTGTAATTTATGTATCTATGTAAAGTTTCAAACACATGAAAGAATTTGTATTTATGTGTGGAAATATATACAGATTTTTTTTAATTTTAAATTAATATCCTTTTATTTAAATTGTACTTTCATTGAATTTAGAATTTCAAATCCATATTTCTCATAAAGAGTTATTTTTTAAAACAGTATGTCATAGAGCTATACAAACCATAACTTTTACAAAATGCTGTTTTTATCATAGCTGTGTGACTAAAATTTCCCCTGCGGACAGCTCTTCATATTTTCCAACTTCTCCCTTTGGCTCTTCACATTTCTCTGGTGTTTTTAAAAGGTCGGGGCCAAGAAACCTTCAAACGTCATATGTTGAGTTTCTCAGTCCTTTCAGGCTCACAACTGAACATTGCCGGAGTGTGGTGTGCAGGAAGAGACGTCAACACATTTCTTTGACACCGACCCCCAGATCCACTTCTGCTCCCAGCAGCCAATAAACGACCCCACAGGAGAAGTATTTCCTCTGATGTGTTGCCAGGGGTTATACACTGTCATGCTATATTCAGGATGTAACTCCACACAGGGTAATCGGAGTTAAAATACCCATAAACCTCTTAATAAAAGCCTCCGAAGACACATTAAGGTCATAGTTTGATATATGCCAGAGCTTGCAGTTGACAGATGCCACATATGTAAACACATCATGCATGCTTTTATGCCCTTGCGTATTGCAAGATTGGATTTATAGACAAGAGCTGCGCAGCATATTTTTTTGTCTATAAATTGCATTATTTTCCAGACAGCAAGTTAGAACATACTTGCGTCATCTTGAGCTTTGTAGAACATCTTGCGGAATAGAACAATACTTATTGATTTGCTTTCAGCATTGCTCTCTGCCTTTGTTGAACCCTGAACCCTTTTGAGTGTAAAATATATATATTTTTTTTTAAAAGCCCTGTGTCACGGTGCACACAGCAGGGAGGAACAAGGACACGCAGGCGAGGACGTAAACTCAAATAATAATCTTTAATTACATTTACATTTATGCATTTAGCAGACGCTTTTATCCAAAGCGACTTACAGTGCATTCAGGCTATACATGTTTTATCACTATGTGTGTTCCCTGGGAATCGAACCCACAACCTTTTGCGCTGCTAACGCAATGCTCTACCACTGAGCCACAGGAACACATTAATAAGACATCAGGGCAAGGCAAGGCTGACAGACAGGAAACACCGGGAGTAACGAGAAGACCAGACCAAATCAAACTGAACAGACAGGACTATAAATACACAGGTTAATCATAGATAATCACATGAACACACCTGGACACGAATTAACTAATAATCACATCAGACAAGGACAGGAAATAAACCAAATATGGACACAAGAGGCAGGAACACATGACAGACACAACAGAACCCTGACACCCTGAGGACAAAAAAAGGTGTTAAACCCCTAAAGAACGAATAGGTAATTTAGAAAACTCGATCATCTTTGATCATCTTTTTTAAGACCTCCATAAAAGATCAGCACAAGTCAAATCACTTTCCTCTCAGTAAGACTTTCGTTCTCAAAAAGGCTTCCATTCATTAAGTAAAATCCTGATGTATGTAAAGGCAGCTGCTCTCTGATCTAAAAGCAGGCTGGGACACGGAAGGCGGCGGTTTCCATGGTCACCAGCAAAATCATATCCATCAGGAACGCCGCCTAATCCATCCTGTCTGAAAGGAGGACTCTTTTTCTTTGCACTGGACCACTCTGTTGATTTATAAGTCTATTTCATACCCCGACTCGTATAAAAAAATGAGTGGGCAATATGTATGCAAGAGACCGTGTGAAGCAGGCGTTGAACTTCTGGTAAAGTGCTTATCATCTCCGAAGATCATAAGAGGCTGCATTTTTGGCATTCTAGAGAGCAGAGCGAGTTTCCTCTCAGTGAACTATCAGAATACACATCTAAATGGATGGGCTTCTGCCTGCTTTGGCTCTAAGCAGGATCCATCTTACTGTCAGTTGCTAGATAATGATACACTCTGTTTCTTTTCGAGAAGGATGCGATCCAATCTGCAAGATGTCTTGGCGATGACATTTAGTGCATCTTAATGCAACTACTGTCTTTCTTTTCATGCCATTTTTGGTTTTATTTGAACAAGTTTATCTGTTCGGCGCCAAGCAGACTTGTTGTGGCGATTAGCAGCGTGGCATTATTGTAAGGGTTTTGTTTCTGTCCTTTTTCTACTTTCAAATGACTTAAAGTGGCAATAAGGGCAAAATCAAACTTTTGAGTCATAGTAATAAACAATTATTTTAAGTCATCAGTGAGGAAATTATGTCAAACAATAAGCTGTGGTTCTTCAGATATGGAGCTTTTAGTGATGGATATGAGCAGTTTTATGGTTCTAATGATATTTTAGTATAATATGATTATGTATGGTAATGTTAATCAAAGTCAAGTCAAAGTCAGCTTTATTGTCAATTCTGCCACATGTACCGTACATACATACAGAGAATTGAAATTGCGTTACTCTCTTACTCCCTGGTGCATACAGATAACACTAAACACTAACAGTAGAATGCAAAAATACAGCGTTCATTAATGATGTAAAAATGTAAAATTAATAAATCAATATGCACTGCTGTACAGAGGTTTGGGATCAAGATCTTTAATGTTTTTTAATGAAGTCTGTTATGCTTTTTAAGGCTGTATTTATTTGATCAAAAATACAGAAAAAAAACAGTAATATTGTGAAATATTATTGCAATTTCTAATATTGGTTTCCTGTTTTAATATACTTTAAAATATCCTTTATTTCTGTGACGCAGCGCTGAATATTCATCAGCCATTACTCCAGTCTTCAGTGTCACATGATTCTTCAGAAATCATTCTGATATCCTGATTTATTATCAGTGTTGAAACTGTTGTGCTGCTTACTATTTTTTTGGAACCTGTGATGCTTTTTTCTTTGATTTTATTTTTTTTTATGAATAAAAAGTTAAACTGAAGAATATAAGTATTTACTATCACTTTTTATCCATTTAACACATCCTTGCTGAATAAAAGTATTAATTTCTTTAAAAAAAAAGAAAGGAAAAATTTACTGACCCTAAACTTTTGAAAAGTAGTCTAACACAACATTTGCATAAACACTGTATAATTTTGTATAAACACTGATCTTTTTAACTTTTTATTTATCAGAGAATCCTGAAAAATGTATCACAGGTCCCAAAAAAAAATTTTTTAGCAGTACAACTGTTTCCAACATTGTTTGTAAATCAGCATATTAGAATAATTTCTGAAGGATCATGTGACATTGAAGACTGGAGTAATTAAGCATATTAAAATATCTTATTTTAAATTGCAAAAATATTTCACAAAACTAATTTTTTTTTCTGTATTTGTGATCAAATCAATGCAGCCTTGATGATCATAAGAACCTTCTTTATAAAACATTAAAAATCTTACTGATCTCAAACTTTTGAATGGCACTGTAGGTCCTTTTTTAATGTTTTGTATTGTTTTGGACATCATTGATTTTCATGGTGTGATACATTGTTCAAAATATCTTCTTTTGTGTTCAAAGGAAGAAAAAAGTCCCACAGGTTCAGAACAACATGAGGGTGAGTAAATAATGACAGGATGTTGATTTTTGGGTAAAATATCTTTTAAAAGTGTAAAGCAACACTTCTAAATATTGATCACTGCTGGATGTATTAGCATATATACGTTCCTGCATTCAAAATATAAGCAAAGGTGAATACGGTCAATACAGCAAGATTCATATTGGCGTATTCTTTCATTAAGCTCCAATACACACTGTGGTTAATCAGTTATATTGTATTTGTCAGCACAGTTGCACTTTGAATCAATCATCTGTGACTTGAGGGTTTGCAGGATGCTTTGAGAAATGTAAATCTACCGACAGCAGCCATAGAGCATTCGTTCTTATTAAAGCAGAGGCGGGCATGATGAACTCGGGTCTGTGAACTTGAATCAAAATTTGTGTAAAATCGCAAGTTAATGATGGAAAGCTCATATCTTCTTCAACAATCTTTTAGAAATGGGCCATTTGAATCCCCACACAGCACTTTTTCGTAATTTATAACTCAATTTGTATGAAGCGCTAATGCAAAGCGTTTCTTTTCAAGGGTGTCAAAAGAACCTGAAAGCGTCTCTGTGGAGCATCTGTTTGTAAACAGTAATTTACTTATGATTTAAACAGTGTGTATGGCTGCATGGAGTCAGGTTGTGTAGGATGGTGATTCACAATGTCAGATACCCTGAGGGACAGTAAAACCTGGTTATATGGCCCACTTAATATTTGAACATTTCCTATGCACTTATGTGCACAATAAGGCCATAAATGCATTGCCAGATGTAAAAAAAGTACGCTGTATAGAGACAGAATACAGATAAGAGGTCATTCTCACCATAATTCAACAACCTTGACACATAACACATTGTGGAGAAGTAATTATAATGCCGGGCTCTACACAACGCTGACATGAATTATCTATAACTGCAGCATGCAAGAGGCGCCATGGGAATTAGCTGTGTGACATGTTCTTTAGCTTGACGCTCTTCAAATCAAATCAAATCACGTTTATTGTCACATCATCACAGCACATGTGCCTTGATGAGTGAAATTCTTGAGAGCGTGCTCCAGACAGTGCAGAAACAATGTAATCATATAGACAGTACCATTGACATACTTACAGACTTATACAGATGACATGTGGCAATATACACATACATATACTCAGTACACACAGTGTACTATTAGACATACTTACAGTTATCAATACACATTATACACCATATGTACACATTCTACATTATGTACACCTATATACATACACAGTAATGTGCAACGGTGCAGTAGATTGTACATAAGCTGGATACGCAAATGTCATGGATGTGCATTGGATGGTATCCAGTGGTAGCAGATAGATTGTTGTATTTGTGCAGTGTGTACGTGTAGTCCAGTTTGAATTGTGGAGTTAAAGTGCAGTGCGTGGCATATCGTAAAGTGGGAGTGTGCTGTAAGGTGTATTAGTTCTGGCTGTTCATTAGCCTGATAGCCTGAGGGGAAAAAGCTATCCCTAATTATTTCAGAGGTCGACTATGAAATAATTTCCTGTTTTATGATAGTTCTGCATATTGGTTACACCACATGACTTTGATTTGCAGATTAAAGACTTCAAACATATTAACAAGCAATAAAGCTTGTTAATATGTTTTGTATATATATGTATAAAAAATAAAAAAAGCTTTCTTTAGTTTAAAAGCCTAAATTTGTTTTTTTCTTTTATGTTTTTCTTCAAAGTATTTAATTATTTTAACCATTTTATGATATGACAATGATTGTTTTCTTCATTATCAAATCAATTATCTTGTATTACTCTGATATTTTTTACTTTATGCCCTTGTATTATTTCAAAATATTTCAAAATGAATTTAATTCTGCAATTCAAATCATGTTTGTATGTTTATTATTATTAAACAAGAAAAAACACAGTACATGTCCAAAAGTCAGTAAGAATATTGACTGACAAAGAGATCTTCATAGGTTTATATATAGATACACAAATTAAAATATGAATTGCAATTTTGAATTTTATTATTTTAATCAGGATTTATTTTATTTTTTTCATAACATGGCAGTTTTATCACCCTGACATTTTTGACTGTTTTGCTATAGAAATTAAAAACATGCTCATCAAAGAAGAGGTGTAATTAAGTTCACAGTATTATTTTTTCTTCATTTACTAACATTATCAAAAATTCTGTTTAAAGAAGAAAAAGACACTGTACCGATCCCCAAAAGCCAATAATAATATTTAAAAACAAACAGATCCTTATATCAGATTTGTATTATAGATACAAAAGTTAAAATATGAATCACAATTTTAATCTAATTTCAATAATTTAATAGATACACACTGAAGAATGCATCATATCATTGGCACAAGTATGTTTTTATTAGACTCAAGATGCAGACTGATAAAGACTTATTTATTCTCAAATGATTCATACAGTAGCATTGGAAGGAGGGTTCACAACTAACTGGTGACAAATCTGTTTGTGTTGATTTTCTGTCTTGTCCTCATAGATGGATAGTTATACCATCACACTATGAGAGACACTGTTGCATATATATTGAGTAAGACTATGTTGCATCTGCATTTATTCCTGGTGGTTTCCCCTCCAGGCTGATGTCCTGTGATCTGTACTCTGTTTATGTGGAGGTTTAATGACAGCTTACATCAGTTGATAAAAATAAATCTGTTTTAAAATACTGCTGAAAACATAATTTGATTTAGAGACAATCATCAGTATCTGCCAACAGGATATTGAAAACCAACCAAGCCGGTGAAGCATTCTCATAGCCGTCTGCTTTCTCTCAGAGAATTGAAAATCACTCAGACCTAGTCTGCCAAATGCTCACCAATCATCTGCTCTCAAACGAAGACTTAAATAGTCAAACTGTATGAAAGAAAGAGAGTGTCAGAGAGCTTTCAAAATCAAAATTCACTGAGGCAGTGTTATCTGAAATAGATCTTCAAACATACAGTGGCAATTATTAACTTACAACAGCTTATGCCCTGCAAAACGATAAGCAGAGTTTGTATTAAATGATATGAATCTAAATGCATTTACACTCATTCGAAGATTTCGTTCTTTTTTGTTTTTAAGTCTTCAACTTCACTTACAGGCATTTACAGTTGTTTATTTGTTAATAATTTGTTTTCCAGGGTTAAGTATTGCAAATGTGCTAAAAAGCAAAGCAAAACAATCAATTTCTTTCTTTCTAATATAAACATAGAAACAATGTATTAGTGTTTGGTCTTGATACGGAGCCGATGAGATGTACGGATCCATGTGCAAAGCTTTATTCAGAGACGTGGTCATGAAACATTCATGGATTCAATAATGGCAAACAGGTACAACACAGGCAAGACAGAGTAATCCTAGGACAAGCGTGGGTCTTCGATCAGCGGACAATATCCAACAGGGCAAGGCAACGAGATAATCCAGGTACACGAGCAATAGTCCAAGCGAGGTGCAAACAGAGTCCGAATCAGCAGGCAAAGGGTTAATCCAAGATACACAGGCAGGAGATCAGGAAACAGGAAACAAGGCAACACGAAATGACTAGACTTAGACTAGAAACTAGGCTCCGTAAGGCAGCTATCACTAGATGAGTAATAAACGCAGAACAATACTAGAGACTAAACAGAAACACGGAATGGCTCGGTAAGGCAAATAATACTAGACGAGTGCTAAACACTTGAACAATACTCAGCGATCTGAAAGAGGAAGTCCAAGGCTTATAAAGCTTGTCTGAATGGATTCAGCTGTGTATGTGTAATCAGTGCATTCAGCTGTGTGTGTGCAATCAGAGCAATGGATCATGGGAACTGTAGTCCGGAGTGACATGAAAAAGTCTGTGTGGTGTGAGAGTCAATGTAAAGACAAGACGGCATCTGGTTGTGAACAAACGTAAGTGCATGGACAGGATTCGTGACAGGTCTATTCAGTCTTGCGTTTTGAGATATTGAAAGATGTTTTTTTTTTTTTTAATTTGTCACTGGTTTTACAGCCTTTCATTTTTTTTAAATAAAATTAAGAAACATAAATTATGATGTTTTATGATTAATAAAAAATATTATTTTTTTTTAAGTCAGAAAATCTACTTTTTTTCTAAAATGATAAATTGCCTCAATTTTTGTAATTCCTTTTTATGAAAATTTAAGTGAAATATCTGAGTGAGCTGATACTTATATGAAACAAATAAGAGACTTATGAAAGGACAACCTGTGATCAATAACATTCTCTGGTAAGTCATTGAGTGGGTTTCTCATTGTGATTCAGTGAACCTCGTCTTGCAGTCTCTTGTGTGTCTTAATTAAACCCCTGTCCAAGCAATACATTCAATTCCTTCTTGCGAGCTTTCCATCTCCTGTCGGTACATACATATGAGATTACATGTGTTCACTCTCCCATCTACAGACTAATGATACCTATTTGTATGCCCCACTCATAGGTCTGTAACCGCAGGATTCATCCTCAAATTCCCAGTCCTCTCACTTCAGTTCAGTGTCAAAATGCTTCTTACCCTAAACTGTTCTGTTTCATATATGCACACACACACACACACACACACACACACACACATGATACATATATATGCTCATACAAACATGCACACACACACATATCTGATTATACCTTTATGTCCCTGTGGGTATTTGTGAGAATGTGTGTTTGTGTGAGAGATTTCTCTGCCTTAATGGCCGCTTAAATGATTAAATTATTCCAGAATTAATTTACTGGCAAAATGCAGAGACATTTAGCCTCAGCCCAGCGTTTGCACTTTTGCCCCTTTTGATAATGACAGTGTTTACTCGACCCGTTAATTAATATTTGGAGTTAGTACGGATGAAATTTGAGAAATATACTGACAATGGTGGAATAGAATAAATAAACCAGAGAATCAATTGAGAAGTGTAATGATTGACTGGGGCTTTTCTGAGTCAAGCCCCTGCAGATATTAAATAATTTGAAATAATGATTGTTATTTAATTGACTGCTGTGATCCCCTACTAAAACCCAGTTTAAACCAGTGTTCAAAACCATTCTAAAACCAGCAAACCAGAGCAGCCTGACCAGTGTCACAGTGTGTAAGGCAGGAGACTCAGGAATCTTTGAAATAAGGAATGTTTAATAGCCAAACTCAGGAAACGTGGAAAACAAACACACACTAAACATAACTGAGACCGGACACCGAATGAACGCAGGAGACAGGCTTATAAAAGGAGCACAATTGACAAGACTAAATTAACACAGCTGGAGACAAATCAACATAATCAGGACCGGAACAGGAAACTACCCAAATATGGGCATAAACGTTACAACCAGGCTGCCAGACCAAGTATACATAAATAAATAGTGAAGAATGGGTCTTCAACAAATCAATGGCTACTAGCAACTGTTTGGTTATTAACATTCTTTAAAATATCTACTTTTGTGTTCAACAGAAAAAATAAATTCATACCGGTTTGGAACAACATGAGGGTGAGTACATTTTAGTTTTTGGGTGAACTATTCCTAGTTTTTCAGCATGTTCATAATAGAAGTGTGACAACTGAGGATTTATTTTGTAAATTTGTAAAAGTATTTTTTTTTTAATTCTTTACCAGGGACATAAAAAGTTGTTGAATTGCATCGCACTGACACAAGCTTGGATATAAAACCCCTCAAATTCAGCCTTGCTAGTCAGTTATAAATAAATCTAGATTTTCTCAGAGCTCTGTGGTTTTGTGTGAATTCCAAGCCATAAACTCACAACTCTGTTCAAAACTCATATCTGAAGGACTGTGAGAACCAAGATGACAGATGCCAAATGCAGCCATTAATATTTGATACGGCTGGTAAAATCACTGGAAAATATTCTCCGGTTGACTTGGGCTCAAGCTCCTTTGTGGGAGATTCTACAGGTATGAAAAATCTAAGAGCTGTCAGAGATAAGGGTATGAACTCTATTGAGAATGCTACTAGTGGAGAAAATATATTATAAACTCTCAGAAAGGTCAGGGATCGCGCTTTGAGGCTGTGAACACATCGATTTTTGCTTACATTTTTAAATATTTATTTGAATTAAAATTGTACCTGAATTCCTTTGGTAATCTGCTAACATGTCAAATATCCTTTTAGTGTCTGAAAACAATGACTGTATGTTTGGAAATATAGAAATTTCCCTGTCAGCGGAGTGATATCTCTTAACAACCAACTTTCCCTCTTTGTATTTATTAGTTAAATTCAGTACTTTGAAATCGCTACTTTGAAATCGCTTCAAAATCGAAGATATTAAATCTAATAAAAAATGTTGAGATTGTAAAGATGCCTTTTAGACTTGATGGAAGGTAGATATTTTCAGTTTACTTCCTGCTATATTTACTATGCTTGACCGTATGTAAGATCTACAGTTACTGAAAATGGAAAGAACAACTCAGTTTAGCTTGCTTTTAATCCAGCCAGAAACTGATGTACCACAACTTGCCACTGATTGGTCATCAAGAGATTTTGAAAGCTGACAGTCATAATAGGAACTCTTCACACTTCTCCACTGAATTTCTCCACAACTCCAAGTTTCTGTTATGGCATGCAGCAATTATGGAAGTGAAATAAAGTAGTTAGTCCTTCTGTTTCTAATAAGATATTGGTAATATAGATACTAGTTTGGTTACAGTTTTCGACTCTTTATTTGTTGATGATATCTAAGTGCAATTGCTTTAATGTGTTAAATTTTAGTCGTTACTGAATGTGTTGGAGCATTGGATATGTCTAAGGTTAAGTCCTCAGATGCAAGCTTTGAATTCGTGTGTGTGTGTGTGTGTGGTCCCAGTATTACCTATGTTATGGTAGTATTGATAGTAATTTTTAATGTCAGTCATGTATGTATATATATATATTATTATTATTATACAATTTTGACTTTATACCCCTTAAAATCATTACAGACAATTATTTGTGAATTGAAAACTTGGTCACACTTTATTTTAAAGTCCAATTCTCGCTATTGACAAACCATTAACTACGACATTTGCCTCAATAAACTACTAATGCTTATTAATAGTTAGTAAGGTAGTTGTTAAGATTAGGTATTGGGTTAGATATGTAGTATATGGTCATGCACAATATGTGCTTTATACTGTAAGTACTAATAAACAGCCAATATATTATTAATAGGCATGCTAATAAGCAACTTGTTAATAGTGAGAATTGCTACTGAAAACTTCACCAAAGAAGATTATATTAAAGTCATTAATGAATAAATCTAAATGAATAAATCCAAACACAAAATAATCAGCATCACGTCATTGAACCATTTACATACGCTGGGCTGATTTACTGGTCTCTCTGCAACCAGCACTGACACAACACCTTCCATTAATGATAGCACGGATGCACTGTTCTCAGTCATGTTGCCCTCATATTAAATAAGTAAAGATGCAGTCTGTTTTTTCATAAGAGGACACAGTGAGCTGATCTCATTTAGCCTTAAATGACTCAGCAGCATCAAAATTAAAACGCACCCACAGAAACTGTTTTTTTGTTGTTGTTGTTGCTGAGTTTTCCGCAGGCAATGGCTCAACTAATTAAGCTTCTCCAACTTTGCAGTGACAGTCTACATGATCATTGTTCTTTGGCAATACATTTAATCTAGAGCATTTCTTCCCCACTCAAAATAGCAGTGAGGGGGTGAGTGGTGCAAATGGATTGGCCATGCTCGTGTTTAACTACTGTGGTTAAGAGAACGTCTGAGTTATTCTGGGGAGTTGGGCACAAATGAAAAGGTTTTCTGGCAATTTATCAGATTCAAGGTGTTTTAGTGATTGATGGACAGTAGGCACAACAATTGCTGTCAGTTATGCCTAGGTTTTTGAAAACAGATTTATCCTTGATTTATCCTTGACTGCTTGGGTTTAGGCTTTTTTTTTTCTCCAGTGATCCATGTCACTTCCTAGAATCACAATGACTCAATAACTCACACAGATAAAGAATGACAGAGCTCTTGACTAAACTGTTGATTGCTGATATGATATGATATGTGGTATTCTAGCATGTGCTCACTGACTAAACCGACTTTGAGTGTTAATATTAGCATACATATGTGTTGCAAATGAATAAAAACGGAGTAAGTTTTGATAAAAGGTTTGATAATAATTCACCCAAAATGTTTTATTTGGAGATGAGTTTCATTACCGGACAGATTTGGAGAAATTTAGCATTTACATCACTTGCTCACCAATGGATCATCTGCAGTGAATGGGTGCCGTCAGAATGAGAGTCCAAACAGCTGATTTAAAATAAAACAGCTAATTTAAGGTAACTCTCTTTCTGATGGCATCTATTCACTGCAGAGGATTCATTGATAAGCAAATGATGTGAAAAAAAAAATTCAATGAAGAAGATGGCCTGAAGGTGAGTATATTTTAAGCAAATTTTCAATTTTGGGTGAACTATTCTTTTAATAAAACTATACTTCCAACCATTTATCTTGGAGGTGCTTTGTAAGATATTTTGATGAAATCAAATCAGGGCTATCAATTGTTTTAAAACAATTAATCTCGTTTTTCAGTAAATTCAGTAAATGGTTAGGCCACTTTAGCATGCAATATGTATAAGTAAAAATAAATACTGTAAGTAAACTGTATTTCTCAGAGAGTTTTGCTGGTTCCCCTGTGTGTGAATGTTCATCAAAAGTCTTTGTGCAGAACTCGGATAATCAGATATTATCGGTGCTCCTAAATATCCTGTTATCCCTCTGTGTGAACATATTTCAGCCAGCGATTCCCACAGATCACTGAAATTTCATGTATTTGCCACTGTTTTTTTTATAATCCTATTGATGTTTTCCTTGATTACACTACAGAGGTATCTAACTTTTTCTAACTTACAGAAGTAACTATAAAAATAGTTTGTATATTTAAAAACTATGTAAAACATTTTAGTTGGTTAACCATAAGCTGCCTTACATATACAAATTTATGAAAAAAAAATATAGGAATTGAGATATAATATATGGTAAAAATAAATAAATAAATATATAAATAAATAAATAATAATAATAATAAATAAATAAATAAAAGCACATTCCCATAAGTTCCTGTCACGGTATTTTTACAGTGAATTTCTGGAAACCACACCTGTCGATTTTTAACAGAATATATGCCTTTTTAAAAATGTATATATAATATATATATATATTCATATATTTTAAAATATTATTTATTCATTTGATGGCAAAGCTGAATTTTCGGCAGCCATTATTCTAGTCTTCAGTGTCACACGATCCTTCAGAAATCAAACTAATATGCTAATTTGGTGATTTATTATTATCAATCATTATGGTGCTCAATTATTAATAATGGTTCTTGTTATTATCAATTCTGAAAGCAGATTTGCTGCTTATTTATTTATTTTAATTTGTGGAAATTTTTCAGGATTCTACAGAATAGAAAGTTCAATGAACAGCATTTGTTTTTAAAAGGAATATTTTTGTATCATTATAAATGTCTTTACTGTTACATTTGATCAATTTAATGCATCCTTGCTGAACAAAGAAATTAAGCAGAAATTATAATAATATTTCACAATGTTAGCGTTATATTTTTAATCAAATAAATTTGTTTGTGAGCATAAGAGACTTCTTTTAAAAACATCCAAAAATTATTATTCCAAACTTTTGATATATACTATAAAAAGTGGTAACTTCCAGTGCCTTTGTTTGTGTCTCACGTGATGTATAGTGGCTATTTTGAAAAATGTTCATTTTGACATTTCCATTTCAATTTTGACATTTCCATCCATCCATTTTCCAAACCACTTGTCCTATATAGGGTTGTGCAGGTGCTATCCCAGCATTTCCCAGCTGTAGGCAGGGAAACAAACTGAACGGATAGCCAATATATTACATATTTCCATTGAAATTAACTATTTCTGTATCTATTTTACAGAAGCACTAAGGGGGCAGAGGTTGCATTCAGAAGCCGCTCTTACATCAAAGGCCTTTTAAGAAGAGTCTTGCATGTGCCGACAAATCATTGTGTCGTCTAAATTGTTTCCCTCTTCATTCAAACACAGGTGTGCATATAGGTCTGTTCATCATAAGCAGTTTGAGGTTTCATTGGAGATGTGTTGTCCTGCAAGCCAAATACTGTATATTATTTATGTTGCTGATGAGACTTTCAGATGCTTAGAGGCAGTGCTGGGTTTTTCTGCTTTCAATGTGCATAATAAAGACTTGAGGGAAGTTCAGCCTCCCTTCTTCTCTTTGCTTTTGTCTCTTTTCTCACATCTCTCTGGTTTTGTTTCAACATACTCTGCTACCTCAATGTCTACTACCTATATAGACAGCTGTCTTTTATGTGAGCATCCAGCATCCTAACTGAAATGAAACCTCATAAGTGAGTCATTTGAAATCCATAGCAACAAAAAGCATATGTGTTCTTATGGTGTTTGACTCACTATTAACATTGACATAAGCTCACAAATTTTGGGTAAGACAGGAGATACAATTGTAAAATTATTTAAATGCATTGTAAATTGTACTTTTTTTAATGTTTACATTTCATCAATACATCAGTGCTAAATAAATAATACTTAAAAATAACATTTGTTACACTCTGCCATCTCAAATTTATTTTTTAAGTCCCACAATGCATTCTGGGGTTGCCTTCTCCACAAAGGATAGCATGACGGCTGCCTTAGAATTTGGCTAAAATAATGCTGCTCACTTTTTGGAGCAACATTTGCATTAGTGATAAAAAAAAAAAATGCTTATGCTAGGTTTTGGAACAGAGTGTCTCTATTTGTCTGTCTGTCTGTCTGCATCTCTTCATGCTTTTGAGAGCGTGTGGCATTTATTTTGTTTTGATCTCCCTCTTTCCTCTTTTGTTGTGTCCCACTGGGCTGTTCTGATTTTCTCTATGTGCCAGCTGTGCCCCAAAAATATGATTTAAATGATGACCAGTAGAGATTACTTCCAGACCTACTGATATGTTTTCATGGTTGTTTCTACTGTTGGGGTATAAAACAGTGTATATATATGATATATATATATCATTTTGTCTTGTTTTTCTAGCATTATTTTAAGTAAAGGTTGAAATAAATTACATATATATATATATATATATATATATATATATATATATATATATATATATATATATATATATATATACCGTATATATACGTAATTGATCATTATTAGTAGATCATTAGTAATATAGAATTCAGGTATAAATTATACAAGGCATATTTGTTATATAGAAAGTATATCTGGAATAATTACATCTAAAAACATGCTGTTCATTTAGTTTCAATACACTATCTGTTTTCTCACAATCTTATGCCTCACTCATAGTTAGGTTTAGTGGTGGAACTTAATGCTTACATTTTTCTATAAATTGTAGGCCTATGTTTCCATAGGAATGACATTGTACAAAATCAATACAAAATTGCATGCTTCATAAAATGTCTAAAGTAACAACACATGACCATGCATAAGAAGGTGCTTTTAAGACACCCCTCGAATGAACAAACATAATTTTATCAGTTCAAAAATTTCTTGTAATTAATCTTGGGCATTTTGACTTCTGATTTGATGTGTGATCCCTTCACAAAAACACCCCAGCGGGTCTTTTTCAAACCTTCAAAAGAGGAAATGAACTTAAATGTTCTAAAATTAAGACTCGTAAGCATCATTACATGTTGTCAAGCAGCGCTATTAAAGCACTCACTTCCTGTGCATACATTACGCCGTCTTGCATCACTCGGCAGCCGCTGCATTCATTCCTTACATCTGTGTCTCAAAGCTTGAGGATATCAGAGATACTCCAATCTAATCTTGACACATCCTCAGAAATCTTAAAGGACAAGAGCAGAGGAATAACTCAAGCTGAGAATTTGCTGATGCCTGGTTCTTTTAAAGAATGAAACAAGAGAACTAAGAAAATAAACTTTCTCTTTTAATAAGGTTCCATGTGCTTCTGTGCATAGGTTATCTCCAGCAGATGGTATTTTTTCACCTAACTCATTCCTCAGTGATGGATCTGAGGCTGAGAAGAGCTCCGAGACTTTAGAAGCTTCCCCAGCTACTCAGAATACCTTATTACCAGAGAGCAGAATATGAAATATATGCTGGTGGAAAATATTTGAAACTGAAGCTATATTCTCTGGCTTAGGTTCTCAAGATCATTTTGTTAAGTAATTGTATCTTCAAGTGAAGTATTGAAGTATTGTACAATGAGTATTAATAAAGATCTCCTATGAGATTTGAGTGAATTAAACTGCAGCACAACATGCTAATTTTTTTGTGGCAAATGATGATGAGAGATGATTTTCTGTGGGCCTTTTTATGATGTCTTAAGGAACTTTCAAAGCTAATGTTGTTTACTTCTTTGTCAAACAGCTGCCACCTGTGATGGGCGACCGCGGGGGTCTCTACAACGATAATTATACTCTGAATGAATATGCAAGTGCATAAAGCGTTTCTTGATTTCACCCTTGAGAAATTCAAACATCAAACCCATTGACACTGGTGATTACCCTATAGAGAATCCAGACGAAAATTGCCAATTTAGCCTTAAGTGGCACACTTCTGCTCAGGTAGTCCTCTCAACTTAAAATAAAAGTTCATAAAAAACATGTTCATGTAATCCTGTTGATCACAACACAGGCATTTAAATGGCTGCCTCACACCTGTTTTCTTCCGCATACCTTCACTCTAACACAATATCAACCCACTTCAACTTAAAACCAACTTAATTGCTTCCTTACAAACTGAAGTAAATTCAAAATCATTCCATTCACTATTTGAACTTCATATTGTAGAGTATGCTCAAAAAGATATAAAGAAAATAGCCTATCATGCTAACTGGCATCAATATTTCATGTCCATATTCATTTATAAAGTTTATATTACTCTAAAGAAAGAATAAATAGTCTATTACAATGTACAAAGCGATCCGTCTAGCAACAAGATGACCACTGCAACAAATTACAGTAATATTTATTTTGTAGTCCTCTGAGGTAATTTTCACTAAAATTAAGATGCAAGGTGGCGCCAGTTGTGTTTCTATGAAATGAGAGAGTCTGCAGGATCTAAGAAACATTAAAGTGCTGCCAGTTTTATTTACCTGAATGAGTAGATTGATCAATATACTGTATATAATATAAAGTATCCATCCAATGTGCACTTTAAAATCTCACCGGAAAAAGTAGATCATCTCATCACCTTTTTTGCTGTTTTTCTAATCTTATAAACTCTAACATACTACTCTTTTGGCGTACTGTTTCTTGCATACATATAGTAGGGAAGTATTCAATTTTATCAGTGACTTGTCTTCATGAGTGAGTCATTTAAATCACTTATTTAACCGATTCGATCGACAAGTGACTAACTGCATCTAAAATGACATGCTGTCTCAATAGAAACTGAATTTAACTTACTTTGTGACTGTTAAAAAATGATATTATATGAATGTGTGTAGAATGAATGAAATTCGGACTGAACTTGAATGTTGCCACTGTCACGTGATACAACATGAATTTCATTGCTTCACTGCCATTCAACACCTCTCCCGTGGCCTCATAGGATAGTAAGGGCCTGTCCTAATACCCTTACGTCTTGGCCACTTGAGAGTGAGTGCAAGCGACAGGAAGTGTGCAAGGCATTCCCAGTTCAAAGCTCAGTGCCCTTAACGCACACTACATCCACACCATATCTAGCTCAGAGTGGTAGCTGTAGGCTAAGTGCATCCTGTCATTCATAATATTGAGGAACTCAGATGCCCTGAAATTGCGAGATCTCGAGGAAAACTTTGCAGTGGAAATTAATTTAATTTGTGTAAAATGTAAATTGTTGCACATTTTATTTGTAAAGTGATAGATATGTAAATGTTGTAAAACATGTGCAGCTGCTTTTATCACTTAATTAGAAGCACCAACAATTAAATTGTGCCATGCATACGGACTACTGAACAGGAATTTAGAAATGTATCTTAAAGTGTGAAATATTAAATGCACAAAATGTGTAAATAAAGCTCTGTAAAAACTTAAATTTTTACAACAATATGTTTTAAATGTTTCCCATTGGATCATGGAAAGTTCTACACACCCCATTGAACACTTTGGCCAAATACAGGGAATACATCATATAAATTGACAAGTGGTCAAGTGCAGAGATTAAAAGTGTGGGTATTGGGACAAGCCCAAAAGTGTCCATTGTATGCAGTAGGTCATATGTTTTTTTTTTTTTGCTTGCTGTTTTATAAATACCATGAATCTGGAATTTCGTTCCGTTTTTTTGCCTACTATAAAGTAGGGAACTAGGCATATTTGGACGCAGAGATTGTCTTTATGACCATTTCCAAATAAGGTTCCATTTGTTAACATTACTTAACATGAACCAGCAATGAAAAAATACTTATATTAGTAAACGCATTAACTAAAATTAATTAATTGGACCGTATTGCATGTAAAGTGTTATGTAACTTTTCTTTATTTATAATTTTTCAAAATCCAGAAACCTTCTTAAGTAAGATTTTAAATAGGTTTTTAGTGTGATCTCAGACTTTAGACTCCACCATACATAACTGAATTATTTCTTTAAGCCTAACACTTTGTTGTCATATGATGAAAATGCTAATGCATCTGTCCTGTCTAATTTTTCACCCATAACCTAATTGCAACAATGTGAGTTGTTTTGCTCTGAGGTTGCACACATTCCAGTGAGGACTGAGTGCTTCGTCTTCACATCGCTTTCCTCTGTGCCACGGTACACAATGCTGCCCCTCATCAGATTAGCGTGTGCTGGAGCTGCTGCCGCCCGCCCCCAGCTTCCCCCGATCTGACCCCGTTCCATCTCTCACAGGGAAAGCAGGACTCTCATGTGATTTCTTTCTCTCATTTTCCTAACAGTCATCAATGTGTATGAAAAGTGGACGCCTCCCTGCTTTTAGTCACTTTACCATGAGCTCTGTTCGTTTTTTATTTATTTTTTCAGCCTGGACAACAACCGACTGCAATTACGGTTCTCTGAAATATTTATTAAGCTTCTCGCTTGAGTCCAGATGGGGAGCTCTGCCAAATGCAGTTTCTAAGCATGGCCCGAAGCAAGATATTACATATGTTTTGATGGTTTAACCATCCAAAAATGACAAGAACATCTAACATTGCCATTTAAAAGCTTGTAAACAGTGTGTCCACCACAACATCACACTATTTGTCGTGAAACTGCTGCGTCCTCTATGTTGGGTGGGTCAAGAGCAGAACATAGCTGCACATGATGGGCAAAAATTTCCTCAGAGGGAATCTGTCCTCGCTTTTTGCTATGCTCTTTTATTCTCTTTGATGTGTGTCTCTGGTCATTGGACACAATGTATCTGTTCTCAGAAGCCGATTTCAGAGATGGAAGTTTTTCAATAGCTTTCAAGTAGGAGAGTGAGATTGCCTTCGATATAACTGTGTACCAGTTCTGTCCGCTCTCTTATTAGGGCACTTGGTTTCAGAAAAGAACAGGGCAGAATTACTGAACGGCCATGTGGAGGGGCCTCCCTGGGGCCCGGAGCAGTGAGGCACCCTCTGTTCTGTTTGTACAGTGCATCCATAAAAACTGGAGCCGGATGTGTAATGTGGCCCCTGAACTTCAACAATTGTTGTTTCATAATCATGCACAGTATGCATCAGATAACTGAAACAAAACACAACAGGATCCATTTGTCACTTGCATAATTTTCACACATCCTCCAACGTGGGGGTCTATTACTGTCCATTGTTGCTAACATCAGCCTTAACATGCTCTCATACTGTGATAAGATGACTAAGCAAATGATTATTTATTTTTGTTGATTATTAATTATTTTACTTAATAATTTTTACTTTTAGTTTTAACCTTGAACATGTCCCTGATGTTTGTGTCACAGGGCTCTGTTGTCCTTTTATCCAGTTCTTAACTGAGATGTTGCATGAATGCATAATAAATAGAATACTGTATTTATTTTATTAACATCATGGGGAGTTATGGTGAGTAACATCACAACACTGTTAAGATCTGGAACAACAAAGATGTGATTATTCACCAAAAAAGAACAAACAAACAAAATAATACATGAATCATTCTTATTTGGCTCAGACTTACCAGCTGACAGAATGTGATCTTCCATATAATCTATGATTTTAAAGATGATTTGAATAAGAAACTCTTTGTAACCATTCAGTTCAGCTGAGATTTAAATGCTATGGACATTTTATTATATAATTACAGTGGCATTAACATATAAATGACATTTAAATTATGGTAATCAAATTTAGACTTTAAACCTAGTTATTCTTGCCATCTTATGCAGCCTTTGACTGATCTAGTTAATTTAACATTATCATATTGGGAGGAAAGGAAAAACTAATATTGCATGTGTTTAAAGCCTTTGGATGACACAAATGTACCACCAGGTTTTCTTTGCAGGCCTTTGAAGCCCATCAGCACCGAGGACAGCGGCAAGGATTCAGGTCTGCAGTGTCGTCACAAGACTGGAAAACATGTGCTTCTAATGAGCAAACAGTTGCAATTTTCTTTCTGGTAACTGATTATAAAATATTCTGAGATGCTAGCAGTTAAATGTTTAATTCATAAACACTGGTCAGATCAAAATTTCTCACGTGAATGTCTTTGTACACTGAAGCAATTTAATTAAAGTGTCTGTCATATCTAAGCTGTTTTGATCCAGTTTTGAAATATTTTGAACATGTACTCCTATAAATAATACATAATTAAAGTGGACTGCCACATCATGTGTGGTCTTTGAAGGAGCTTTCACATTTGACCAGGTAACCTAACCCCCCCCCCCCCCCCCCCCCCAAAAAAAAGTTAAAATCTCAGATAGGAATACACTACAGTCCAAAATATGTGCACAAGCAAGAGAAATGCTTAGAGATCCTGTAACACTATTTACAGAGCACACAGACAAACTCATACACAGGTAAACAAGATGTTTACATGCACACACAGGCCAACACATACATTACATATGGGTCAATGATGTGACACTCATTTTTGTCAGGATCCATTAAATTATTCAAAAATGCTATTCCTACTTCAGCACCTGTTCTATGATAAAATGTTGTTAATTTCTGAATTAGAAGTCACATTCGTAGGGGGAAAAAATGAAAAGAAATAGAAAAAAATGTCAAAGGTGTAACCAGCTGGAGATTGTAAAAAAATAAACTGCTTAAATTCTAGAAAAAATATAAATTGCCATTATATCTTCCACTACAAAACAAGCATGGAAGCAGACCAAATTGGAAAAAGTCATTGTGGTGTAGCCAACATGCAGAAAGACATTTTGTTTTCATGTGACATGAAAACCATAAAACTCTTATTACTGTGTGTAAATATGATTTGTTCAGGTCAAATGGGGTCAGCCTAAGAAAACTTGATATTCAGTTTTTTTATTATTATTATTAATTTATCTACATTTATTCAACATGCAAGTAGCATTTAGTAGCTTTTATTTAATCTTTACAGCACTTGGCATTTTTAAGGCAGATGTGTGTATATGTTAATAATGTTATACACTGATTTTTTTTAAAAATGTGCTTCACATGGTAACACCTAAAACTAATAAATAAAAAAATGTTACTTATAATTACTGAATCAACCTATATATATGTGAACCTGGACCACAAATCCAGTCATAAGTGTCAATTTTTCAAAAACGGAATAAATAAGCTTTCCATTGATGTATGGTTTGTTAGGATTGGACAATATTTGGCCGAGATACAACTATTTGAAAATCTGGAATCTGAGGGAGCAAAAAATCTAACTATTGAGAAAAATCACCTTTAAATCTGTCCAAATGAAGTCCTTAGCAATCATATTACTTATCAAACATTAAGTTTTGATATATTTATGGTAGGAAATTTACAAAATATCTTCATGGAAAATGATCTTTACTTAATATCCTATTTTTTTGGTATAAACAAATCGATTATTTTGACCCATACAATGTATTTTTGGCTATTGCTACAAATATACCCTTGCTACTTAAGACTGGTTTTGTGGTCCAGGGTCACATATCAGGTTACACCAAGAAAACTAAATTTAAGGGTAAGATCAGGCAGAAATAGCACTTTAATGTAACAATTGCAGGTTACCACTTTTTTTTTCTTATTTTTTTTTTTACAGTGTATTATATTATATTTTCAAAAGATTCCCTCTCTTTATCTTCTCTTGACACTCTCTTTATGTCATTGACCCATATATATATATATGTGTGTGTGTGTGTGTGTGTGTGTGTGTGTGTGTGTGTGTGTGTGTGTGTGTGCATTTACGTGCGTGTAGAATGCTGACACATTATCTTCTTGAAAGCTTTCCTAAAGTCTCTATTGAAAATGGTATAAATGATGGGGTTCACAGAGCTGTTGCAGTAACCAATCCAGAAAAAGGTATTGAATAGAGAATCCGGTATTGTGCAACTTTCTCGGCATATGGCATGAAGGCTGTACGTGAAGAAAAAAGGAAACCAGCAGAGCACGAACACCCCCATAACCACTGCCAGCACGAAAGTGAAGCGCTTCTCTCGCATCTGTGCCAGTTTGGACTTGGACAAAGACAGCTGACGCGCCTTCGGCTCCTGATCGAGCTCCGACGCGCGGCTACATGCCCATGACAGCCGTCCATTTTGCTTTGGACACGCTTGTGCCCCTTCCACCTTCCTGCTCTTGGCGAAGCGCGAGTTTCTTTGTCTGTCGGAGACGCTGCCCTCCTCCAGATCGATGTCGTCAAGTTCGCCTTTGCGCTCTCGGCTGCCTGAGCTGTGGCTGCTGGGGCTCTCCATCTCTGACTTGCCTTTACGCACGAAGCAGGTCTCGGATTGCGAAGGTTGTCGCTCCATCCCGTTCTTAGCCACGAACACGGTGGACGCGCGCTGTTTAGCCACCCTGTAGATCTTGCAGTACACCAAAATCATAATGAGACCAGGCGCAAAAAACGACACCATGCAGGAGGAGAGGATGTACCAGGTCTCGTTGTTCAGCAAGCACTCTAGCTCGTCGTGTTTGGTCATGAGAAGCGGTGGGAAGGAAATCACGGACGAAATGACCCACACCACCGCGATCATGAACTTTATTCTCCGCGGGGTTCTCTTTAGGTTGTAGCTGACCGCTTTGGTGACCGACCAGTAGCGGTCCAAACTTATGGCGCAGAGGTGCACAATGGATGACGTGCAGAAGAGCACGTCCAAAGCCAGGTAGAAGGCACACCAGGTGCTTCCAAAGAACCAGTAGCCCATCACTTCATTGGCTAGGGAGAATGGAATAACCAAAGTGGCCACCAAAATATCAGCAGACGCCAAGGAAACCAGAAACAGGTTCTGTGGCGCACGCAGCGCGCGGCTGGTGAAAACGGCCACCACCACTAATACGTTCCCCACAATGGTCACCAAGATGATCACGGTAACCACGAGAATGATGAGCACCGCCGCGCACTGTGAATGCGGCGGGGGTCTCGGCGCGCTTGTGCCATTAGTATCCGCGGATAAGTTCAGCGAGGGGAATGTGACAGTAGTTAAATCCATTCTGGGTACCTTTGGCGCCGATCCCCCATTTCCAGGTGTATTCTCATCCAAAACGCGCTTCGACTTCACATTTGTATCATCCAATCTGAAGCGCTGCGCGATCCGCCAAACACTCCACGCCAAATGTATCATACCAAAGATGGTGTGCTAACTTTTAAAACTCCCTGATGATTTGAATATCTTTCATCAATTTCAGCTGCCTTTTTGATGGGGCAGTGGTGAACCACACAGAGCCAAGACATGTTTTGTTTCCTATAGAAGCGCGCGCGGAGACAGGCGGCAGGGAATGTCTGGTGTTGAGCTTGAATCTTCGGTGCGCTCCAGCTTGTCGCGCTGAACAAATATGGGAGTGTTTGTGCCTGCTTCTCTCCTCCTCTCTCTCTCTTTACGAGACGGGGGTGGACTGCTTGCGCTGTCAAACTACACAAGCTCTCGAAGTGTGATTAATTGGCAATAAAGCACTGTAAAATCCATAGGTAGTCGCATGTTATAATAACTTTAATTAATAAGTCATGAATGTGCATGGCATATATTAATCAAAGTTACATTCCATTACTCACTAATCTGTTAAGAATTATATAATGCAATTTATATAATACAGTTTTTGGTAAGGAAGGGGCATCTGTGGTTGTTAGAACTTAACTAAAATGTTAAAAAAAATTAGGATACATTAACATAAAATGCAACATAAGGTAGCCTATCTAATTTTGATACTATTGCTTTTATTTTGATAACAATAAGCAATCTAACAGTAACTCATTTTTTCTTTTGGTTTAATTAGTAAACATCATCTACTTCATCAGTGACTATAATTGCCAATAGCAACATTTATAGCATTTGTATGTAATGTACATAACTAATAATACATTTGTAATAAACACCAATAAATTTTATTCCTATTCATGCAAATTATGATTGCCAGGTTATTGATTAGAAAATACTTATTTTTGCTGGTTCTTTGCACAATGTTATGACCTCTTGTTATGAACACTTTTACCATAATGCATGATTTGTAAACTAATACATTTTCATATTTGATTCTCATAACTGGCTTAATATGTACAGTATGGCTTTTCTGATGTAGTAAACTTGCTAGGTAGCTCACCTGGTACACCATTGTGTGTATGAGACCCGTAATGCACAAATCACATTAAAAGAATAAAAAACTTGTTAAAAGCAAGCTAAAATTGCAAGGTTGCCTTAGCATTTACCTTCTAGAGACATTTAATTTCTGAACTGCCTCGAAACGTACAACAAACAACATAATAAAATATTGCCAGATTCACTTTCATTTGTTTTGGATAAAACTGAACGTACTTTTAGCACCACTGCATTTCAAGTGCTTCGAAATATGCTAAAAGGAACGTAATATCATCATGAAAATGAACTGAAATGTACTCAGCCTCAGGATGTAGATGACTTTGTTTCTTCATTGGAAACAAATTTTGAGGCATTTAGCATTACATCACTTGCTCACCAGTGGATTCTCTGCAGTGAATGGGTGCCGTCAGAATAAGAGTCCAAATAGCTGAACAAAATAATTAGCATAAACAATATAAGTACATTATGAGTTAATTACATTTTTAGCTAATTTTATTTTACAGTATTTTACATTAAAACTACACGTTTTATATGTTTTACCATATATGGTCATGTAACCTATACAGTTTACCAATTTAATGTAGAATGCATTCATTTTCTGTTATAATTACTAGCATTTTTCACAATACGTAATCTTGTGACAGTTCCTGCTGAAGTCAATTAGTCACTAATGTAATTCCCAGTGTGAAGTGATAAATGCTATATATATTATGCCACATGCTTGCGCTTTGGGGTCATTTGGATGCTTCATTTTGCCCCACATGCTTAAGCAACAAATATCCTCATTTATTTTTAGAGAAGAGATTGTTAACTTGCTGTGCAATTATTAGGCCTGTAATTCTAGTGAATATAGTCATCGGAAGTGGTGTAGAGATTCATTGACTACTAGCTGAAAATAGCAAATTAGGTAGAATTTAAAATGCCATTAACCAACTAATAATACCTCTGGACTTTTGCTCTTAAGAATCAAACTAAAATGAAAGTGTTTATATATATAACAACATTTTTTGAGTGTAAAAGCAGAATTCATGGGGTTAGTTAACTGCTGACCTATAAGTTACAAGTATTCAACAAAGCTAATGACCCTTAATGACCCGTGCTGTTGCATAATTCTGAAATTCAGTCAGCACTGAGGCATAATGACTTTTGGTATAGTGTCAAAATGAGAATGTTTGCAGAGCATGGTGCTGAATTATTAAATCGCATAAACCTAGTTGATTAAAATAGGAAGTGCTATTGTGTTATAAGGTTATACCTTGAGATTCAACTGTAATTTGCATTCATTTACTATAACACAATTTTGTGCAACAGATTGACTAATTGATAAACCATAATTTGTGGCCAAGAAACGGAGCAGAATCTTAAATATTCCTTCATTTCATGTCACACATACATTTTTCATGTCACACAAACATTTTGTGTAATTCCAGATTTCAATTTATTTTTGAATCCCAGCTTTTCATTGTCGTCTCAGAGCTTTGGGCCCCGCTCTATTTCAGGTCAGACGTTTTCAGTGAGAATGCTTTCGAAGTTTTGCATTGAGGAGCTGACGACGACAGTGTGTTTTCTTCCCCAAAGGAGCTGTAAGTTTATGCATTCTAAATGCAAATGGTAAATAATGAAACCTGTAAGTTTGACTCAACTTTCAACTTGTTGAGGGAAAGGAAACAGTTTGAGGACATTGTTTTTCATTCATGAAAAATGCATGTTATTGAAAATGACACCAAAGCTCTGTTCCAAAATAGTGCACTGCCCCACTGCCTACTGCTTACTGATGTGGAACACTCTACTGTACATACACAAACAGCATTCAACTCACAAATGATTTCAATAGAGTTTGACGTTCACATGCTTCCAAGCTAACTGCACACTACTAGTAAGCATAAAAATAAACAGCTATTAAGTATATTTCAGTAAGTATATTTCTAGTACATTTCTCTCACTTTTATACCGTCTTGGGATTGTTTTTATTATTATTTTATTGTTATTTTGTGACTGAACATGTCACTGCCTTTGAATTTGTCTACAATAAGATATATACACCATAAAGCCTGACATATGAAATAACAGTCAGATTTTTTCCCCCGATGGAGCAGATTATTGAAAAGTTAGACAATAAATATGAAGTTTGCATATATGATTGCATATATATAGAATGGAGCTTTGAGGAGGGGAAAACCTTTTCATTTTTTTATTCAGAGGCCTAGACTGAGCAAAATTATGCAATTTGATGCAGATGTTGATATTTACATGTAAATGGCCAAAAGTAAAGTGACATTATATATCCTTAGTAAGATGATATTTAAATGTTTATACTCATGTTTTATAATTAATGCTCTGTAGTTTTTTTGTTTGTTTTTTTACTTTGGGGAGCAAAACATATAATGTAATGCAATACAATAATGATTGAGAGTTTTACACATAAATATTCCTCAAAAGCCTGTTTTGTCATATTTGATATTCACATTTCAATATGAATAAAATTATATATAATCAAATAAACCTAAATTGAGTCAGTCCCATTAGTGTTCATCTTTAAATACTAACAATATAAAAGATTTTACATTTCATTTATAAAAATCAGTAAAGATTTCACGGCAAAAATACATGTTTTTACAATTATACCAAAAGGCCATTTACTTGCCAAAAATAGTAAATTATCAATCAGATGACACAATGCATGCAATAGATTGTAGGTTTTTCAGCAAAGTTTTAATTTAGAGGCCTTAGAAACTTGCATTTTGATCATGATAATGTGGGCTTAGGGTTAAAGGACATTTTCAACCAAAAAAAAAAAGAAGAGAAAAAAAAGGAAAGAAAATTCTGTCATCACCCTCATGTTGGTCCACACACACACAAAACATTTCTCAAAATTTCTCAAAATATCTTCTTTTATGTTCCACAGAAGAAATAATGTCATACAGGAACATCTTGAAAATGAGTAAATGATGACAAAACTTTCATATGGATGGATTGGCCCTTTAAGAAAATGTATAATTCAGATGTGGTTTTGAAACACCTATGATGCCCTAAAATATTGCCTTTGCAGGCAGCTCACTAGAGCACATGAGAAAGACACTGTGTGATGCTCTGAATGCTGTATTACTAATGTGAGCAATGGACTCACACTAACTGTTTGCTGGGTAATCAACTGTTCTCTCTTTATGGCCCTTTTAGGGCAAATGCTCTGGCTTCAAAGTACTGATTGATGCAATTACAAATTCAGTTGAGCCCTCTTAATTGTAATTCAGGGAAAAGGTCAATATTATGCAAGTTTACGATATACTTTGTGCTTGAATAATCAGAAATGAACACTGGAGGTTCACAGATTAATGAGTGGAGTGCACTGGGATCTGTTGATCTCATTTGGTTGCTTTGTTCACAGGAGTTAGTGTCTGCACTTATATCTCAGTCTAACAGATGTGTCAGTCCTGCTGCTTTCTGTGACAAGCTCCGATGTGTGGCAACTGTGCACTTTTCATGCTCTTTGCATGGCTCACATGCATGCAATCATACAGGCGAGCACACAGTGTTCTGTGGAATATCCCCACGGTCAGCGGGTTGTGATGGTTTATGAACTCAGGGATGCTGAACTCCCTCAGTGTGTGTAATGGCTTGGTGGGTTTACCAGCATCACAGCTGTAGCTTTCTATGACGCCATCGGCACACACGGCTGGAGAAAAACAGATCCAACACAAGGTTTTACAAAACACTGTGTTATTGTGTTTCCAGTGTTATATGGTTTCCGCTCCAACCTCCTTTGGTTTTTCACCTTCAGCTAATGAGGCTCCTTTATTAAAGCTTCAAAGAGGGAGAAAAAAAAAATCTAATATAAATCAAACTATGATTTAGTTGTTCATTTGCATTAATTGTCATCCCTTGAAGTGCTGTTGGGACTGATCACTGTCTTCATTTCTGTGTCCAAGTCAAAGCAAAGATCTATAAATCATTTCAAATAATGTGCTGAAGAAAAAAACAAAAACACTTTTTGTTCTTTTCTTTCTTTTTTTCCCTTTTAAAAAAACATTTAAAATAACAATAATAATAATAAAAATGATTAGAAAAAGGAACTATTTCTGTCAGATCCTTAAATTTAATTTTGTTGGTATAACCTGATTTTGGATTATTCAGTTTGACATTGATAACTTAAAAAAATAATATGAATTTACATGTTACTACATGATGCACATTATTAGATTATTTTTTTTCCTATTATATTGAAGATTCCAAAAATGTACTTGAGAAAGACAAATTGGGTATAATATTAAGACACATTTTCAGAGAATAATTTATTTTATAATCAAGCTTATTGTTATTTCAAATACACATAGTATCGTTTTATATATATATATAATATATATATATATATTTTATTTTATACATTATTTTTTTCAGAACTAATTATTTAAGTTAACGCGTTAAATATAAATATATATATATGTATATATGAAGAGTTTATTTGCAAAAACAGATAACTCTGTTTTAATTTAAAAAAATCATATTTTTTATTATGTTATCATGTTTTTATTGTGTTTTATTGTGTTAGTTAGCTGTATTTTTTAGTTATTTATTAACCTAGTCAAAATAACCCAACTGCAGTTTGATTGAGATTAATTGGAATGCACAATGAAAAAACATGATTTTTGAAAATTGTTAAAAACGGCGTTATCTGTTTTTGCAAATTAACTCTTCATATATATATACATATGCGTGTGTGTGTGTGTGTGTGTCTATGGAAGTAAATGATTAGGGTGATTATTAAAACTTCTAATTAAGGCAGATGCAAAGAAGCTATTGATGAATGTTGAATAACATTTATGTTTCTACTTCATGTTTCTATGAGCTATTTCACTCCTGACCAGTGTTGGGGGTAACGCATTACAAGTAACGTGAGTTACGTAATAATATTACATTTTTGAAGTAACTAGTAAAGTAACGCATTACTTTTTAATTTACAAGAAAATATCTGAGTTACTTTTTCCCCATTTATTGACAGACAGTGTGCTGTGCATTAATTCATTCCACTTACAAAAAACAGATTTAGTATTCATCAAAATGAATTAAAACAGTGAAATGCAAACCCAGAATATGACGCAAACCTGCAATAATTAAATATGTTAAACAACACAAATGTATCTAATCCCATTTTATTAACCAATGTCTTTGCTGCTGACCTTTGATGATCCAGTTAAACCATACTAATAAGCAAAAATGACTTTAGATAAACTAACAATTGTGCTTCATTGTTTTTTTATTGCTGAAAAGTGTTGAACCTTCTTCTCCTGCGTTCTATTTTACAGACGTGAATTTACTTTTCCTTCAGGCTGAGGTTTATTCATTACACTTTTTGGTGTGAAAGGGCTTTTACATTTGCTATAATTACATCTTCTTGTATTAAAAACAAACAATCAAGCCCTGCTCATATTTAAAAAGTAACGCAAAAGTAATGCAAAAGTAATGTAACGCATTACTTTCCATAAAAAGTAGCTAAGTAACGTAATTAGTTACTTTTTTAGGGAGTAACGCAGTATTGTAATGCATTACTTTTAAAAATAACTTTCCCCAACACTGCTCCTGACCATGTTAAATTGTTACATGAGTGTCTATCAGTAGATTTCCTTTGAAAGAGGTCGGAAAAGCCTCCTAAAAGTTATGCATGAACGATAAACCAAAGTTTTAGGCCTTTAAAATTTAAATTCATGAGAAAAAGCCAAAGTCATTTTCAAAGGTGAGCTGGTATGTGAAAGTGTGAGTAATGGCTATTTGATCTGAAGGCTATCAGTCCTTTCAAACTTGATGATTTGAGGTCTTGGCCATGTGATATTACAAGATGATGTAAACCCGTGTCAGGAGTCATACCCCCAGAATGTATTAAATGCTCAGCTAGCCCATGTTTAATCAACTATGTATCCATGTGGCATCTGGTCTGTGTCGGTCCATCGCTCAATTTGCCCGACAAGGTCCAGAAGATGAGTAATGGAGCATGTTGGTTGGGTTTTTTATAAGGTGTGGAGCTTTAGGGGAACATCTATCATGGGTAGCCAGGCGGTGGTGTCATGGTATATGTGTCCGCTCATGATGCAGCAACTGGACACATGAGCAGACAGTGAATCAACTTTAATTCCACATGACATGAGAGACCCTACAGATGCTGCAAAAGGCTAAATGCAACAGCCATTATTTTCTGTGTTAAACATCTAACGTAATATATTTAATGACCCAGGCTGTTTATCTGCCCGATGTCGCCTGCATTCCTCAATATAGCTTATTACTTGGCCATTCACGTTGCTATGCAAAGAGGTAAATGTAATTATAACATTGCTCTTATTGCTAGAGGCGTGCTCACCGGAGGTGAGAATGTGGGGGTGTGAGTGTGAGAATTGAACAGGGAGACACAACAAAGGAAAAAAACAACCCTGTTCACCTTGAATTATTAAATGAGATGCAGAAAAGAAAATCTGAACGATCAGAGCTGTCACAGCTTCATGTCAAAGGTCAAAACGTGGCCCCTGTGACAAATTCCCATGCAGCTTGAAGGGATCCCCCAGGGCCCTCTCTGTTCATGATTCAGATCCACAGGCGGTTTCTTTGTTCGCATTTGACTTACACATCCAGCTTCTTTGTTTTAAAAGAGAAACTGAGAGAAGGCAAAAAGAAAAACAAACCCTGATCTCTCGCATTTACTTGAGCAAACAACATTCTCAGCTGCATGTAATAATATTCGAAAAACTCTTCCAATAAAGTGACAAAAAATATTGTCCTGATATGTAATATTAATAATAATTCAATATTGTCTTCACCAAATAAATGAATATCTGGCTTTAAATATTTTTGATTGTCCTTCCATATTTATTACCATCACCATCCCTTTGCAATTGATCAATCACAACCACGTATTCCAGAGTCACATAATAATAAATAAAAAATTTACATAGGTGATTTATTGGCTAGTGATGTTCAATACAAAAGTCACTCATGTATCATTTCATCAAAACAATTGATGAAAGAGATTAGAGACATTAGAGATTTCCACATTAGAGAATATGTCTTCAGACTCCAATAAGCCAATTATAAACAAGAGATGCTTAATGCTCTTCATTTCAAACAAGGAGAGTCGCAATAAATAATAATTAAAAATTAAGTTTATTTTGCTTTATTCTGTTTATTGTACTCTTTGTATGGCACTGTTTGTTGAGTACAGAACAGCCACAATTGGCTTAGTACTACTAAGTCAACATAAGACTCATTTTGAAGTTGTCAAGTGTATTTAAACAGGTCCTCTATATTTCTCAATTACAAGTCATCCACCAATGAATATGAATCAAAAGTGAATATGAAATATGATATGGTTGGAAGACTTGGTGAGTAAAGAGAGATGCATGCCATACAATGAGCATCACTGCAAGCACATTTTCTTCTTTTTTTATTACAACCTTTCCTTTTTCCCTTGACCTTCAGTTCTTACTCATTAGAGATGGGAAATGATGACATTACCAGACTCCTTTCCTACTGTGCTGAGATAATTATCAAGTGTTTGATTTATATAACCCGAGGCGTTCGATTTCTTGAAAGCGCTAATAATGCTGACACTTGCATGCTATTGAAAGCCATTCAATAGCTTTTGGCAGGGATGTCTCAATCATAGTCATTTAAATGAATCCTACAGTTCAAAGCGTTAAGTCACTGCATTGGAGAGCTTTCTGGCGCACATCTGCACAGTCAGCGGAAGTGGGAGCGAGATGATTGAGAAACACAAGATGATAGAACATTTGACAAGCGCAACCCTTGCAATGCTCAGATAAGTGAATGCGGCAAAAGCATCTGTTAGATTTCAATGCGCACGCTGCTAAATGAGGATGCTGCTTGAAATGACGCTTTGGAAGGTGCTAATTGGATGATGTGGATTCAGTTCATGTGGATGATAAAGAAATGTTTACATCTCTGATTTGTTTTGAATTATAGAAGTGTAATAGTTGGGGCTTAGTAAAATATACAATAGAAAATAAAATACAGAGCTTATTTTAGAACAGATATTGCCTGGAATAATCATTGCCACTTGAAACTGTGTGTTTGTTGAACTTTTTGTTATATAAAATTCACAATAAAATGTCTTGGAAACGTTTTATCATGTTTTCAACATTTAGATTTGCTATGTTTTTTTTAACTACATTTTTTTGTGTATATTTTATCTTCCCAGACTCAGGCTTTCAATAAAATGTGAAAATTCATCCTAAAAATATGAATGTTTACATGTACTACTATAAATCTAATCAATCTGAGTGCAACAAACAAGATCCATTTTTGTTGTGTAAATGCACAATAGGCTACCCTATTTAAAATACAAAAATAATTGCTCTAATTTCATAATTTCCTCATTTCATCACACTGATTACTTTTTATAGTGTATTGGTTACCAAGGAGACAAACATGTCAGTGAAGTGCTTGAGATGAAATGTGAGACTTGTGATGTGTGAAGAAAACAAAGGGAACCCAAGGCTAATATTACTTGAAGGAAATTATATTGTGTGTCATTCCCAATCAAGCTATAATTTTGTCGAATTATGCAAAGAGCGTGAAAAACATTGTTTAATTGTGTTAGGATGCATTACATGCTAGCTTTGAAATTACCCTTAACAAGACAAAGGAGCTGGCGTTATGGGGTTTGAGATGTGGTGGAAATTAGACTTTCAGACAAAATGCAGTTATTGTTCTGTACAGACTTTAATCTCAGAATATAACTTCAATGTTTGATTTACATAAAAGTATCACATTATCGTGGTTATGCTTGCATATTCATTTTGTTTTGCATATTCTTTGTTATCTTTAATACCCTGAATGTGATTTCTGTAAACAAAAGGTATGTATAATATCTTTAAGGCTGCAGCCTGACCTCAAGCTCTCAGACCTATTGATGTTCTATCATGAAAGGTTTAGCCCTGGTTACGTGTATCATGATGTGGAAGATGTCAGGGATGAAACTATATTTAGCCCTCAGCGGGTGGGAGTGTGTTTGTGCTTATGGCAGGATTATCACTTGACAGTTTCAGTGTTTTCACCAAATCTTTACATCCCACATTTCAAGCACAGTTTATTGAAAAGGCTGTACATGTCAGCGGTGAATTGGGTTAGATATTATGTAAATTCATTAGCGCATATCCTACACATGATTTTCATCAGTTTGTATCGGTCAGTTGGGCCTGTGTTTGATAATGCAAAGATTTGTCTGGCATAATTCCTCATGTTCCTTATTACTTGGGTTGTAGTACATGTAGTAATTGTATTATCAATATGTCATTTTTATTGAATTGTTGTTTGTATGCTTGTGGTTTATGAATTAATTCATCACTTAAGTTGTTGTTTTTTACTCAGCATCTGTTAAGATTATGATTTATGAAAATATGAAAACAATCCAATGTGCATCACAGCTTGAAAAACATCATAAAAATGTCAAATAAACTGTAATTTCACTATTTATACCACAATCAAAAGTCTAAAGATAACTGTCTAAGTTATGCAAATGTTCTGTATCCATATAGCTAGATTAGTTACTACACAGATCTTAAAGAAACAACAACAACAAAAGAAAATGTGCTGAAAATTTATTCATCCCCAGGTCATTTAGGATGTAGTTTGTTTCTTCATCTGAACATATTTGGATATCACTCGCTCGCCAGTGGATCCTCTGCAGTGAATGGGTGCCGTCAGAATGAGAGTCCAAATAGCTGATAAAAGCAAATTTCTCCAAATCTTTTCCAATGAAGAAACAAACTTATCAACAACTTGGAAAGCCTGAGGGTGAGTTCCTTTTAGCACATTTTAATTTCTTGGTGAACTATTTATTTAATGTGTGAAATATTGGATCCTACAATGCCATGTGCTCAGATTAACCTTCTTTATCAAGTGTGATGAATGGAATAATATTGGCTAAGGTTTTTAAAATCTTTTTTTTTTTTTTGCTCATTGTCTGCAAAATGCAAGACTTGCACACAAAACAAGGCTAACTACGTGCCACTCACTGAATTAAAGATACAATATGAGCCATGTGACAACAATGCAGCATACATATAGTCTTTTTTTATTCAGCTACTTAAAAACAAGAAAAAAGAAAAGACAGGTAGTATACAGTACGGTAATCTAGTATTCAATTTTAAACAGAGCCCAGATGTGTGTATGTAAAGCTCTATGATGCCATCGAGTGGCCAGTCACATGTACTGCAGCTCATAAACGCATTTTCATTATAACATATTTCATTTTAGTTTCTTGGAAACATGAAAGCCTTTAAAGGCTTATTGCTTGTATATTTCGAGACCAAACTGAAATTACAGTTAATTTTTTTCCCACATATTGTTATCCTATGTGGTTGATATATTCGATTGGAAAGTGATGGACCTCAAATAAGTAATAAAAATGAAGCGATTCACGTATTTTGCATGTGGTCTGATTTTCAAGTTTAAAGAAACGTCGAAGCAATAAAAATTAATACAGGACAATCTGTATATCAGGTGCCATATAACTTAATTTCAAATTTTTAGAGTGTTTAACGTTACAACAAAAACACGCCTCCCACGTGTTTCTTAAATGCAGTTTCATCAATTGTCATTACTGTTATCATTACATAATGAATTATAGCGCGTGTATAAAAAAAATGCATCTTTGTTTTACTCTACTCGTCAACATCCGCAAAATTGACCTATTTTTGTGACTCCCATGTTTGGCCTGCCTCGCTGGCGTAAACAGTGTGGAGGCGTCGAGCGCACAGGCGGACCAATCAGATCGCTCGTTTCAGGGGCAGCCAATGAGGGGGGCGCTTCTTATCGCGCCCTGAAACTCTCACGGCCGCCATGATGCTTGTTTGCCATCAGTGAGAAAGAGCAGCGGATCAGAAACAAAGGAAACGCGCACTCGTCTTTGTGAACTGGTATGATCTTACAGGTAAATCTAATACGGGTTTGAGGCATTTCCAAATGTATCTAATGGTATGCGAGCAACGGAATATGTTTTCTTTCATATTGCTTTGCGGTGCTGTTGGTCTAGTTGTGTAAATGTATAATCGCATGTTAGCCAGTTAACGTTAGCCCATGAGCTAATTTGCTCAATCTCAACAGAGAGGAAATGATGACTCTATAATATTTTTAATTTGTAATAGCTGCGTGTGTGGGCGCTTTAACATCTATGATAGATTGATGAATTTAGCAACCAAGCGATTTTGAATGTTGAGATATATGTTGTTGGTTATGTAAGCAGCCTGCTGTGTCCGTAGGGAAGCTACATAGGCTACTACCACAGGCTTCTTCTATATATTTATTAACTTCATGGATTACTTCTGATGGTTCCAGGCGATTAAAATCGCGCAAATAAACTTGCAAAGTAAATCCATGGTTATCTAGAGAGGTTCACTCCAGCAAACGGATAACGCTCACATTGTAGGGGGTCCGATCAAACTAATTCACTTCAGCAGTTAGACAGCAAATCTGTGGCAAGTACATATTACGATCTAAAGCCAATTCATTTTCTAATTACTTGTTCTTAATTGACTCGTTAAGACGCCTTGCAGGTTGCCGTTTTCTCAGTGAATTTGACTCGCTCAGCTAGCAGTCCTAGCTCTGTATAGTAGCTCTGGGAAATAAACACGAGGTGGTGGTGTTTTTGTTTGGGTTCCGTTGCACAGCGATGATGAAAGGCAAAAAATGAACCGCATCTGTCCCGTTGGTTAACTGATTAGCGATTAACACTGTAACGTTAGTTATGTAATGGAAATGTACTGGCACCGTGTTTATTTGGAGTGCAGTTAGCAAGGACTTTAGCTGCACCTTTGTTTCTTGGGATTAGTAATATGAACCGACTTTCTGTTTGTGCCATGACTAACGTTAACACTTTTAGAAGTGGTTTTAAATGAAATTTAGTTAAAAAGAGTCGCTCTTTGTCTAAAATGCCAGCTAACTTACTCGAGAACGCTGGAAGTTTGCTACCGCTAGTTGGTAATTTCTTACAAAACTTTACCACAAGTTGTCATCTTTTGCCTTTCCTTTTTATCGAGTGCTAATTTGTCATTTTACGGTTTAAACTCTTATGGTTCGTTTTAATTGAAAGCAGCTTTATGTAAATTTGAGAAGCGTGGTGACGTCTAACGTTAGCTGCGCGCGAGTATCTCTATTTGTCATGCGCTTAATGGAAAAATCCCCTCAGCTATTGATCCTGGAATTGCGTTTGTGTGTTCTTACTCCTGCTCCCTTGCACTCTCTGAGGGTTTTTAAATGTATTTTTTTCCTAGGTATCTCACCTGTTCTTTGCACAGTTGTACCTAATCTGTTTCCTGTCATATAAAACCACTTCATGTGTATAAAGTGCATGTGCTGTACATTTCCTGTAATAGGGTTCTAGTGAAAATGGTTGTTGTTTGTGTTTCAGTATTACAGGGATGCCCAAGGAAAAATATGACCCGCCTGACCCAAGGCGGATGTACACAATAATGTCCAGTGAGGAGGTGGCCAATGGGAAGAAGTCGTATTGGGCAGAGCTGGAGATTGTTGGTAATGTTCGGGGTCTCAGAGGGGGTCAACATGTTAGAGTGAACTCAAAACAAAATGCACTCAGTTTGTGTAAAGTTGGCATGAAATGAAAATTCCCTTTATTTTCTAAATGCATGTTATAGATTTTATTGTGAACAATTAATTTGTGCTTTTTTTTCTTTTTTTTCACCTCATTGTTTTTAATCAAAACAGTTTTTAAGCATAACTGGAATTTCCAGTGAAAATGGCAGACTTCTTTCTGGTGTCGTATACAGGAATTCTCCAATCATTTAGTCTGTTTAAACCCACCCCGCAAGCTCACGTTCACCTGCCTCCACTTTTGAGCGTGATGCCTGCATCTCAAAATCCAAACAACAGCCGATGAATGGAAACAAGTGTCCTACTTTTTTTTTTTTTTCCTATTACACTCTGATATTTGTCACAATATGGAAGAAAAGCTGTGTTGATTTTCATCATGACTCTCAGTGCTCTTTATTCCAATGGAAAATGTTAGTACTAATTAATCAAAATGTAGTAATTTGCTCCACCTTTAACCACTTTTGGTTTTGGCTGAGGTGACATTGTTGAAATATGATGTTAAGCAATAGCCAAAAAGCTTTTTGCACTTGTTTACGCTGTTGTTGTCAGTGCTACATTTTTTAAATCTTGCCAATAGTTAATGCAGTAATAATGCCATTTAATGTTGATGACAGTACATTAGTTTTATAGGGCTGCAGTAACTAATCAAGTTCAAATCTATGAATTTGATTTTCAATTTAGTCAAATCTGCACGCTGTGCACATCATGTCATGTTACTTTACAGTAGAAAATCGCACATTTTGATAGACAAAACTGAAATGCAGGACACAGACTGAGCTGTTGCGGGAAAAGTGTGCAAGGCAGTTGCTTTGTATTATGCTTTTTAATGTTTGGAGATGTTCTCCTAAGCGCTCAACTTTTTATGGTTACATCCTTATCTGTAAGTGTTAGAAGATCCTGCAAGTATTTTCTTTTTTCATAAAGGTTCTTCACAGCGAGTGAGTCTGTTAAACTTCACAGATTTCACTGAACAAGCACCAGCGTGTGCGTCAAACTGAGAGCACATTAGAAAAGGAGTGCAATAATTCTGACTAAAATGTACATTTAACTGTTAAATGTAGGTTTAAAACGCTACATGTAACAAGTTATTTTTGTGAGAGCAGGAACTGTGAAGGCACTAATATAATTGGGAATAAATATAATTGCTATGTTCAGATGAGCAAATGTATCTCTTACCAAGTTGACCGTCTGCTCTTGTTTTTCTTTTAATTTAGTGATGTTAACTTTAAAAGGTGGGCAGAACGTTTTTTTTTTTTTTTTTTTTAAGATTGTATTATATGCTTTTTTGCACATAATCTGTAGCATAGCCTACAAGGATGCATTAACTATTGTTTTCGTAGCCAACAATTTATACATTATTTGGAGGATAACATTAGGCAGAATGTGGAATATATATATATACATAAAATAATGTTTTGCTTTTATGCGATTAATCAATGAAATAATCATTAGTTGCAGCCCTAGATTTTAAAAAGATGTTGATTGTGGGTGTGGATGTTGATTATCTTGAGGCTGAACTCGGGTATTGCCCTTTTTTGTTTTTAGTTCATCAATTGCAGAAGTAAAAGTTTGCAGTAAGTAAAGTTTGCAAATGCTGTTTCATGTTGATTTAAATAAGTTGTTTATGACCTTTTAGTATATCAACTTTTTAAGTCCCTTTTAAAGTTGTTGTTTTTTGTGTGCGTGTGCTTGAGCACTCAATTTACTGTTCATGCTGTTTTCTTTGCAGGAAAAGTGAGGAGTTTAAGTTCATCATTATGGTCCCTTACCCACCTCACTGCTCTTCATATCAGTGATAACTCGCTTTCACGAATCCCGCCCGACATTGCCAAACTACACAACTTGGCGTACCTGGACCTCTCGTCCAATAAGATCAGGAGTCTGCCTGCCGAGCTAGGCAACTTGGGTAATCTCAGGTGAGGAGCTAATTTTCTGTTTATTTGCACACTGTAAATTGCACACCTTGAAACCAGACAATGAAACTACCGTGAAGATTTTATTTTGTAAGGCAGACGGATGAGACTATTGTGGTAGCGTGCAGATACTTTTTAACCCTATGCTTGCTTTTGCAAGTCGTTTAGCCTCCAGGCTTTAATTGGGTCCTATATTCTTCAGAGGTGATGTTTGCCTCCAGGGGCTGTGCTCTGATAACACCACCATTCTCATATGTGGGTGACACAGTGGTTTGCTCTGAATCAATTTCATTTGTCACAGGTTGAAATATGTTGCCACTTCTCTGGTAGTGTGATTACTGCTGCTTGGGATGGTTATAAATCATGTTCTGAGATCAGATGAAATGCTGCTGTGTTAGGTACCTTTGAAAGTGGTTGGGATTTCATCCAACTGCTGAAATGCACCAGGCTACAATAGGTTTTCAGCGTTGCAGCTCAAAGGCTGGTAGAGGACATTACGTTTTATTATAGCATTTTGGGTTTTCGTGCAGTATTTGATCCCTGTATATTTTTGTGCTTATTGCTGTATGATTATCACTGTTTTTATGGCATGCACATTTTTGTCTGTTTGTTTCACAGGGAACTGCTTTTAAATAACAACCAGTTACGAGTTCTGCCTTTTGAGCTTGGAAAACTCTTTCAGTTACAAACGTTGGGTTTGAAAGGTACTACTTCCTTTTATAACCCATAAACTTTAGTTTTGCAGGCCCAGATGGACTTTATGGAAGTTTTTGCTATTTCTGTGCTGGTTTTAGAATTTCGTATTTGGGAAAAGTCAAAGGTTGTAAACTAACCTGAATGTACTACACTTATTAGTAGCAGAAAATCATAATCAAATTGGTCAAAATATCTAAAACACTCAAGGGCCAGAGAAAGTGTGCAGAGCTTTTCTCCAGGTGTGAATTCCATGGCCTAGTTAATTGTTGATATTTTATTGCTCTGAAGTAATAATAATAATTTAAATTCATAGCATTTAAAATTACTTGCGTTAAATAATTCAGATATTTTTTGGGTCAGTTTGTCTTTTTTGTTTGGTGAAATGTTAACATCATTTTAAATTGTTGCATTCCCCTTTTGTACAATTTATTAAAGATGTTGTTGTTTTTGTTTTGTTTTTACTATTTTCCCTCTTGGATTCACAATTAACTGGTGTTAGGATTAGTGATGGCATTTTTTTAGAAATCCAGATGTAAATGTAATTCTGCAGTGATCTATGTACTGGTTCTGTAATTACACATGTTCTTGTGACGTCATGTTTCATGTTTGGTTGTGTCCTGTAGGAAACCCACTTGCACAAGAAATCTTGATCCTCTACCAAGAGCCTGATGGGACACGTCGGCTCCTCAACTACCTGCTGGACAATCTCGCAGGCACCAAACGTGGTGAGTCAATCCTTGTACAGCTGCCCCGCTTGTGTGGCGAGCACTGAAAAGCTTCTATTCTTGTACATGCTCTTTAGAACAGATTAATTTCATGCAATGAAATGAGTCATGGCATTGTTGTCTGATTGAACATTTTCTTTTGATTCTCTCTGAATTACTGTGGAGATAATTACTATGTTCTTGCATGGCAATGTGGCGGTCAGACCATTCCCATTGAGACATTGCTCAGTTTTTACTGAAAGGGTCAATCAGTGTTTTTTTTTTTTTTTTTTGTTTTTTTTTTTGCGGTAGTACCTATAGAACAGCCACCATCTCGCTCATGGATACCACTGCAGGAGCATGACAGAACACGGCCAGCAGGTGAGACACTTTCACTTCAGTTCAGTGTTACACAAGCCATCACTGCACTATTTACTCTTTCACTTCTCTTTTAACCAAGTGCAGCAATTTAGAGTTCTTTTCTAATAATAAAGTTCAAGACATCCTCAAAGCATGGCTTAGAGGCAGTTTTACTTCATGAGAGACCTAGGGCTGCACAAATAATCAAATATTTAAAAGTTTTGTGTGATTTTATTAGACCAAAAAAGGCTGAGATTTGATTAGACAGTCTGCAGGCATTGTGTCTGTAATATACTTGAGGCACACGTGAGGATCTTGAAATGGTGTTTTAGCCATCTAAGTTAGGTTTGCTTCAGATCTAGAGCTCTAAGAAACTTTTTTTTTATTTCTCCCAATTCAGTGTTTTCTGATTTCATGGTTTAAGCATAGAAAAGCATATCTAATCAATTGAATTCATAGCTAATGAATTAATTGATTAAATTAAAGGGTTAATTCGCCCAAAAATGAAAATTAGCCTGTGTTTACTCCCCCCAAAGCATCCTAGGTGTATATGACTTCTTTCAGACGAATCCAATCAGTTATATTAAAAATTAGGGGTTCTCCAATTGATCAGCTACCGATCATTATCGGCCGATAATCGCTTTGGGATGTTTGATCGGCAGTCTCTATAAAGGCCAATCTCATAAAACGATCTAAAGCTGATGCCGTGCCTGCCGTCAGAGGTTTGGCATGGCATGCAGTGGCACTCAGCACGGTTAAAATAATTATTATGCTGAAGGTGAGGTACAATTCATATTTCTTCATTAAAGGGGGCACAACACGGTTTCACCCAATCTCATGTTAATCTTGAGTACCAATAGAGTAGTACTGCATCTTTCATATCTCCAAAAAGTTTTTACTTCGATCATATTTATAAAAGAAAGATACAGCTTTTTGATTCTCTCCGAACAAAGCTGAGCTCCTGGAGGTGTGCCGTGGGCGGAGCTAAAGAGTAACAAGCACTTGAGAGCCGCTGCCGATTGCCAACATACCACAGTCATATGATGCCGTTTCACTTACCATCTGCAGTTCTGAATCATGACCGGGATCTTTTATCCATCTTTCAGTATTAAACGATGTTCAAATCCAGCGTCGAACTGGGCCTTGTTTATAAAACGTCCGTCAACAAACAGTTTTGAAACTACATTGCTGACCCGGAAAAACAAACTGCATCCACTGTTCACGTAACGCCGGGTTCTTCGGGAAGCTGAACAAGGTTATCTTTCCCTTACAACCCTTTCCCTTTAGAGACATTCTTCCCGAGCGAGTCTCGTGCAGCCAAATGAAGCGCGTTGATGGGCACGCTCTCGCGCTGGTCGATGTGTGCACGGGTGCGCTCTTCCGGGAGAAATGCCCATATAAGGAGTTCCACCGTCGTTTACGTCAGCAAGAGCCATGTTTGCAAAAAACTTTCCGAAACTTGTACGAACCCGGAAATAAGATTTTTGGCACAGAAATACTCATACTTCCAAATCGTTTTTTGAAACTTTGGCCATGCTTATCATGAGAATCCAACTTTTTAAGTGTAAAGAACTCTGAATGCATGAAACAGCATTGTACCCCCCCCCCCCCCCCCCCCCCCCCCCCCTTTAAATAATTGTAAAGTAATTTGAAAACTTTCTGTGAGACATAATTTCACAAACAGCCTGAGTGAATCACCGCGCTCTCTCTTTCTCTCTCAAAATGCGCAAATGGCTTCAAATCACCACACATCGCTTCTGACTAAGCGACCTGCTTGCTGCACAGTTGACAATTTTCACTTACACAATCGAGGCAGTGTTTTCACTAAAGTTTATCAATTGCATTTTTTAATTCTTGCCAGCGTTTAAACCAGGGATGCCCAATCCTGCTCCTGGAGATCGACTGTCCTGCAAAGTTCAGCTCCAACTCTAATCAAACACACCTGAAGCAACTAATTAAGGTCTTCAGGATTGCTTGAAAATTTAAAGGCAGGTGTGTTTGATTAGAGTTGGAGCTGAACTTTGCAGGACAGTCGATCTCCAGGAGCAGGATTGGGCACCCCTGGTTTAAACCATTCACTGCTTGCGAGCGCTCCTGGAGACCGTGTGCTCATGCACACATAATGCCAGGTTTACAATGCTAGAAAAAGTGTTTATTACGTTTGAAATATGGATATTTATCTTACAAAAACGCATGGATTCGCTACAGGAGGCCTTTATTCACCCCCCGGAGCCGTGTGAGGCACGTTTTATTACGGATGTGCGCACTGTATTTCACGTCTTCTGGACTGTTGACAAAAAGCACCCGCTTATCCCCATTGTAAGGCTTGGAGGGGCCAGGACAATTTTTAATATAACTCCGATTGGATTCGTCTAAAAGGTCATATACACCTAGGATGCCTTGAGGGTGAGTACATCACTGGCTAATTTTCATTTTTGGGTGAACTAATCCTTAAATAATAAGGCCCTTTGAAATTCTTCCCCTTTTCCCAAGTTCCATTTTGATTTGTAAAGTTTGAATTTTTCCTGATTAGTACAAATTTATCAAACTGTAGTCAGCAAATGCATTCATAAAATGTAGTAATATTTTAACTATATAATCAAATAAAAAATAACAAACTAGTTATTTTTATTATTCTTATCACTGCTACTTGGAAAAGGGAAAATATACTATAAAAAGAGAAAGTATATTATATAAATCTAAAATCGCCAGTAGGTGGCAGCAAATCACTGCATTAGTGAGTCATTTGTTTGAATCTATTTTCGTTGAGGAAATAGAGCAAAAACAGGAACTTGTGCCTAAAATGTAAGTCAATTTATATTAACTTGTTTATTGGACTGTTCATCAAATCTGTGTCACATTTGCAATCATACTGATATTATGTGATACTACATCAAATGATATAAATATAATACTCATACAGGGACATTATCTTGAATTTTGGGGGAATTATGAATGTATTTTAATAGACTAAATAACGCAGTGAAAGCGTGAACACTAAATGTGCTCACGCAGTAGTCTAACTTGCATCTCATAGTGTTATTTTTATTATATTATCACTGCTACTACTTTGAGAAGTCCATTTTTACATAAATTTTGTCATTTTAAAATTAAATTGAATGTTTATTTTGGTGGTTTGTAGTGAAGGCTGCCAAATTCTGTGAATTCCTGAAGAATGCCAGATGAAAGGGAAATTTATAATATTGTATAACTATTGAATGTCTTTGTAAATAAGTGACAGCATCTTAATGAGTAGTTTTTTGTCAACCTCACTGAAGTCTTGCTTCCTCTCTTCACACTTTAGCACTTTTCTCTGTAATGTGCTACAACGTGCTGTGTGACAAGTACGCCACACGTCAGCTCTACGGCTACTGTCCTTCCTGGGCCCTCAACTGGGACTACAGGAAGAAGTCCATCATGCAGGAGATTCTCAACTGCGGTGCGGATATCATCAGCCTACAGGTTTGTCAGCCGCTCACATAACTCAAGATGTAGAACCGTGCTTTCAAGGTATTTCTTACATTGGAATAAACTCCTTTCGTTGCAGTATTAGCCAGTGACTCCAAAACGGTTCAATTAGGTGATCTCATTTGCACCCAGTCATAAAATCTACCTCTTTTGTACCCAATAGGAAGTGGAAACGGAGCAGTACTACAGCTATTTCCTGGTGGAGCTGAAGGAACATGGTTATGAAGGATTCTTCAGTCCTAAGTCCCGAGCCAGGACCATGTCTGAATCTGACCGCAAACATGTGGACGGCTGCGCAGTCTTCTATAAATCAGAGAAGTGAGTCCACCATAAGCAGACTGCAAGCCTTTAGATTAGTGGTTTGAACAACAGTTCTAGCATGTTGTATTTGCATGTGTCGTCCTGACCTCACTGTTTCTGTTGAGTAGGTTCAGTCTGGTGCAGAAACACACAGTGGAGTTCAATCAGCTGGCTATGGCAAATTCAGAAGGTTCAGAGGCCATGTTGAACAGGGTGATGACAAAGGACAACATTGGAGTCGCTGTACTACTAGAGCTGCGGAAAGAGATTATGGAGCAGTCTGGTCTGTTTTCTTTTTGCTCTTGGTAGATGTTACTCCTTCTGGTGTGACTTCAGACCAAATCTGTATGATTAACTGAAAATATACAGGGATGTGATTATTTTTTATTTTATTTTTTTCGTTTAAATACGAATTTCCGTATGTTCCGACCTCTGAGGGACGACCCATGTGATTCACTTAGATACAAGGTTTTTTTTATTTTTAGTGTTTTTTTTTTTTTTTTTTTTGTGGGGGGGGAGATTGGTTACTGCATGATGATTGAAATCACGCAAATGGCCTTAAGCTATTACCTAAAACTGCGAAAAGATTGTTTTCTAAAACATGGACTGAATGGTCCTGAGAGTGCCGAACGAGCTCGCGGTGCCATCTGCAGGACTGTTTAAAGCATTCAAATGATTCAAAGTGTCAAACGCGAGTAGAATCAGCACTGAAACGTGTTACTCGACCCGGTGACTTTATGAATGGCGGTGAGAATGTGAGATTGCTAGTGCTGTCATAAAATTCACAATGGTTGTGATGTAATTTATATAAGAGTAGTCCGCTGTAGTCTGACGTGCTACATGTCTGCAGTACTGTTTTTAGTTTCTATTCACTGTTAGTGCTAGCTGCGCTTGGTTTGAGCTGCTTTAATTTGCATTTGGGAATGCAACATTCATCATTAGAAACATTTATAAATCTGTTGTTTACAAAGAGAAATTTCAGTGTCACATAATCCTTCAGAAATCATTCTAATATGCTGATTTGCTGCTCAAGAAATCTTTCTCATTTATTATCAATGTTAAAAACCGTTTTGCTGCTTAATATTTTTGTGGAAACAATACCACTCAAACATTTGTAGAATATTTTAAAAATAGAAATTAATCATTTTATTCATGCATGAAATTGATAAAGTGAGTGAAGACATTCGAAATGATTTCTATTTAATAAATGCATTAACAAATTTAATATATTTGATAAAAGCAAATAAATGCTGTTCATTAAACTTTCTATTTAACATAAAATCCTGAAAAATAAAGTATTTCACCATTTCCACAAAATATGAAGTAGCAAAAAATGTTCAACATTGATAATAATCAGAAATGTTTCTTGAGTAGAATAAATTGTAATGATTTCTAAAAGATCATGTGACACTGAAAACCAAAGTAATGAAGGAAATTCTGCTTTGCATCACAGGAATTGCATTACATTTTACAATGTATTAAAATTGAAAACTGTTTAAATTAATATTTCACAATATTGCTGTTTTTTACTTTATTTTGATCAAATAAATTCGGCATTGATGAGCAGAAGATATTTATTTCAATAATTAATAATTGTAATGTTACCAAACTTTTGGCAGGTACTTTAATAATATCAATTCTATTAATATGCTGCTTTATTATAATATATTATTGTTATCATGATGATTAAATGCTGCTTTTAATTTTTTTACAAGACAATAGTATGTATTACAGTATAAGACATCTTTTAATGTGGTAAAATATTTTTAATAAGTGCTGGGGGCGTGGCTTGTGGGCGTGACTTGCGCCATGGTCAGATTTAGCTTTTTTTTTTTTTTTTGGTCTCTAGCTGATCACATGCCTGTATATAGATGTTTAACTATTCACATTAATACCTAAATGTATTGATACTTTCATTGTATTGCAATGTTTGGAATTAGTGTAATCAATCAGTCTGCTTCATAGTCCACCAACCACACAAACTGAAATTTTTGTATATGTGTGGTTTAAAACTAGTCGGATCAATAATAAGAATACATTTGTAAGTAAAGTCATATGTTACAGTGATATTAAGAGGTGTTAGACATGGGGCTGGGTATCGAGTTCGATACTTTTTAGGCACCGACCGAATTGCCTCGATACAACCGAGTATTGAAAAACGTCTTGTCGTTCGGTACCAAATTTCGATACCTAAGGGGTTAATCTGATCAACGTCAGTGAGGCAATAAGCCTGCAGCACTAGGTGTGTTTGACTAGAAGCGGCGCGCCGCAGATTGATCAGTGTTTGACATCCGCAAGAGATTCGAAACTGTACGGATCAGTCTGCTCTCCACATCGTGCGTTTCGTTTACTACACACAGACTGAAGCGTGACGCGGTCTGCCGTCTAAATGAGGACATAAACACATGAACATCTCCAGAACTGCTCTGAGAGTCACTCCATGAGCATTTTACCATTTGATTTGAGTAACACTAGCATCATATCATATACACACAGAACTGTAAAGGTATTCACAGCAACCCGTCAAAATAAAAGTTTGGTTTAACTTGGAAGACAGTGCGGCAGAAATATATTAATATTGTTCAGCAGAGTGTACATACTGCTACTATTAAAATTAAAACTTTATTTTTTTTTTTTAAAGTAATGATCACACATTTCTTCCATGTTTTAATTTTAATACTAAAATTTTGTTTGCCTAAATAAAGTTTGATTTTCAATAATTTAAAAGATAAATGAAATGTTTTATGCCTTCATTTGAAAAACAGATACAGAATACAGAATTTCGGAGGAAAAATAAGACATTTAATAAGGCTATTTTAAGAATAAATTTGAATAAACTAAGTAGTTTTTATGCATTCAAATAATTAGACATACTACACAAGAATTTAATAACAATATGGTGAAAGAAAATAAAACACTCACTTAATGAAAGTGGATAAAGATTTTCAATTTCTTGAAGTCTTTAACAACCTAGAATAAATGAATAGAAATTATGATTCTGTCTGAGCTATGCGTTTTAAAACGAACACGCACTAGTGTAAACTGAAAACTATTTGAGCTTTATTAAGATTATTTGCACTGATTTATTGTGTTGGATATATTTTGATCATTTGTGCGGTGGCTCAGGAGATGAGTCTTTGAGTCTGTATAAATGTCAACAAGCTGAAAAAAATAAAACCATAGTTTTTTGAGAATGTAATCTTGTTAAAACTGCTTTCATAAAATTTGTATCGAAAAAAGTATCGTTCAGGAACCGGTATCGAATTCAAGGTATCGGTATCGATATCAAATTGTTGAACGATACCCAGCCCTAGTTAGACATAGCATTTATTGCTTTCATAAAACTGTTACTGCACATACTTGTCAAGGTTTAAAAAGCACTCAGTAAAAAAAAAAAAAAAGTTTTATTATTAACCAACACTTACCTGTCTACAAACTACAAAGAAATGTATCTAAAAAAAATGTATCTCTGAAATGTTCTCCCATTTCAACATTTAGATTATCTTTGTCATTTAATGCTTGCTTAGTTCATCTTTTAAAACACATTTAATAAACATGTTAAGTGTGATTCTAGCAAATTAATGTTTTTCATACTAAATGCCACAAACAATATTACAATTCAGTACCGTTTGTCGACCGATAGTGGATTTTACCAGTATATATTACCGATATCTAGGTTGGACCACACTAAAATAGTGCTTTACTATATATATATATATATATATATATATAAGTATTGAACCATACTTTGTAAGTGAATAAAAATATTAATTATATATTGATAATTAAAGTTAGTTTATAGTTCATTAATGTTAACAAAAGCAACTTCAAAATTTAAAAATGTATCAGTAAATGCTGACATTAACACACTCTGCTTCTATTCTACTGCTGTTATCAATCTTAGTTAATATTACAAATGGACTCCTATTGTAAAGTGTTACCATTTTATATCAAGTCATGCTAAAGATGGCCATCTTTAAATATCTACACAAAGGCCACAGTGTTGCTTCTCTAGAACTCCCAGGTATCTCACACACCTGTTGCATCGCGTTCAATTAAAGCGGTGGTCTAAAAGTTTATTTAAATCCCCAAATGGGCAAAAGTTTACTTTAAGAATAATTAAAAAGTTGCATAGATGAGTTTGAAGTTCGGTGTTTAAAACGGCAGAGCAAATGGAAAGAGAGTGCAATCTGTATTATAGCTCTTTATATGAAGCATACAGACTTTATTAGAGCCACAGAAAGACAAAAGTTTCACTGAAAAATGCACAAACAATCTTCCAGCCCAGGGTAAAGTCTTTATGTACATTAACCATGATTTGGGACAGATATGTTGTAATGTAGGCTAATGTAAAACTGATGTGATGGCGCTCTGGCGTGGCTGGATTTTCTGTCGGCTGAATGAACATATCAGTTTGCTATATCTCACGTCACTAGCTTTAAATATGCAACTTTGCTTTCTAACAAATGCGTTAATGTGACCAGCTAGATATAAACTAATGCAAATAGATGGTAACAATTGTGACATTAAACATTTAGGATTAACGTGTTTTGGTCACATTGTTTTAACCGCTTGAGGTGCTGCTAATGTGCGTGTAAAATATTCACTTAATAATGATATGAAAACATGCACTACAGTATACTGTGTACACACAGTTTCATTGTCAATGCTTTACATCGGCATCTGAAGTGTCCCGCTCTGTTCAGTGCGCAGTGTCACACGTCTAAACAAATAGCATGTGCTGTTAGTGATCTTGGCTTCTAGAAACCGCTCTCTCACTGTATAATGAAAGCAGACCTTCTCAGCAGCTCCAGCAATGGACGCAACCCGGAAAATTATCGAATTTTTGCCGATAACCAATAGTTCCTGCAATCAACTATCGGTGCCGATTAATCTGCAAAACCGATACATTGGTCGATCTCTACCTTTTTATTATGCTTAACTAAAACCATAGAGGCATTTTTGTTATAAGAAATAAATGTTAACGGAAATAAAGTAGTAAACTATTTCAGCAAGTTGCCATTGCAACGATTCTACATTTTCATTTAGTTTAACTTGTACTAAAATAATTAAAACTGAAGAAAAAGAATAAATTATATAGACGTAGAAAAAAGGCAAATGCAGCAAAATTGCTTAAACTTTACCTAAAATAAAAAAAACAAACTAATTCTAAATAAAGACTGTAATAGTATCTCGATGGTAAAGTCACATTTACTTATAGCACTTTGTACAGTAGAGATTGATTCAGTGAAGCTTCACAGTGTTTAACAGGAAAGTAACCGAATCAATGATGCAAACTCAAATGAGGCAAATCCAATATGCTATAAAGCAGCTGTAGCAAGACAATAGTGTCATTCTTCAGCTCCAGTCAGTTCAGGAACTGTAAAGTTCATTCATAACAAAATGAGTTCAGTTCAGTGATAAGCAGTTCAACTGAAGACAGTGTCATTATTCAGCTCGAGTCAGTTCAATGTTGATTCTTTTCAGTTCAAAAACAGTGTTTGTTGCAGAATTGTTTTTTAGTTTTATTGATACCAACATAACACTTGGCAGAGACACTTAAGTCTAAGCAATATCTAAGCAGTTTCTCTGTCTCTGCTCTATAGCTGGAAAGCCTCTGCTTGGCATGGAGAAACAGCTCCTCCTTGTGGCCAATGCTCATATGCACTGGGACCCTGAGTACTCGGATGTTAAGCTTGTCCAGACCATGATGTTTCTGTCTGAAGTGAAGAACATTGTGGATAAAGCCACTCGCAGTCTCAAGCTCTCTTCCGTCTCAGGAGAAACCAATGCCATCCCTCTCGTCCTGTGCGCTGACCTCAACTCTCTACCTGATTCGGGTATGTATGTCTGAAACATAGTGTTTAGAGATTGGTTTTCATTCTTGCATTATTGTTGATGGGGATATTCATGTTCGCACAGGTGTGGTGGAGTACCTGAGCACAGGTGGTGTGGACAGCACCCACAAGGACTTCAAAGAGCTGCGATATATTGACAGCTTGACCAACTTCAACTGCAATGGCAAGAATGGCACCTCCAGCACCAGGATCACGCACGGCTTCAAGCTGAAGAGTGCCTACGAGAACGGCCTGATGCCTTACACCAACTACACATTTGACTTTAAGGTTTGATTATTTTTTTCTTAAGCCACGCTTGTATAATTCTGGTTTAGCAGTTAGTTAATTTGCATCCAAAAAACATCATACCGATAATTAGACAATATTTTTCCGAGTGTGTAATTGTGCTGGTATTTTTTTTTCAATGGTGATGTTTGACATGATTTGGGGGGAAAAGGGAAAATATATTATTTAAACATAAACCTAAAATCGCCAGTAGGTGGCAGCAAATCACTGCATGAGTGAGTCATTTGTTTGAAACTATTTTCGTTGAGGAAATAGAGCAAAAACAGGAACGTGTGCCTAAAATGTAAGTCAATTAATAACTTGTTTATTGGACTGTTCATCAAATCTGTATCACATTTGCAATCATACTGATATTTGGAGATATTATGTGGTATTAACTATATCAAATGATGTAAATATAAAATAAATATTGAAGTCATATTTGCCCCCTTATCTTGAATTTTGGGGGAAATCTAAATGTATTTTAATAGACTAAATCACACAGTGAAAGGGTGAACTCTAAATGTGCTCGTGCAGTAGTCTAACCATCTCATTGTGTATGCGTGCACTTTCAGGGTGTTTTTTTGTTTGGTTTTTGCGATGTACTCGACAATGTCAAAATGCATATAGTTTAAACAACAATTAGGATATAATAGACAATATATATCGCACATCCCTACTTGCTCGTCCCTATTGGATTCCATAGTTAAAAAAAAAAAAAAGTCAGTCAATGGGGTACAGCAACTGTTTAAGTTCATTTTTGGGTGAACTATCCCTTTATGGTACAATTAATAATTATTATTATTTTTTTATATCATGGTTCTTGTCAGTACACCCCTAATCTCTACTCTATATTCACTTTAAAATACAAGGGACCATCATTGAGACAAAACTAGCTAGTTGTTTCAAGAAGCTTCATGTAAAAACTGTATGCCATTCACCATAAACTTCTTGTTTATACATTTTATACATTTTATACAGTTTATACATTATTTCTGAGGATAAAAATGTTTAATTAAAATGTATTTGTAATTAATAGTTATAAATATTAAGTGTTTGTAGCATGTTTTATTTTAGTGTCAAACCATCAATGGCACAATTGTAATGTTTTTGTTTTCCTTTCTTTCTTTTTTTCCAGGGCGTCATTGACTACATCTTCTACTCTCAACCTTTGCTTAATGTGCTGGGCGTGCTGGGTCCCTTGGACCCCCACTGGCTCCACGAGAACAATGTCACTGGCTGCCCCCATCCCCACGTCCCCTCTGATCACTTCTCCCTGTTTGCACACCTGGAGCTGCTCCTGCCCTATCCGCCTGCTGTCAACGGCATTCATCTGCCTGGTCGCAGGTAGTTTTCCGAGCCAGCAGGGAGCGCTCCGGCCGCTGCCTTTTCCTCTCATAGTGGAGAGAGAATGAGGCAAGGGCTGTTGTGTATAAATCTGAATCCCTTAAGAGGAGATGGGGTATGGCAAACTTTTATTCCCACGGATTTTAACTGAAGCAGATGCTAATGTCAGTCTTATCTCTACCACCTCCCACCCACTTATTCTTTTTTAGTTTTTTTGTTTGTTTAGTTTTTCCTTTTCCACCCTCCGTTTCTGGGCACAATTAATATTCTGTACTTTTTTTCAAAACCCTAAGGGCCCTGAGTGATCATGTAAGTTTTACCTAAAGATGGGAAAAAAGCTTTTTTATATATAAATAACTAAATGGCAATATCTTTGAAACTCATGCAGGGAGTCCAGATCAAGCAAGTTATCATGAAATGCATAATTTGGATCATGCTACTATGAGGCCAGTTTAGAGCAAGCAGCTGAATTTGATGACGAAAAAAAAAAGAAAAGAATTTCACCAGCTTAGGTCAGATAGTCCGATCTCCAGGAGCAACCCTTTAAAAAAGGGCTTTTAACATGTAAAGAGCTGGCCGAACTCTTATATTTGTGCTCAGTGGTGCTGAGGCCTCTCTACGGATGCTCTTAACTGTACACCAGTGACTGGTTTGCATGGCCCGCCATCACCACCTAGCGGGCGTTGTCGGTCTTGCCAGTGCAATTGCACCTTTTTTAATCATGCTTTTAAGAAGGCAACATTTCAAGAGCCAAAATGGCCGACTTATGGAGTTGTCTAGCTTCATGTGCCATAGAGCCCTCCTTGAGCCGAGGTGCCCGCTGATCTGGTGCGTACGGCTGAGAAAGGGTTTCAGAGGCCAGCTTTGTGTTCACGTATGCCAGTAGCTTTTGCACCTGGGGAAGTTTGGCAGGAAATATGCTAGAACAGGCAAAGACAAGCACATCCCACTCATAGACGGATAAATTAAACTCTCAATGTGACCAGTAGACGCCTCGCCCAGCCAAGACTCCAGTTTTAATTTTGTTCCTTTTTTTTTTTTTTTTCTCTACATGATTGTATACAAGCAACAAAAGTCCTGATCTACTGCATTATTTTTCTTTTCTTTTTTTGTACGTACACTTTTAGATTTGGATGAAAAATGATTGTATTGTAAATGAAAGCTAAATTTCTATCCGTTTTAGATGTTCATCCTAATGAACATTCAAAAGACCAGCGTGTGTAAAATATTTTTTTTTTCAGGTTTCTGCTGTGTAAAGTTGCACTTGTCCAGGTTCCCGTTTTTACCCAGTGCACTTTTTTTTCTTTTCTTTTTTTTTTTTTTATTATTATTTTGGACGTATAATTCCACTGAGGCAGATATCTGGTGATGTGGTCCTGTTACCCGCTTTGATATTCAAGAACATATGACATTGTGCCTCACTGATTCGTTTCTCTAAGCGCACTGCCAGTGCTATCAGTGAACACCTGAACAGCCTCGATCTCTGTACATCTTCATCATCCTTATACAATATCCTCATTTCTGTTTTTTTTATTTGTTTTTTTTATTCACTATCAAATATCTTATTCTTCTGATCTTTTTGGGTGTCTACAAAGTCGAGTAAAGTAAGTGTTTCTGCTGTGCCGATCCGCGCTCGTGATTTGGAGAAATCCTATTGTTCTCCCGTAGTTCCTTTTCTTTTTTTTTTCCCCCATTTGAATTCTCTATTTACTGCCACTTGCTCCCTCTCGACTCAGGCAATTCTCTTTAACCGTATATTTTGCTTGTGTATTTCTCTTTGTTTGGATCTCGTTCTGTATTTCACTTCCTGCTAGATCACGGTTATCTCCTCGTATCGTGCCATTCTGCCACAAGGCCAAGTGTAAAGCTCGATTTACTACTGTAAAGCCTGTTCTCTGACCCGATGAAAACATGGTGATTTTTCTGTGTTCTGCTCTAAACGCAAGGCCAGAGTACCGTTACTGTAGCGGTCTGATTTTTTACTTCGTCTACAGTGGCATCGTCGTTTATTGCCGCATGTTCACGAAGCCAATTTGTTTTCCGTTTCCCCCTCCCTCTTGAGTTTGTCATGTTTTAAAAATCGAATGGATTGACAAGCACTTATTGTAAATCACTGGTGCAGCTACTCGTTGCTTTTTAAAAAAAAAAATGAAAACATACTTTTGCCATGGCAGAGGTCAATTTTAATGACTTTTATTAAGCAAGAGTAAATAGATGAACTGGGGAGGACCATCTTATAATTCCCCTTTTGGTGTCCCTTTTTATTCCTCACATTATCTCAGTCAGTTTTGTTTTTCTTCTGGTTGTTTTTAATTGAAAGCAACTTGTCTGGTTATATTGGATTGCTGATGGTGTTGTAGTAAAAAGATTTTTGTAAAGTGTGAATAAATAATGTATCACGTTTCCTTTCTTTGACATGAATTGTGTTGATGTGTGTATTATATCTAATAGTTTGTCATTTTCATTTTGCTTTTGTTTTGTAATACTCAAAACCAAATTTTTTGTAAAAATGTTGGCACACTGAATTATAGATTTATATTGTTGCTAACCTTCACTTCGAGATACTTTTGAGAAAAAAAATACTTCAATGAAATCATAGTCTCACAGAGAAATAAAGAGCTGTCATTTTGTCACCAAACAATTTCAACTTTGACCCTGAGCTTTATGTGGCATTTCTCCTTGTTTGAGAGCCAGTTAGTTTAAAGCATACAAATACGTTTGGGTTGTGGTAAGCATAGCAGACACTTTTTTTTGTTTGTTTTTTTTCTCTCCTGTTTTTCCTTTTCTTTGGTGTTTTCTTGCTATTGATCTCCAGAAGAAAGTTAAGGGTAGATGAGATGAGACATCTTTTATATTAGCAAGTGTTCTTGTTCTCCTTCCTTGTGTTCTGTGCACTCTGAAAAAGTCACTTCTAATAAATTGTGCATGTTTAGATATTGTTGCCATCGCCATATCGTTGTTTAGAGGCATTTGTTTCCTTTGGGTCAAAGACAATGGTTTCAGGTGGTGTCTTGTGCGCGACAAGCAAAAACAGCATAATGCTAATCATGTCAACATGCTCAACTTGGCAATAATGACTCACAGACACCCCCCCCCCCCCCCCCCCCCCCTCCATTTTCAGATCCACTTGAGCAGATGTTTCTGGCTTTACCATAGAAATTTTTCATTTCCTTTTTCTGTTTCATAGTCGACTTTTCTCTGTCAGTAGGGGTAGTAGTTCAATGGTCAGGATTGTGAATCAGCTGAGAGTCAATAAGTATTTAGGTAATGTCACTATATAATGCACTGGACCAACTCTTGTTTACCATTTATGGAATACCAGCATAACACTTGCACAATGTTTTAAAAAAAGAATGTTGCATATATAAATATATATAAATGAATATATATGGGAAAAGATTATAGATATTAAAAAAATCAAATAATGGCAGCTGTTTTTAAATCAATATTAAGTGTTGGGGATAAAAGCCAAATGGTAAACAAGGCGTTTTGGATTTCACTGTTTCTCCAGTTCTCTTGGTTCTCTAAGTAGTGGTGTTTATAACAGGGTCAGCTTGTTTCCTTTACACCCATGTATTTTTTTTCCTACTCGTGGTTAAATAAATTCTATATCTGTTTCAGTCTTGGTGTTGTTCATTCTTAGTTTTGTTTCAAATGTTAATGCACATCATATAGGCTACAGAAGTTCTTGGAGTTGATTTTTTTCAGTGTCCCACAAAAGTTATAAACTTACTTTTAATGGCCCGTTTTAACTATGCATCTACCACTGTTTGAATGAACGGGTAGCTGCGCCCCCAAACTCATGTTATTGGTTGAGCTTCCATTGCTATGTCTGCCTGGATGCACAAGCAATATTATTTTGGTAGTACACTGTCGTTAATGTTTGTGCAGTTTTAAGGGAAATCAACCTACATGTGTATGTTACAGTTGACTCTGCAGCAGATAAGATGGTAAAATGACATATGTTTCTTAACCTGCTTTGTTTTTCCCCAGACTGCTAGTTTTGTCTGCCCTGATGTGGTTCACCCAGCAGATGGAGTACGTTTCACAGCACTGATCATAGATTTTTTTTTTTTTTTCCCTTCTCAGTTATGAACTCTTTTTTTTTTTTTTTTTTCAATCTGTAAGCTTGGCAAGAATTCTTTATGAATGTAAAAAAGCTCTAGGTATAAAAGCACAACCACGTGACACTATAGAGGAATGACAAAATTACCCTATGAGATTTCAAACTTTTGTGAGATTACAGTGTGTTTTTACCAGACACAGATGAATATGTATTATATTGTCTACAAACCCTCAAATTGACAGTCTGTATGAATGTGTAAACAGACATTTCCCTGCAGTTCCATTGTGATTTAATTCAATTACCATGGAGACAAACCCTCATGCAAAACGATCATCACAGGGAGCATAAACAGTCAGTCTTGGTAGCAATGCGGCAAACATCTGCAGCACTGAGATGAATAAGTCATGTCAGTCATAATTTGTTTAAACTTTGTCAATAAGACAGCCAAGTGCTGCAAATTATGGATCACTGAGAAGCTGAGATACATAATCATAACCATATGCACAATGTGGAAAATATCAAAGCAGTATCTTCTCTTGACCTGTCTCTGGGACAGTAAGAAAAAAGAAACTCCAGACAGTTACCTGGATAAAAATGTTACACATTAAATATACAGATAGATAGAAAACGGACATATAGATTTATTATACAGGCGCATCTCAATAAATTGGAATGTTGTGGAAAAGTTTATTTATTTCAGTAATTCAACTCAAATTGCGAAACTCGTGTATTAAATAAATTCAATGCACACAGACTGAAGTAGTTTAAGTCTTTGGTTCTTTTAATTGTGATGATTTAGGCTCACATTTAATAAAAACCCACCAAATCACTATCTCAACAAATTAGAATATGGTGACATGCCAATCAGCTAATCAACTCAAAACACCTGCAAAGGTTTCCTGAGCCTTCAAAATGGTCTCTTAGTTTGGTTCACTAGGCTACACAATCATGGGGAAGACTGCTGATCTGACTGTTGTCCAGAAGACAATCATTGACTACGTTTACATGGACATCAGTAATCTAATTATTTACCTTATTCTGAATAAGACAATATTATGATTAAGGTGTTTACATGAGTCGCTTTTAGAATAATCTTTTCATGTTCCCGTTTTACATGTTACATAGATCGATTAATGGCATGCGTCATTACGTCACCACGCGACGCCATCTGACGTCCCCTCAAGAATTTCACGTATAAACATATAGTTTGTCTTCGTGATGATGCCATATACAGTTTTGGGTGTTTCATTTTTCATTTTATGAAAGTTTCAAGTGCAGTTAATTATTTTCGTGCATACAGACGACGGCGGTGTTGAAGCTCTTTTATTTGCTGTCAAACGGTTGATCACTGCCGTGTGTGTGTCCTGTCGCAAAATGCGGCGAAAAGTCCTACACAACGGTAATAGTTTGATTCATTTAGTCATTTCATTTAGTCATTTGGCAGACACTTTTATCCAAAGCGACTTACAATTGGGGAATACATAAAACGATTCATTTTGAAGAGGCAATCAGACAGAGGAAGTGCTCGTAACACCAAGTCTCAGTCATTGTTCAAATAAGTACAAGCTAGCAGGGGAAGGAGAGAAAGATAAAGGGAAAGATTAAGATTTTTTTTTTTAAGGTGTTTTAAGGTTGACATGATTAAGGTGTTTACATGTCTGTACCGCACTTCAATAATGCGACTAAAATAGGAATACTCCACATGTCTTAATTCGATTTGTGTTTACTTCGATTATGACTTTAGCCGGATTAATGTAATCAAAAATCTCTGTTTACATGGTAGACTCTTAATCAGAGTATTGTCTTAATCGTATTAAAATCGGATTATTGATGTTCATGTAAATTTAGTCATTGACACCCTTCACAAGGAGGGTAAGCCACAAACATTCATTACCAAAGAAGCTGGCTGTTCACAGAGTGCTGTATCCAAGCATGTTAACACGAAGTTGAGTGGAAGGAAAAAGTGTGGAAGAAAAAGATGCACAACCAACCGAGAGAACCGCAGCCTTATGAGGTTAATCAAGCAAAATCGATTCAAGAATTTGGGTGAACTTCACAAGGAATGGACTGAGGCTGGGGTCAAGGCATCAAGAGCCACAACACACAGACGTGTCAAGGAATTTGGCTACAGTTGTCATATTCCTCTTGTTAAGCAACTCCTGAACCACAGACAATGTCAGAGGCGTCTTACCTGGGCTAAGGAGAAGAACAACTGGACTGTTGCACAGTGGTCCAAAGTCCTCTTTTCAGATGAGAGCAAGTGTTGTATTTCATTTGGAAACCAAGGTCCTAGAGTCTGGAGGAAGGGTGGAGAAGCTCATAGCCCAAGTTGCATGAAGTCCAGTGTTAAGTTTCCACAGTCTGATGATTTGGGGTGCAATGTCATCTGCTGGTGTTGGTCCATTGTGTTTTTTGAAAACCAACGTCACTGCACCCGTTTACCAAGAAATTTTGGAGCACTTCATGCTTCCTTCTGCTGACCAGCTTTTTAAAGATGCTGATTTTTTTTCAGCAGGATTTGTCACCTGCCCACACTGCCAAAAGCACCAAAAGTTGGTTAAATGACCATGGTGTTGGTGTGCTTGACTGGCCAGCAAACTCACCAGACCTGAACCCCATAGAGAATGGGGTATTGTCAAGAGGAAAATGAGAAACAAGAGACCAAAAAATGCAGATGAGCTGAAGGCCACTGTCAAAGAAACCTGGGCTTCCATACCACCTCAGCAGTGCCACAAACTGATCACCTCCATGCCACGCTGAATTGAGGCAGTAATTAAAGCAAAAGGAGCCCCTACCAAGTATTGAGTACATATACAGTAAATGAACATACTTTCCAGAAAGCCAACAATTCACTAAAAATGTTTTTTTTTATTGGTCTTATGAAGTATTCTAATTGGTTGAGCTAGTGAATTGGTGGGTTTTTGTTAAATGTGAACCTAAATCATCACAATTAAAAGAACCAAAGACTTAAACTACTTCAGTCTGTGTGCATTGATATTGATTTAATACACGATTTTCACAATTTGAGTTGAATTACTGAAATAAATGAACTTTTCCACGACATTCTAATTTATTGAGATGCACCTGTAGATAGATAGATAGATAGATAGATAGATAGAAAACAGACATTTATTAAAAAAGATGATAGATAGAAAACTGACAGATTTATTAAAGATAGATAGATAGAAAACAGACATAGATTTATTAAAGAAAGATAGATAGATAGAAAACAGACATTTATTAAAAAAAGATGATAGATAGAAAACTGACGGCATTCTCCTTCAGGATTTTCTGATAGAGTGCAGAATTCATGGTTCCATCAATTGTGGCAAGTCATCCAGGTCCTGAAGCTGCAAAGCAGCCCCAGACCATCACACCACCACGACCACCATGTTTGACTGCTGGTATGATGTTCTTTTTATGAAATGCTATGTTAGTTTTACGTCAGATGTAACGGGACACAGAACTTCCAAAAAGTTTAGTCTCATCAGTCCACAGAATATTTGCCCGAAAATCTTGGGGATAATCAAGATATTTTTTGGCAAATGTGAGACGAGCCTTTATGTTCTTTTTGGTCAGCAGTGGCTTTTGCCTTGGAATGACGTTTTTGCCCAGTCTCTTTCTTATTGCTGAATCATGAACACTGACCTTAATTGAGGCAAGTGAGGCCTGCAGTTCTTTAGATGTTGTTCTGGGTTCTTTTATGACCTCCTGGATGAGTCGTCGTTGCACTCTTGTAGTAATTTTGGTAGGCCGGCCACTCCTGGGAAGTTTCACCACTGTTCCAAGTTTTCTCCATTTGTGGATAAAGGCTCTGATTGTGGTTCGCTGGTGTCCCAAAGCCTTAGGACTTTATAACCCTTTCCAAACTGATACGTCAACTATTTTGATTCTCATCTGTTCTTGAATTTCTTTAGATCGCAGCATGATGTGTTTCTCTTTAAGCATGCTTTACTTTGTCAGACAGGTTCTATTTAAGTGATTTCTTGTTTCAACAGGTCTGGCAATAATCAGGCTTGCGTGTGTCTAGTGAAATGTAACTCAGCTTTCTAAAATAATGTGTTTAATCACAGTTCTTTCATGATTTAACAGGAGGGGGCAATTCATTTTTCACGTAGGGCCAGGTAGGTTTGGACAGCTTTTTTCCCTTAATAAATGAAATCATCATTTAAAAACTGCATTTTGTATTTACTTGCATTATCTTTGTGTAATATAAAAATTAGTTTGATGATCTTAATCTTTTAAGTGTGACAAATATGCAAATAATAAATAAAAAACAGGAGGGGGCAAAAACCTTTTCACGGCACGATACATAGATAGATAGATAGATAGATAGATAGATAGATAGATAGAAAAGGGTTTATTGAAAAAACAGATAGATAGATAGAAAACAGACAGATAGATTTATTAAATACAGATGATAGATAGATATAACCCCAATTCCAGAGAAGTTGGGACGTTTTGTAAAATGCAATAAAATCCAATTAACCGATTAACCAAGATGGCGGCGCGCACAACAGACGCAGCGGCTTCTCTCTCTCCCGACAGAACGGTGTTTTCGTGTTTTTTGTCTTGTAAGTCGCAATGTTTTTGTACATATTCATCTCGTCTACCTGTCTTTAAGCGCGCATACAGTCGTGAGTTTCTGCTCGATGTCGGCAGAACCACATTTTTAGAGTTAAACTCCGCGCACGCCGAAGAGCTGCGGGACCTCGGTTTGCTCCGGAGGCCTACACCATCACCGACCCCCACTACTGCATCTCGCCCACAGTGGAGGCGCTACAAGCGGCGTGAGAGGAAGCAGAAGAGGGGTAAGCGCGGAGGTATCCGAGCTAGGCTAGCGGCTAACCCACACAAGCCAGCTATCCCCTCCATCGTACTGGCGAACGTACGCTCTTTGGACAATAAACTGGACCACATCCGACTACTTCGCTCAACTCAGAGGACTGTAAGAGACTGTTGTGTTTTTGTGTTTACGGAAACATGGCTCAACAACAGCGTTCCGGACTGCGCCATTCAGCTCGAGCAGCTAACATGCTATCGAGCAGACAGAGCTCTCGTCGAGGGAGGTAAGAGACGCGGCGGCGGGCTTTGTGTTTACATCAATAATGTATGGTGCCGCGACGCTGTTGTGGTCTGCAAACACTGCTCACCCCTGGTGGAATTTATGATTATTAAGTGCCGGCCGTTCTATCTACCGAGGGAATATACAGCCATACTGCTCGTTGCTGTATACATCCCTCCCAGCTCTAACAACAATAACAGGAGTGAGGCACTGAATGATCTGTACCAGCACATCAGTGGATAGCAGACAGCCCACCCAGATGCTTTTCTCATCTTGGCTGGAGACTTTAATCACGCAGACTTAAAGAGTGTGTTCCCAAAAATTCAACAGCACGTTGACTTTCCAACAAGGGGAAAAAATACGCTGGACTTTGTTTACACCACCCAGAGAGGAGCATACAAGGCTCTCCCCCTCCCCCACCTCGGAGCCTCAGACCACATCACTGTCATGCTAATGCCTGCACACAGACCGCTCGTTAAAGTCATCAAACCAATACACAAGCAGATACAAGTGTGGCCGGAAGGGTCGTCAGAGGCACTTCAAGACTGTTTCGACACCACTGACTGGAATATGTTTAAACAGGCTGCCACATACAACAACACCACAGACCTCCAAGAGTACTCAGAGACTGTCACTGCCTACATCACCAAGTGTATTGATGATGTAACGGTCACAAAGACTATCACTGTCCGGGCCAACCAGAAGCCGTGGCTGACAGGGGAGGTCTACAGACTTCTGAAGGCTCGGAATGCTGCCTTTAGAGCTGGAGATGAGGAGGGCCTAAGGACAGCTAGGGCCAACCTATCCCGCGGCATCAGAGAGGCCAAGAGACAGTACTCCAGGAGGATAGCCCACCGTTTCAGTGACAGCAGAGACACTCGGAGCCTGTGGCAGGGGATTCAGACCATTACGGACTACAAGCCCCCACCACAGACCTGTGACAGCACCATCCCCCTGCTGAACGAGCTGAATGCCTTCTTTGCTCGCTTTGAGGCACAAAACAGCACCACTGCACAGAAGACTCCACCTCCTCCCAGCGACCAGATGATGACGCTGTCCCCGCACAGCGTGAGGAGATCCCTCAGCAGGATCAATGCACGCAAAGCTCCGGGTCCTGACAACATTCCTGGGCGTGTACTGAGAGACTGTGCAGTGGAACTCACTGATGTCTTCACAGACATTTTCAACATCTCACTAAGCCAGGCTGTTGTCCCCACATGCTTCAAAGCTACCACTATCATTCCAGTCCCGAAGAAGTCATCTCCATCCTGCTTCAATGACTACCGTCCAGTAGCACTCACTCCTATTCTCATGAAGTGCTTTGAACGGTTAGTCATGCAGCACATCAAGTCTGTCCTCCCCCCCTCCCTGGACCCCTTCCAGTTTGCATATAGGTCCAATCGCTCGACCGATGATGCCATCGCCACTGCCCTCCACCCAGCCCTCACACACCTAGACAAAACGGACACGTATGTCAGATTGCTGTTCATAGACTTCAGTTCAGCATTCAACACAATCATCCCTCAACAGCTCATCCATAAACTGGTCCAGCTGGGGCTCAATACGTCGCTGTGCAACTGGCTGTTGGACTTTCTGACCGGGAGACCTCAGGCAGTACGGGTCGGCAGTAACACATCCAGCACCATCACACTGAACACAGGGGCCCCCCAAGGATGTGTGCTGAGCCCCCTCCTCTTCACTCTGCTGACCCACGACTGCACACCGTCACACAACTCCAACCGCTTCATTAAATTTGCGGATGACACGACTGTGGTGGGTCTCATCAGCAACAGAGATGAGACAAACTACAGGAGCGAGGTGAGCCGCCTGGCCGGGTGGTGCAGTGACAACAATCTCTCTCTGAATGTGGAGAAGACAAAGGAGATTGTCGTTGACTTCAGGAGAGTGCACACTCAGCATGCTCCTCTGACCATCAATGGTGCGACCGTGGAGAGAGTGAGCAGCACCAAGTTCCTGGGTGTACACATCACAGAGGACCTCTCCTGGACCAACAACACTGCAGCACTAGCCAAGAAAGCACAACAGCGTCTCTACTTCCTCCGCAAACTAAGAAGAGCCAGAGCCCCGGCCCCCATCATGTGCACCTTCTACAGAGGCACCATCGAGAGCATTCTGACTAGCTGCATCACTGTGTGGTATGGCGCCTGCAACGCGTCCTGCCGCAAGTCCCTTCAACGGATAGTGAGAGCAGCTGAGAAGATCGTTGGTGTCTCTCTCCCCTCCCTCCAGGACATTTACAACACCCGTCTCACCCGCAAAGCCCTCAGCATTGCAGGTGATCCCACCCACCCGACACACAGCTTCTTCAGTCTGCTTCCATCAGGGAGGAGACTGAGGAGTCTCCAAGCCAGGACAAACAGACTGAAAGACAGCTTCATCCACCAGGCTGTCAGGAAGCTGAACTCCCTCCCGTCCTTGAAGCATGGTGGTGGCAGCATCATGCTGTGGGGGTGTTTTTCAGCTGCAGGGACAGGACGACTGGTTGCAATCGAGGGAAAGATGAATGCGGCCAAGTACAGGGATATCCTGGACGAAAACCTTCTCCAGAGTGCTCAGGACCTCAGACTGGGTCGAAGGTTTACCTTCCAACAAGACAATGACCCTAAGCACACAGCTAAAATAACGAAGGAGTGGCTTCACACAACTCCGTGACTGTTCTTGAATGGCCCAGCCAGAACCCTGACTTAAACCCAATTGAGCATCTCTGGAGAGACCTAAAACTGGCTGTCCACCAACGTTTACCATCCAACCTGACAGAACTGGAGAGGATCTGCAAGGAGGAATGGCAGAGGATCCCCAAATCCAGGTGTGAAAAACTTGTTGCATCTTTCCCAAAAAGACTCATGGCTGTATTAAATCAAAAGGGTGCTTCTACTAAATACTGAGCAAAGGGTCTGAATACTTAGGACCATGTGATATTTCAGTTTTTCTTTTTTAATAAATCTGCAAAAATGTCAACAATTCTGTGTTTTTCTGTCAATATGGGGTGCTGTGTGTACATTAATGAGGAAAAAAAATGAACTTAAATGATTCTAGCAAATGGCTGCAATATAACAAAGAGTGAAAAATTTAAGGGGGTCTGAATACTTTCCGTACCCACTGTATATATATATATGTATATATATTATATGTATATATATATATATATATATATATGTATATATATATATATATATGTATATATATATATATATATATATATATATATTATATATGTATATATATATATATATATATGTATATATATATATATGTATATATATATATATATGTATATATATATATATATGTATATATATATATATGTATATATGTGTATATATATATATGTATATATATATATGTGTATATATATATATATGTATATATATATATATATTGATTTGTACTTATCTGTATTTTTTGCGTTCTACTGTTTGTGTTTAGTGTTATCTGTATGCACCAGGGAGTAAGAGAGTAACGCAATTTCAATTCTCTGTATGTATGTACGGTACATGTGGCAGAATTGACAATAAAGCTGACTTTGACTTTGACTTTGAAATCAAGAATCTGTGTTTTTTTTCAGTCTCTTTAACTTTTATTTAATTGGCAAAAGTACAAAGAAAAGATTTCCAAAGTTTTCACTGACCAACGTAAGTGTATTTTGCAAATATGAACAAAAATTTAGTTTTTGACGGCTGCAACACGTTCCAAAAAAGTTGGGACAGAGGCTAAATAAAAGTGAAAAGTTATAGAATATCCACGTTAAACTGTTTTGAAACAGTTCACAGTAAGCAGGTGAATTGATAATAGGTCAAGGTATCATGTTTGAGTATAAAAGGAGCATCTCAGTCTTTGCAAGCAAAGCTGGATCATGGCTCATCACTGTGCCAAATTTCACAAGAGAAGTGTCAAACAAATCAAAAATCACATTTTGCAATGCAAAATTGCAAAGAATTTAGGTCTTTCACCAAGTACCATACATAACAGTGTGAAACGATTCAGGGAATCCAGAGAAATCACAGTACATGTAGGGCAAGGTAGGAAACCGCAGTTGAATGCGCTCGACCTTCGAGCCCACAGATGGCATTGCATAAGAAACCGTCATGCTGCGGTGTTAAATATAGCCACATGGGCTCAGGAGTACTTCAGAAAACGTCTCCGGTTACTATCGTAACCTCGGTTCCCTGAGAGCGGGAACGAGACATCACGGAGAATTCTACGTTATGGGAACTCCTTCCTTCCAACCTTTCCTGAAGTCCTATTGGCTCACGCCAGTCAAATGACTGGCCAATTGTCGCGAAGTATGCACATCGCATGCAAATATTGACAAGCTGAGAGGCAGTATAAAATGCGGTGAACGCGACAATTACGTCAGAATCGGATACTGAACGCTGCTTAGCTGGTCGTGCAGCGAGCACGGCGACCTCCGTGATGTCTCGTTCCCGCTCTCAGGGAACCGAGGTTACGATAGTAACCGGAGACGTTCCCTCTCGAGCTTTCACGAGACATCACGGAGAATTCTCCGTTATGGGAACGATATTCAATCCCGCCGTGAGAGAGGCTACGAGCAGCCTGTACAAGTTGCACTCTAGCGAAGATAGAACACACACACAATTCCCACCAATAGCGACGCTTGAAGGTGGGCTTGCAGCTGATAGGTGGAGATAAGCCAATGAGCGTCTAAAGCCCAGGTATACGAAATTTGCATATCTGGTCAGTAATAACGTATGCTGCGCTGAGAAACAGGGCAGAAGCAAAAACAACAGCATTGTGAGAAGGCTGCACAGAGATAACTGTTAAACAGCAGTCAACACAAAACATGATGGTACACCAATAGAATATACATTGTATAACTGGAGCTGCACTGAGTACAGGGCAGACAACAACAACAATAGCATAAAGGGCTGCACAGAGTAATTACTGTGTGAGGCAGCAAACACATGAATAGAGGTAGCATAAACGTGAATAGTCACTCACCGACAGCACTTAGGAGGCCAAGGACTGACTGTCCAGCTTGTAAAACCTGGCAAGGTATTCCGAGAAGACCAGCCGGCTGCAAAGCATATTTCCTGAATAGACATACCTCTCAACCACGCACAGGAGGCGATAACCCTTGTTGAGTAGACCCTAATGTGAAAGGGGCATTCCAAACCTTGGCTCGTATAAGCAGCCGTGATAGCGTCCACAATCCAGTGGGAAGCCTCTGTTTTTATACGGCCCTTTGCACAACCACCGTAGCACACAAGATAGCTGGTCAGATTGCCGAAAGCTGGCCGAACGGTCGATGTAAATCCTCAAAGCCCTGACTGGGCACACCGAAATCTGAGCATTCGCATCACGTGAGGTCGATGACTCAGAAGACAGGGCAGACAGCGAAACAGTCTGCGTTCTGAAGGGGGTAGATAGTGATTTTAAGCACGTGATTCTCGGCCAGAGAGTGACGCCGCAGTCACCGGGTCCAAAGTGAATACAGTCGCTGTCCACAGAAAACGCATGTAAATCCCCTATGCGCTTAGCCGAAGCAAGGGCAAGAAGAAGTGCACTTTGAGAGTCCTTCATATCAACGGATGCTAAAGGCTCGAGTTGTAGCTGTGAAAGAGCTATTAACACCACCTCTAGGACCAGGGCGGGACTGAAGGAGGGCGCGGGGGATGCAATCTACAAGAAAACTCACCACCAGCGCGTGCCTACCAATCGATTGCCCGCCCAGCGGGGAACGAAACGAGGCAATAGCGGCCACGTAGACTTTCAGTGTTGATAGTAAAGATCCACTATCCAGTCTGTACCGTAGAAAACGCAGAACATCCGACACGGAGCAAGCAGCCGGGTCGATATGAACATAACGGCACTATTTCACAAACACTCCCCATTTCAGAGCATACAAATGCCTCGTAGAGGGTGTCCGCGCCTCCGAGAGCATGTCGAGCACACGAGAATGCAGGGCACTCAGCTCCTCTGATATCCCCGAAGCAACCACACATGAAGGCTCCACAACTCCGGGTTCGGGTGCCACCCGAGCCGCTCATCTGAGATAGCAGATCCTTCCTGACGGGGATCGGCCAGGGCGATGCCACCAGCAGCTTTGTCTGGTCCGGGAACCAAAGCTGGTTCGGCCAGTTCGGGGCGATGAGTATCACCGAAGCACCTCTTTTTTTATATATATATATATATATATATACAGCCTGGCTGCTGGCCAGTGCGATGTCAGCGCGTCCCCCTTCAGCGGGGAGTGAGACAGGGAGAAGAACAGCAGGCAATGTGCATTCTCGAGCTCGTGGCGAACAGATCCACCTCCGCTGCCCCGTAGCGAGTCCAAATCATCCAAACCGACTCAGGGTGCAACCTCCACTCTCCTTGAGGAATCCCCTTCCTCGAAAGCATGTCCGCCCTGTGGTTCAGAAGACTGGGGATGTGCGCTGCTCTGATTGAGAGAAAGTGACGGTCCGCACATAGCAGGAGATTCGCTGCATGCTTGTTGGATCGTACGCCTCCTTGGTGATTTATGTACGAAACCACAGACATGTTGTCGGTGCGAATCAATACATGCTGCTGTTCCAGCTGCGGCCGAAAATCCTTAGAGCTAAGAACACTGCTTCCAGCTCCAAGCGGTTTATGTGCCAACGGCTCTGAGGTTCTGACCACAGCCCTAAGTCTGCATGCCCTCGCACACTGCTCACCGGCCTCCAGTCTATGCGTCAGTCGTGACCACGACACGTGACGTCACCAAGCCCAGGGGAACACCCGGCTGAAGAGACTTTAGCGGCACGGCCTCAGAGCTTCGATGCAGCCGCGGGGGACCACGATGCGCAAACGGCCCGAAGTCCACGCCGTCCAAGTGACTCGAGATTTCAGCCAAAACTGCAGCGGGCGCATGTGTAGTAAACTGTCCAGTTTGTAAAGGCACAGGGAAGACAAACTGGCGGCCGAGCGTGCATCTCCACTGCTTTTAGTCGAAGCACACTCCCAGATACGTTAGACTGACTCGGGGCAAGAATGCTCTTACGCATATTCACGCATAGCCTCAAGAACTCCAAGTGACGAAGCAGTTTGTCTATATGGCTGGCTGGCGCGTCCCGTGACTGAGCTAATATCAGTCAGTCATCTAAATAATTGAGAACGCGCATTCCGCTCGCTCTGAGGGGATGGGAGGAGCTGCGTCCATGCACTTCGAGAAAGTGCGCGGGGGCCAAAGCCAGCCCAAACAGGAGAACAGGGTACTGGTACGCTATGCCCTCGAGAGCAAACCTCAGAAAGCATCTGTGATGCGGTGCTATCTGAGTGTGAAAGTACGCGTCATTTAAATCCACGGACGCTACCAGTCCCCGGCGAATTTGCGCCAGGATCTGTTCCAGCGATATCATTCTGAACGGACGCTTGCAGAGCGCTCTGTTGATGGGCCTGAGATCTAGAATCGAGCGGAGTCCTCCATCCCTCTTGGCCACCACAAAATAGCGGCTGTAAAAGCTACTTTCCAGCTCGCTCGCCGGGATTCGTTCTATCGCTCCTTTTTCGAGCAGGTTGCATAGCTCTTGTCTCAGGACCAGGGCATTTCGAGGCAATGTTAGAGACTGCACCACGCCGTTGGAACAGGTCTGCATCTGAATTGAGGGGCGTACCCACGCTCTATCACGCCGAGTAACCAGCGTGAGATTCTCGGAATAGTTTTCCATGCGCTCAAGAACTGACATAGCGGCTTTAGCGGCTTGGTCGTTGGATGCGCTGGCGAGTGCTGGGCAGCTATAACCCACATGAGCAGTGGCTCTGTACCGCTCTGAGGCGGGGCGAGTGGCGCTGTATTGACTGAGTGAGGAGGAAAGAGCTCTTTTGCGCAAATATATGCACTTTAATGAACATACACTATCACACAAATTTGAACAATTTGAGACAGCTTGCGGGCTCTTCCCGGGCCTCTTTACACTTTTCTCCGCACATCCGGGAGCGGTCGCGGGTCACTGTGTCCCTACACTGCAATGAGCCGTGCGCCAAAGAAGACCTCGATCTCACGGTCTGCTGCTTTTTAACCGGTGACGGCGGCAGACGACTGTGAGCGGCGCCCGATCTTTGTGCAGAGATGCATCAGCACCTGTCACTACGGACTGTGACTATGCTATACGACCTAGTTGAACACCACTTCGTAGGGGCGTGAACAACTGACATAATAGTCCAGCGAATGATCTTGAAGGCTGATAGGGTGCACGCGGGGGCATCAGGTGACTCCTCGCCTTCATGTGCTTTTCTGCGCAGGGGCATCAGGTGACTCCCCGCCTTCGCGTGCTTTTCTGCACAGGGGCATCAGGTGACTCCTCGCCTTCGCACGCTTTTCCGCGCAGGGGCATCAGGTGACTCCTCGCCTTCGCGCGCTTTTCCGCGCAGGGGCATCAGGTGACTCCTCGCCTTCGCTGCTTTTCTGCACAGGGGCATCAGGTGACTCCTCGCTTTTGCGCGCCGTTTCATAATATGACTCACTGCCGCTCTGAGCGGGGGCCGCTTCACAACTGGCGAGTGGGTGAGCAACTGAAGCAGGGGCTCCATGTCACCTTGAATGAGTGAGAGAGCGGAGTCCTCTACACACGGCAGCCGCTGATGTGAGCTGGTATCGTGTGAATAAAAGATCAGTGTCTTCCAAACACGGAGCCGCTGATGTGGGCTGGTATCGTGCGATAAGAGAGCAGTGTCTTCCAAACACGGCAGCCGCTGATGTGGGGCTGGTATCATGTGAATGAGAGAGTGTCCTCTACACACGGCAGGACCGCTGTGGAGGGGCTGGTATCGTGTGAATAAGAGAGCAGTGTCTTCCAAACACGGCAGCCGCTGATGAGGGGCTGGTATCATGTGAATGAGTGAGGAGCCAAGTGAGTGATTGTGCTTTGTAACGGCAGAAAGCCGCTCTAAGGCGGGGGGCTGCATGCTTAGACAGTGGGCCGTGCGGCATCTGCTGCGACATAGGAACCCTTAGCTCCGGTATCTGCACTCGGCTCTCCGCTCCGCCATGGAAGGGGGAGTGAGAAGCGGGCTGATGTCCTGTCTCCTGCAGGTTCGATGGGTGAGAGGAATGCGGACATTTAGTGGCATGAGCTCATCACCAGAGTCCAGGTCCACGCTGATCGAGGGCAGACGGACTCATTTTAAGAAAAAACATCAAACTCACCTGCCGCAAGAGACGCCCTGATGAGCGAACCTCAACTGTGAGCTGTATAGTTTATAAGCCATAAATCTAGGTTGTTCAGCAAAAGTGAAGGAGTGTTTTCTGAGTAATTGTTGTCGTGCACGTTTTATACTGCTTCTCAGCTTGTCAGTATTTGCATGCGATGTGCATACTTTGCGACAATTGGCCAGTCATTTGACTGGCGTGAGCCAATAGGACTTCAGGAAAGGTTGGAAGGAAGGAGTTCCCATAATGGAGATTCTCCGTGATGTCTCGTGAAAGCTCGAGAGGGAACCACTGTATTTACCACAGTCGGCTGCTGCATCAAGAAATTCAACTTGAATATCTGTTACTCTACAACCCGAATTCCGAAATGTTGGGACATTTTAAATTTGAATAAAATTAAAACTAAAATAATTTTAAACCACATGAGCCAATATTTTATTCACAATAGAACATAGATAACATAACAAATGTTTAAGCTGAGAAATTTTACAATTCTATGCACAAAATGAGCTCATTTCAAATTTGATACCTGCTAAAGGTCTCAAAATAGTTGGGACGGGGGCATGTTTACCATGGTGTAGCATCTCCTCTTCTTTTCAAAACAGTTTAAAGACGTCTGAGCATCAAGGTTATGCGTTTCTGGAGTTTTGGTGTTGGAATTTGGTTCTCATTCTTGTCTGATAAAGGTTTCCAGCTGCTGAAGAGTTCATGGTCGTCTTTGATGTATTTTCGTTCAATGATGCGCCAAATGTTCTCTATAAGTGAAAGATTTGGACTGCAGGCAGGCCAATTCAGCACCAGGACTCTTCTACTACGAAGCCATGTTGTTGTAATAGCTGCAGTATGTGGTTTTGCATTGTCCTGCTGAAATACACAAGGCCTTCCCTGAAATAGACGTCGTCTGGAGGAGCATGTGTTGCTCAAAAACGTTTATATACCTTTCAGCATTTATAGAGCCTTCCCAAACATGCAAGCTGCCATAACGTATGCACTTTTGCACCCCA
>CM049859.1:13084216-13196716 GCA_027422415.1 Schizothorax lantsangensis
TGTTGTCTGTGTCCTGTCCCGTTGCTGTCATTCTGTTGCACTGTGGAGCTTTGTCACTATAACAAAATTCCTCATATGTGTAAACATACCTGCCAATAAAGCTCATTCTGATTCTGATAATCATGTTAATTACAACAAAAACAAAATCTAAAGATACATACACGTGGTCTTACAACTTTCTAATTTACACTCATTAGCTACGACCAACAGGAAGTCGCTACATTTATTTTAAGTGGGTATTTTGAAATATCAGCTGTAAATAAATTCATACTCCTCCAAGCAGAAACAAGTAGTTCACACCAAACTTGTCAACATGATGCCAAATACTGAAGATGCTAAATTGCTAACGATTTAGATACCTTGAACGGTGTATTAATGCGATTTATTAAAGTTACAGTAAAAAAGAGAGCAGTCATTTTATATCTTAAAGTGCAGCTTCCAAACACTTCAAAACTTTTTACATACATAGAGCAAGTCATTCTGAAGAAGTATGGTTAGTTTCATGACTTTACAAAAGGTCTATGAATAACAGAAAATAAAAAAATCTATCAGACATCTGATGTGTTTGCACTAGGTGTGTGTGGGGGTGGATGGGTGTTTCTCTGTCTGTGTGTGTGTGTGTGTGTGTTGAGTGTGGAAGTGAGGAGCTGGGTGAGGGAGAGAGAGACAGACAGAGACATTTTAAAAACATCTTTTTAACCACAAGAAATAAAGATCAATCAGTATTTATTTATTTATTTAATTTATTTATTGCATTACAGCTTAAGAATTCTCTAAGGCCTTATCCTATTCTGCCCGTTTTAGGGACAAAATAAATCCTAGAACCAGTTAATTTGTAAGGCACTGACAACATAATTTTATATAATTAGGTTAATAAATAATATTAATTACAACATAAAAAATATATTTTTTAAATCTTACACGTGGACTTATACATTTTTGTGCTGCAAATAATAATTTGAAACTCATTTGATACTGACCTATGACATCCTGTGAAATGACATCTGAACTTACATCATCTCATGGATGTAACAGTAAAACAGTTCAGCTCACAGATGAAGACTAAGCTGTAAATGCAGGCAAAACTATTTCACAAATGCTTATAGATCATTAAAATAATTATTAAAAATGGTAATAGATCATAAAAAGTGTTGGCAAAAATTTACAATAAGGTCTCTTTGGTTAACATTATGTAATGCATTAACTAACATGAACTAACAATGAAACAATCTATGTTTAGATCATTTATTAATATTTTTAATGTTAGTTAATACAACATTAAAAATATTATTTTATGTAATTTCAAATATAAAACTAATGATCAGAATAATTTAAATTTTAAATGTAGATTTTTCTTAAGTTGTACATTAACATAATTATTAACCTAATATGACGAGGTGCAGTGGTTAAGGATGACTGCTAATCATTGTACTGCACACATTTCGAATCCCAATGCCTTTTTAGTGTTCCTTCTAGTGGTATTGCTTTGCATTGGGTTCAATTCCAAACATAATGATATTATACCTAATTATAAGTAAAAGCTCTGCTAAATGCACAAATGTAAATGTAAATGTAAAACGTCAGTGCCCTACAAATTAACTGGTTCTTGGATTTTTTTTTTTTTGTCTCTAAGACTGACAGAAAAAGATAAGGCCTAGGAGATTTCTTAAGCTATAATGCAAAAAAAAAAAAAAATAAAAAATAAATACATAAAATAAATGAATAATTAAATAAATAAATACTGATTTATTTTCTTGAGCTTCCCCTCTTTGAAAGACCAGCAGCCGCCACTGATATATATATATATAAAAACATTAGTTAATGCATTGACGAACATGAACTAAAAAGGAACAATATATTTTAAAATAATTTATTAATCTTATTTAATGTTAGTTAATACTAACATTAAAAATATTATTTTTATATTAATTCACAGTACATAAACTAATAAGATACAACTTTATATTTTAATAATGTATTAATATTTTTTTTTACTTAACATTAATTAACATTAATACATTTTATATAATTATTGTTCATGTTAACTAGAATAGTTAAATATATATTTTTTAACATTAATTTATTCGAAACTAACCAACTAAGTATGAACAACCATTGTTTTACTATATTTCTTAAGAAAACAAATTCTAAAAAATAAAGTAAAAAAATCTTTATGTTAGTTCATGGTACAGTAACTGATGTACATTAACCAGACATTTTAATTAATAATGTAGTAGTCAATTTTGAACATATCATTAACCAAGATTCATAAGTGCTATAAAAATATTGTTCATGTTAACTTACATAATGTTAAAAACTAAAAACTTATTGAAAAGTGGTACAAAAGTTTTATGTTTTCTTTGTGTGTGTGCGAGTGGTGAGTGGAGAGAGGATAGAGAGTGACTAAACATAATAAAAAGCTATCTAATATTATTTATATGAATTAATATTAGTTAAATGTTAATATCTGAAACCCTTATTGAAAGTGTTAAAAAGTTTTATATTTGTTGTGTGCATATGTGTGTGTGTGTATGTGTCTTTCAAGTATTGACAGTTTGGATTACCCCTTTTAGTTGCTGTATCCTAAAAAACAGACTGCCAGAGGGTTACTGTAAATGCATGTGCCAGCTGTGCCCCTTTTTCTTGAGCCACCAGGATGGCGGTTGCACTGACGGCTTGGGCCCGCCATCGCTGCTGCAGCTATATTTAGGGCCCCAAGCCAGTAAGGCGCAGGGCCCTATTTTTTTCCAAAGGATTATTATTTTTTTTTTTTTTTTTTTTTTTTTCAACCTTCCGGTACTTTTGGGGGCCTTAACGTGCTCAAAAACTCTTGAAAATTTGCACACACGTTGGAATCCGCGGCCATTCGGACGCCACAGAGGCTGGGACCCGGGGCGTGGCACAGGGGCTCTACGGCGCCCCCTGGAACACAGTCAGAAAACTTGATGTATAGCTCACACATACTTGCACGTATTCATATGAAACTTGGTACACATATAGATCTCATTGAGCTGAACAACTTTCACACTGCATGTCATTGGCTCCGCCCAACAGGAAGTAATGGCTATTTAGGGCTGTTTAAAAGCGCATGCTCTGGAATTTGATATACTCCTCTGAGGATACCACCCGTTTGCCACCAAACTCGGTGAACATGATCTCAAGACATTGGGGACGCAAAATTGCCAGGATATTTTTGATATCTCGAACGGTTTGCCCGTGGCGAGGCGATGAATTTATGGCGAAAAATGAGAGACAGGAAGCGTCTAATAACATCCACATACATTGTCTGATTTTGATCAAACGTCAGGGTTTTGTTCGTTGTATGATGGCCGAGCGCATAGATGTGGGGACTATTAGGAGTCAAAGTTATAGCGCCACCAACTGGCAGCAGGAAGTGTGTCATTTTCAAAATGCTTTGAATTCAGCATCTTATTTTTACTCAATTTGCTCAAACTTCATCAGAATAATGTCAAAACACGGCCGATGTAAAACTGTGAAGGAATATTGATATCTATAATACTGTTGCCATGGCAACGTTTCAAACTTGAAAATTTGTTTCTGGTGATTTTGAAGCAGATAACATGTTTAGATGTCATGAAACTCAACACATATGAGTATTAATGTTAGTTAGACACTGGAAAAAGCTCATAAAACGGCGTGGAAGAGGCGCTCTATAGCGCCACCTTTTGTCAAAAATGGGGGGGTTAGTTTTAGCTACAGACACCAAACTCGGTACATAAATTGTTCTAATCAAGCCGGACAACTTTCTAATTTACACTCATTAGCTACGACCAACAGGAAGCCGGCTATCTTTTTTTTTATGTAATTTTCGGGGAATATCAAGCTGTAAATAAATTCTTACTCCTCCAAGCAGAAACAAGTAGTTCACACCAAACTTTGTCAACATGATGCCATATACTGAAGATGCTAAATTGCTAACGGATTTAGGATATATTGAACGGTGTATTAATGGCGATTTGTTAAAGTTACAGTAAAAAAGAGAGCAGTTATTTTCTTATATCTTTAAAGTGCAGCTTCCAAACACTTCAAAACTTTTTACATACATAGAACAAGTCATTCTGAAGAAGTATGATTAGTTACATGACTTTACAAAAGGTCTATGAATAACAGAAAATTAATAAACTATCAAGACATTTGATCACACTGGCTCTGTGTATGTGGGGGATGGTGAGTATGTGTGTTAAGTGTGAGTGTGAGGAGGTGGGTGAGAGAGACAGACAGAGAGAGAGAGAGACAGAGAGAGACAGAGATAGAGACTTTTAAACATCTCTTTAATCACTAGAAAAAATCAATCAGTATTTATTTATTTAATTATACGTTTTATTTTATTTTATTTATTTATTTAATTATTCATTTTATTTTATTTTATTATTTTTTGCATTATAGCTTAAGAAATCTCCTAGGCCTTATCTTTTTCTGTCAGTCTTAGGGACAAAAATATATAAAAATCCAAGAACCAGTTTATTTGTAGTGCACTGACAACATAGTTTTATATAATTAAGTTAATAATTTATTCACCACACATATAATATTTTTTATTTAATTTTTTTTCCATTTCAAATTTGCACGTCAGACCTGGACACACATGATTGTCTGTATTGCATAGTGTTTTTGCTATTTTGTACATTGCCTATTTGTATATTTGTATATTGTTCTTTTGTTGTCTGTGTCCTGTCCCGTTGCTGTCATTCTGTTGCACTGTGGAGCTTTGTCACTATATACAAATTCCTCATATGTGTAAACATACCTGGCCAATAAAGCTCATTCTGATCTGATAATCATGTTAATTACAACATAAACAAAATCTAAAGATACATACACGTGGTCTTACAACTTTCTAATTTACACTCATTAGCTAAGACAAAAGATTAGCTATCTTACAGACAATTGAACCACAGACAATTGCTAAATAACTGGTTTGTAAATAACGTAATCATTTAGAAATGTTAAATGATCATTAATAAAGTATAAAAATACAGTTATTAAACATATATATATTTGCTCAAGAACAAAACATTTATAGCTGTATTTATAAAATGCTTACTAATGCTTATTAATGCTGGAACAATGCTTAATAAAGGACGGATTTCCTATTTACTAGTACTTAACCAGCGGTGGGCAGTCAGGGGCAGCAGGGCCTTCTCTGCTGCCTTATAAAAAATAAAATAGTGTGAAAAAATGTTTTTTATTGATTATTTGGGTATCATTTTCATTTGTGTAATGTCTACAAAATTGCCTATGATTAGTTTAGTTGAGGCTGAACTGGAATATCTTACATAAAAAAGTCTGAGGCCAGCACTACAGATAGTACTACCCTTTTGTTGAAAGATGTCACATCTGATTTGTTACGAGCATCAGTGACAGAATCATCAGCCAATCAAATTTTGACGTTTAATGACAGCCCGCCCTCTGGGTCTAGCTACGTGCCCAGTGCTACCCCTTGTGTTAAACCGCCCCTCTAGTCAGGGATTTCCAGAGATGGTCCTCACTGCAGAACACAAGATCCAGGGGGTGTGGCTGGATCTAGATCCAACTCCTCCCACCTTACATACACCTAAACCTACCATCTCCACCTACATTGTCTGATTTTAATCAAACTTCAGGGGTTTGTTTGGTGTATGATGGCGATCGCATAGATGTGACTATCAGAAGTCAAAGTTATAGCGCCACCATCTGGCAGCAGGAAGTGTGTCATTTTCAAAATGCTTTGAATTCAGCGTTTTACTTTTACTCTATTTTTTTCAAACTACATCAGAATAATGTCAAAACATGGCCAATGTAAAAGGAATAGGCCCATGTTGAGGGAATGTTGATATTTAAAATACTGTTGCCATGGCAACGTGTCAAACTTGAATATTATTTTCCGGTGATTTTTGAGGCGGATAACATGCTTAGAATTTCATGAAACTCAACACACATATCAGTATTAATGATAGATAGACACTGGCAAAAGCTCATAAAAGGGCGTGGAAGAGGCACTGCATAGCGCCACCTTTTCAGAACACTTGGGGGGTTAGTTTTAGCTACAGTCACCAAACTTGGTACATATATTGGTCTCATCAAGCTGGACAACCTTCTAATTTACAGTCATTAGCTACAACCAACAGGAAGTCGGCTATTTTGATTTGAATGTGGATATTTGGAAAAATATGGGTGTGAATTAACGCATACTCCTCAGAGGATTATTATACTATACACACCAAACTTTGTCTACATGATGCCAAAACATTCAGGAACTTAAATTTGTAAACGGATTTTGATATCTTGAACGGTGTTGCCGTGACGATTATTAAAGTAACAGTCTTTCACAGTCTTGATGGTTTGGATTAACCCTTTAATTGCTGTATCAATTAAAACCAGACTGCCAGAGGGTTACTGTAAATGCATGTGCTCGCTGTGCCCCTTTTTCGTGATGCCACCGGCGTGGCGGTTGCACTGACAGCTTGGGCCCGCCATCGCTGCTTGCAGCTATATTGAATCATTGTTCCCCTAAGTATTTTTTTTTTTTTTCAACCTTCCAGGGGTTTTTGGGTGCCCTAACATGCTCAAAAACTCATGAAAATTTACACACACATTGGAATCTGCGGCCAATTGGACGCAGCAGAGGCTGGGACCCGGGCGTGTCACAGGGGCTCTACGGCGCCCCCTGTAGCACAGTCTGAAAACTTGATGTATAGCTCACACATACTTGCACATATTCATATGAAACTCGGTACACATATAGATCTCATTGAGCTGAACAACTTTCATCCTGCATTTCATTGGCTCTGCCCAACAGGAAGTCGGCTATTCAGGGCTGTTTAAAAAGCGCATGCTCTGGAATTTGATATACTCCTCTGAGGATTACCACCCGATTGCCACCAAACTCGGAGAACATTATCTCAAGACATTGGGGACGCAAAATTGCCAGGATATTTTTGATATCTCGAACGGTTTGCCCGTGGCGAGGTGATGAATTTATGGCGAAAAATGAGAGACAGGAAGCGTCTAATAACATCCACATACATTGTCTGATTTTGATCAAACTTCAGGGTTTTGTTCGTTGTATGATGCCGAGCGCATAGATGTGACTATTATGAGTCAAAGTTATAGCGCCACCAACTGGCAGCAGGAAGTGTGTCATTTTCAAAATGCTTTGAATTCAGCATCTTATTTTTAATCGATTTGCTTCAAACTTCATCAGAATAATGTCAAAACACGGCCGATGTAAAACTGTGAAGGGAATATTGATATCTAAAATACTGTTGCCATGGCAACGTGTCAAACTTGAAAATTTGTTTCTGGTGATTTTGAAGCAGATAACATGTTTAGAATGTCATGAAACTCAACACACATATGAGTATTAATGTTAGTTAGACACTGGAAAAAGCTCATAAACGGGCGTGGAAGAGGCACTCTATAGCGCCACCTTTTGTCAAAAATGGGGGGGTTATTTTTAGCTAAATACACCAAACTTGGTACATAAATTGTTCTAATCAAGCCGGACAACTTTCTAATTTACACTCATTAGCTACGACCAACAGGAAGCTGGCTATCTTTTTTTAATGTCATTTTCGGGGGAATATCAAGCTGTAAATAAATTCATTCTCCTCCAAGCAGAAACAAGTAGTTCACACCAAACTTTGTCAGCATGATGCCAATATACTGAAGATGCTAAATTGCTAACGGATTTAGGATATCTTGAACGGTGTATTAATGGCGATTTGTTAAAGTTACAGTAAAAAAGAGCAGTTATTTTCTTATATCTTTAAAGTGCAGCTTCCAAACACTTCAAAACTTTTTACATACATAGAGCAAGTCATTCTGAAGAAGTATGGTTAGTTTCATGACTTTACAAAAGGTCTATGAATAACAGAAAATTAATAAACTATCAAGACATTTGATCACACTGGCTCTGTGTATGTGGGGGGATGGGTGAGTATGTGTGTTAAGTGTGAGTGTGAGGAGGTGGGTGAGAGAGACAGACAGAGAGAGAGACAGAGAGAGAGAGAGAGACTTTTAAACATCTCTTTAATCACTAGAAAAAAATCATTCAGTATTTATTTATTTAATTATTCGTTTTATTTTATTTTATTTATTTAATTATTCTTTTTTTTTTTTGCATTATAGCTTAAGAAATCTCCTACGCCTTATCTTTTTCTGTCATTCTTAGGGACACACATGAATTAAAATCCAAGAATCAGTTAATTTGTAGGGCACTGACAACATAATTTTATATAATAAGGTTAATAATTATGTTAATTACAACATACAAATTTTTGTGTTTTATGAAAAATCATAAATCATAAAAAGATAAAATCATAAAAATCATAAAAGATTTTATGTCAATGTTTTTACTTAACATTAATTAACATTAATACATTTTAGATAATTATTGTTCATGTTAACTAGTATAGTTCAATAATATCATTTTTTTAACATTAATTTATTCGAAACTAACCAACTAAGTATGAACAACCATTGTTTTACTATATTTCTTAAGAAAACAAATTCTAAAAAATAAAGTAAACAAATCTTTGTTAGTTGATGGTACAGTAACTGATGTACATTAACCAGAAACTTTAATTAATAATGTAGTAGTCAATTTTCAACATATCATTAACCAAGAATCATAAGTGCTATAAAAATATTGGGTAACACTTCATAATAACTGCACGCTATGAATCATTAGGTAAACATTAGTAAATAGTTAGTTCATCCTTTATTAAGCATTGTCCCAACATTAATAGTCATTAGAAAGTAGTTTATAAATACAGCTATAAATGCCTTGTTCTTTATTTATTAGGCATATCTATTACAAAGGAGATTTAAAGGCTCAGTTATCTTCCTAACAGAAAAAAATACACAAACACAACACAGAGGGATAGAGAACTCAGAAATATTTTTTCAAGATGCAAATAATGAAACTGTACACTTGAATATTTACTTTACTTTATTTTTTTAAATGAAATTGCAGAGGTTTATTTTTCATTTTTTAATCAAGTGTACAGTCACCTTGCATCTTGAAAAAATATTTATGTGTTCTGTATCCCTCTGTGTTGTGTTTGTTTAACTTTTCTTTTTGGGAGATAAATGAGCTTTTAAATCTCCTTTGTCAATGCTTTATAAGATATAAATAGTCCTCACTTTAGATGAGCTCACACAAATAGATGGCTGGCAACTACTAAATGTTTTATAACTACCTGACTTAATCATGAATTAAAGCAGGAATATGTGTTAATAAAGCATTTATTAACACATTGAGCAATTATTATGATGTGTCTAAATAATAAGATTTATAAATGTACATTTAAATAGTTTATTAATCATTTACTTACACTTTCTAAATGATCTTATGAACCACTCACAATAATATATACGTACTGATGTTAATTAATATAGTTAATGTTAAAAACTGAAACCTTATTGTAAAGTGTTACTAAAGTTTTATATATTGTTCTGTCAGTGGCGGCTCCAGGATTTTTTTGTTGGGGGTGCTAAGGGGGGCTTAACAGTTCAGAGGGGGTGATAAAAACTAATTAAATTGAGAGAAAATAATGAACGCCTAACTTTAGCTATCGTATTTTTTTTATATACAGCAGCTTCGAAAAAGGCATATTTAACTTTTTTCCTGTGGTATTAAACTTCACATATGCCACTGTTATTAGTAATATAACTTCTAATGCCAACTGCCAAATATGACACTTACAAAGTAATATAATTTATGAATATAGAAAAGAAAGAAATTTGGGATTTTTTCTTTTTTCATTGTTTTCTTTTATTTATTTATTTAAGTTATCTTTATTTTTTTACACATATCTAGTCATTCTTTTCTGACCATCAAGTGTCAGTCAATCAATGCCAACTGTTAGGAAAACATGGTAAATTCTAACCATTTACAATAGATAGTGCCGACAATTCATACAAAATTTTCCACACGGGCACACATTGCGGGAGATAACCTCCCCGTGCTGATTTGCATCGTATCATGTGTAGATGATAGCCAGAGATAGGCCATTGTAAAAAGCTTCAAAAATTGGCAATATTAAGAGGATTTAGCATTTCCAATTAATGTAGGCCTGTTACATTCTTCTTATTATTAGGCCTATTATTATTATTAGATTACTTTTATTATTAAATTACATGAAATTATTTGCCCCGCAATAATTTCATAGCTCATCACCGCATGATGCGCTGTGAGAATAATAAAATAGGCTAGCTTACTCCTCACTGAAAATGTTTTTAAAAACTTTTTTTAAAACAGGTCTATTAATTTATACAATGAATTATAGGCCTATAATTATAACACTGCACTCATCAATGAAAATTCAGAGCAGCTTTATTTCATGCACCGATTTTCAAAAACAACCTGTTTAACGCGAACTACATTTCTTCTCATGTTTTTTACTATATGAGCCACAAGAGAAATATTAAGGGAATAATTTGAGACAGTTATATACCATTATCAGCATATGTTAAAATAGATTCGTCTCTCGTTGTCTCAGAGAGAATATGCGCCATTAATGCAGCGTTAGCCGTCAGTTTTTTTACTTTCACTTTCTCTATAGTGAATTGACTGACGTTCACCGTCTTGCGCAAAGAGTTGCTTGACCCCTCCCCATATTACCAATTGTTTATAGGCCACATATTTTTTAGGTTTTTAATATTTATTTTTCAATGTTAATGAGAGTGACACCGAGAGTTAAGAAACAGGAAAATCATTTGGAAATCCTTGGGGGGGGGGGGGGGGGGGGGAGAGGTAGCTGTGCCGGGGCTAAGCAAGTTCGTGATGGGGCTATAGCCCTGTCAGGACCCGCCCTAGTGCCACCGCTGTGTTCTGTGTGTGTTTCACAGAGTTGATGGTTTGGATTAACCCTTTAATTGCCGTATCCCTTAAAACCAGACTGCCAGAGGGTTACTGTAGTGCATGTGCCCACTGGGCACGGTTGTTTGTTGCCACCGGGGTGGCGTTTGCACTGACGCTTGGGCCCGCCATCGCTGCTTGCAGCTATATTTTTATTTATTTTTTTTTTATTTATTTTTTTTTATTCAACCATCCGGGCACTTTTGGGGGCCTTAACATGCTCAAAAACTCTTGAAAATTCGCACACACGTTGGAACCTGTTGGCGTCCGGACGCCACAGAGGCTGGGACCCGGGCGTGGCACAGGGGCTCTACGGCGCCCCCTAGAACACAGTTTGAAAACTTGATGTATAGCTCACACATACTTCCACGTATTCATATGAAACTCGGTACACATATAGATCTCATTGAGCCGAACAAATTTCACGCTGCATGTCATAGGCTCCGCCCAACAGGAAGTCGGCTATTCAGGGCTGTTTAAAAAAGCATGCTCTGGAATTTGATATACTCCTCTGAAGATTACCACCCGATTGCCACCAAACTCGGTGAACATGATCTCAAGACATTGGGGACGCAAAATTGCCAGGATATTTTTGATATCTCGAACGGCTTGCCCGTGGCGAGGCGATGAATTTATGGCGAAAAATGAGAGAAGGAAGCGTCTAATAACATCCACATACATTGTCTGATTTTGATCAAACTTCAGGGTTTTGTTCGTTGTATGATGCCGAGCGCATAGATGTGACTATTATGAGTCAAAGTTATAGCGCCACCAACTGGCAGCAGGAAGTGTGTCATTTTCAAAATGCTTTGAATTCAGCATCTTATTTTTAATCGATTTGCTTCAAACTTCATCAGAATAATGTCAAAACACGGCCGATGTAAAACTGTGAAGGGAATATTGATATCTAAAATACTGTTGCCATGGCAACGTTTCAAACTTGAAAATTTGTTTCGGTGATTTTGAAGCAGATAACATGTTTAGAATGTCATGAAACTCAACACACATATGAGTATTAATGTTAGTTAGACACTGGAAAAAGCTCATAAACGGGCGTGGAAGAGGCGCTCTATAGCGCCACCTTTTGTCAAAATGGGGGGGTTAGTTTTAGCTACAGACACCAAACTCGGTACATAAATTGTTCTAATCAAGCCGGACAACTTTCTAATTTACACTCATTAGCTATGACCAACAGGAAGCCGGCTATCTTTTTTTTAATGTCATTTTCGGGGGAAACAAGCTGTAAATAAATTCATACTCCTCCAAGCAGAAACAAGTAGTTCACACCAAACTTTGTCAACATGATGCCAATATACTGTAGATGCTAAATTGCTAACGGATTTAGGATATCTTGAACGGTGTATTAATGGCGATTTGTTAAAGTTACAGTAAAAGAGCAGTTATTTTCTTATATCTTTAAAGTGCAGCTTCCAAACACTTCAAAACTTTTTACATACATAGAACAAGTCATTCTGAAGAAGTATGATTAGTTTCATGACTTTACAAAAGGTCTATGAATAACAGAAAATTAATAAACTATCAAGACATTTGATCACACTGGCTCTGTGTATGTGGGGGGATGGGTGAGTATGTGTGTTAAGTGTGAGTGTGAGGAGGTGGGTGAGAGAGAGACAGACAGAGAGAGAGACACAGAGAGAGAGAGACTTTTAAACATCTCTTTAATCACTAGAAAAAAATCAATCAGTATTTATTTATTTAATTATATGTTTTATTTTATTTTATTTATTTATTTAATTATTCATTTTATTTTATTTTATTTTATATTTTTTATTTTTTGCATTATAGCTTAAGAAATCTCCTAGGCCTTTTCTTTTTCTGTCAGTCTTAGGGACAAAAAAATATAAAAATCCAAGAACCAGTTAATTTGTAGTGCACTGACAACATAGTTTTATATAATTAAGTTAATAATTTATTCACCACACATATAATATTTTTATTTTAATTTTTTTTCCATTTCAAATTTGCACGTCAGACCTGGACACACATGATTGTCTGTATTGCATAGTGTTTTTGCTATTTTGTACATTGCCTATTTGTATATTTGTATATTGTTCTTTTGTTGTCTGTGTCCTGTCCCGTTGCTGTCATTCTGTTGCACTGTGGAGCTTTGTCACTATAACAAATTCCTCGTATGTGTAAACATACCTGGCCAATAAAGCTCATTCTGATTCTGATAATCATGTTAACTACAACATAAACAAAATCTAAAGATACATACACGTGGTCTTACAACTTTCTAATTTACACTCATTAGCTACGACTTTGTCAACATGATGCCAATATACTGAAGATGCTAAATTGCTAACGGATTTAGGATATCTTGAACGGTGTATTAATGGTGATTTATTAAATTTACAGCAAAAAAGAGAGCAGTTATTTTCTTATATCTTTAAAGTGCAGCTTCCAAACACTTCAAAACTTTTTACATACATAGAGCAAGTCATTCTGAAGAAGTATGGTTCGTTTCATGACTTTACAAAAGGTCTATGAATAACAGAAAATTAATAAACTATCAAGACATTTGATCACACTGGCTCTGTGTATGTGGGGGGATGGGTGAGTATGTGTGTTAAGTGTGAGTGTGAGGAGGTGGGTGAGAGAGACAGACAGAGAGAGAGACACAGAGAGAGAGACACAGAGAGAGAGAGAGAGAGAGAGAGAGAGAGAGAGAGACTTTTAAACATCTCTTTAATCACTAGAAAAAAAATCATTCAGTATTTATTTATTTAATTATTCCTTTTATTTTATTTTATTTATTTAATTATACTTTTTTTTTTTTTTTTTTTTTTTTTTGCATTATAGCTTAAGAAATCTCCTACGCCTTATCTTTTTCTGTCAGTCTTAGGGACACAAATAAATAAAAATCCAAGAACCAGTTAATTTGTAGGGCACTGACAACATGATTTTATATAATAAGGTTAATAATTATGTTAATTACAACATAAAATTGTTTGTGTTTTATGAAAAATCTTAAATCATAAAAAGATAAAATCATAAAATCATAAAAGATTTTATGTTAATGTTTTTACTTAACATTAATTAACATTAATACATTTTAGATAATTATTGTTCATGTTAACTAGTATAGTTCAATAATATCATTTTTTTAACATTACATTAACCATGTACATTAACCAGAAACTTTAATTAATAATGTAGTAGTCAATTTATAAAAGTAACAGTAAAAAAAGATAGCAGTAATTTTCTTGTATCTTTAAAGTGCAGCTTCCAAACACTTCATAAAAAATTACATACACAGAACAAGTCATTCTTAGGAAATGTGATTAATTTCATGAATATACAATACACTATGGATAGCAGAACATTTTAAAACTATCAGACTTTTGATGTCACTCTCCTTCTGTCTGTGTGGGGGGATGGGTGTGTGTGTGTGTGTGTGTGTGTGTCTGTGTCTGTGTCTGTGTCTGTGTCTGTGTGTGTGTGTGTGTGTGTGTGTGTGTGTGTGTTCAGAGTCAGGGTGACACTGACAGAGAGAGAACCTGAAAAGAGAGAGAGAGGGTCCTGAAGCTGCAAACGCAAACTGACATGACTAACAACATCCAGCATCAGGACACTGAAACACCCATCCACAAAATTCTGCCCACCCAAATTATAAAAACACTAAAAGAAAATGATCTAACCTATTGGAATGAAACAACAGAAAAACAAAGTAAACTTGAATGTTATTTGACCCTAAATAGAGATTACACAACTGCAGAATATCTGAGTACAGTGAAAGACTGTAAATTAAGAAGACAAATGACGAGGTACAGACTGAGCGGTCATACTCTGACTATAGAGACGGGCAGATATCGACAGCACTGGCTGCCCAGAGAGAGCCGCATCTGCCCATACTGTACCCATGGAGAAGTGGAGACAGAGCAACACTTCCTCACCAGCTGCAATGAAGAAATTAGAAATAAATTTTATCTTAAATTTGAAATACTTTACCCTGACTTCAAAATGTTAAACAAGAAAACACAACTTCAATATTTATTAGATGAAAAACAAGATTGTATCTTACTAGCAGCAAGATACATTGACGCCTGTCACAAAAAGAGGGAGGAGTCAACAAATCAGTGATGCGCCCACACACACACACACACAAACACACACACACACATGTTGGTTTTTGTGGTTTACGGGGACTCTCCATAGGCATAATGGTTTTTATACTGAACAAACTGTGTGTGCTATTGCCCTACACCAACCCTACACCTAAACTTAGCCCTCACAGGAGACTGTGTGCATTTATAGATTTTCAAAAAAACACCATTTAGTATGTTTTTTAAGCCTTTTGAATTACGGGGACATAGGCAGTGTCCTCATAAACCACCTTCAAATTGTAATACCTCTGTCATACCCATGTTATTATACAAATTTGTGTCCTCATAAACCACATAAACCCGCCCACACACACACACACACACACACACACACCACACTAAATTTTAAATTGTTCATAGAATTCTAGAATTCGTAGAATTGATTTGTTCTATTTTGTTTAATTATATATACATGCATGTGTTTATATATTTATTTATTTATTTTTAATTATTATTATTATTTATTTTATTTTTTAAATACATATTTGTTCTATATTTAATGTAAACACTATGCTTTGGCAATACATTGTAACAATTGTCATGCCAATAAAGCACATATTGAATTGAATTGAATTGAATTGAATTGAATTAAGAGAGAGAGAGAGAGAGAGAGAGAGAGAGACTTTTAAACATCTCTTTAATCACTTGAAAAAACAAAACAATCAGCACTTATTAATTTATTTACTATGTTTTATTTTTTTGCATTACAGCTTAAGAAATCTCTTAGGCCTTATCCTTTTCTGTCAGTTTTACAGACAAAAAAATCCTAGAATCAGTTAATTTGTAGGGCACTGACAACATAATTTTATATAAATAGGTTAATAATTGTTAATTACAACATTAAAAAAAATCTAAAGATACATGCACGTGGTCTTATAAATATTTGTGCTGCAAATAATAATTTGACACTAATTTGATACTGAACAAATCCTCTGACATGATATTCATCTGAATTTACATCATCTCATGAATGTAACAGTAAAACAGTTCAGCTCACAGATGAAGACTAAGCTGTAATGCAGGCAAAATATTTCACAAATGCTTATAGATCAATAAAACCTTTTAAAAATACTTATGAATCATTTAAGGTTTAGGTAACACTTTATAATAAGGTCTCATTTGTTAACATTAGGGAATGCATTAACTAACTTCAACTAACAATAAACTATCTTTTTACAGCATGTTAATTCTTCACTGATAATATGAACTAACGATGAACAAAATATTTTTACAGCATTTATTAATAAAAGGGTGTGGAAGAGGCACTGCATAGCGCCACCTTTTCAGAAAACTTGGGGGGTTAGTTTTAGCTACAGTCACCAAACTTGGTACATATATTGGTCTCATCAAGCTGGACAACCTTCTAATTTACAGTCATTAGCTACAACCAACAGGAAGTCGGCTATTTTGATTTGAATGTGGATATTTGGAAACATATGGGTGTGAATTAATGCATACTCCTCAGAGAAGCATTATACTATACACACCAAACTTTGTCTATATGATGCCAAAACATTCAGGAACTTAAATTTGTAAACGGATTTTGGATATCTCGAAGGGTGTTGCCGTGACAATTTATTAAAGTAACAGTCTTTCACAGTCTTGATGGTTTGGATTAACCCTTTAATTGCTGTATCAATTAAAAACAGACTGCCAGAGGGTTACTGTAAATGCATGTGCTCGATGTGCCCCTTTTTCTTGATGCCACCGGGGTGGCGGTTGCACTGACGGCTTGGGCCCGCCATCGCTGCTTGCAGCTATATTTCATAATTTGTTTTCCAGGGTTAAGTATTGCAAATGTGCTAAAAAGCAAAGCAAAATAATCCATTTCTTTCTTTCTAATATAAACATAGAAACAATGTATTAGTGTTATTAATGTTAAGGTTTATTGTAAAGTTTTAGATGATAAATTATGGGATTTGAGTATATTGTTTGTTTGCAAGATCAAATTTCAGAGGAAGAACAGTATGTTCAAATGTGCACAAAATGATTTCCCCACCATTTTGAATGAATTTACACTAATGTTTTTCAACAAAAAGTGGATTTTTACATTTTGTAAAGTTGAAGAATGTTCAATGGAAAACAGCTAATTTGATCTAATAATTTATTGATTTTGGTCTTGTTACGGAGCCGATGAGATGTACGGATCCATGTGCAAAGCTTTATTCAGAGACGTGGTCATGAAACAGGCATGATTCAATAATGGCAAACAGGTACAACACAGGCAAGACAGAGTAATCCTAGGACAAGCGTGGGTCTTCGATCAGCAGACAATATCCAACAGGGCAAGGCAACGAGATAATCCAGGTACACGAGCAATAGTCCATGCGAGGTGCAAACAGAGTCCGAATCAGCAGGCAAAGGGTTAATCCAACATACACAGGCAGGAGATCAGGAAACAGGAAACAAGGCAACACGAAATGACTAGACTTAGACTAGAAACTAGGCTCCGTAAGGCAGCTATCACTAGATGAGTAATAAACGCAGAACAATACTAGAGACTAAACAGAAACACGGAATGGCTCGGTAAGGCAAATAATACTAGACGAGTGCTAAACACTTGAACAATACTCAACGATCTGAAAGAGGAAGTCCAAGGCTTATAAAGCTTGTCTGAATGGATTCAGCTGTGTATGTGTAATCAGTGCATTCAGCTGTGTGTGTGAAATCAGTGCAATGGATCATGGGAACTGTAGTCCGGATTGACATGAAAAAGTCTGTGTGGTGAGAGTCAATGTAAAGACAAGACGGCATCTGGTTGTGAGCAAACGGAAGTGCATGGACAGGATTCGTGACAGGTCTATTCAGTCTTGCGTTTTGAGATATTGAAAGATGTTTTTTTTTTTTTAATTTGTCACTGGTTTTACAGCCTTTCATTTTTTTAAATAAAATTAAGAAACATAAATTATGATGTTTTATGATTAATAAAATATTTTTTTTTTTTTAAGTCAGAAAATCTACTTTTTTTCTAAAATGATAAATTGCCTCAATTTTTGTAATTCCTTTTTATGAAAATTTAAGTGAAATATCTGAGTGAGCTGATACTTATATGAAACAAATAAGAGACTTATGAAAGGACAACCTGTGATCAGTAACATTCTCTGGTAAGTCATTGAGTGGGTTTCTCATTGTGATTCAGTGAACCTCGTCTTGCAGTCTCTTGTGTGTCTCAATTAAACCCCTGTCCAAGCAATACATTCAATTCCTTCTTGCGAGCTTTCCATCTCCTGTCGGTACATACATATGAGATTACATGTGTTCACTCTCCCATCTACAGACTAATGATACCTATTTGTATGCCCCACTCATAGGTCTGTAACCGCAGGATTCATCCTCAAATTCCCAGTCCTCTCACTTCAGTTCAGTGTCAAAATGCTTCTTACCCTAAAGTGTTCTGTTTCATATATGCACACACACACACACACGATACATATACAGTATATGCTCATACAAACATGCACACACACATATCTGATTATACCTTTATGTCCCTGTGAGTATTTGTGAGAATGTGTGTTTGTGTGAGAGATTTCTCTGCCTTAATGGCCGCTTAAATGATTAAATTATTCCAGAATTAATTTACTGGCAAAATGCAGAGACATTTAGCCTCAGCCCAGCGTTTGCACTTTTGCCCCTTTTGATAATGACAGTGTTTACTCGACCCGTTAATTAATATTTGGAGTTAGTACGGATGAAATTTGAGAAATATACTGACAATGGTGGAATAGAATAAATAAACCAGAGAATCAATTGAGAAGTGTAATGATTGACTGGGGCTTTTCTGAGTCAAGCCCCTGCAGATATTAAATAATTTGAAATAATGATTGTTATTTAATTGACTGCTGTGATCCCCTACTAAAACCCAGTTTAAACCAGTGTTCAAAACCATTCTAAAACCAGCAAACCAGAGCAGCCTGACCAGTGTCACAGTGTGTAAGGTAGGAGACTCAGGAATCTTTGAAATAAGGAATGTTTAATAGCCAAACTCAGGAAACGTGGAAAACAAACACACACTAAACATAACTGAGACCGGACACCGAATGAACGCAGGAGACAGGCTTATAAAAGGAGCACAATTGACAAGACTAAATTAACACAGCTGGAGACAAATCAACATAATCAGGACCGGAACAGGAAACTACCCAAATATGGGCATAAACGTTACAACCAGGCTGCCAGACCATGTATACATAAATAAATAGTGAAGAATGGGTCTTCAACAAATCAATGGCTACTAGCAACTGTTTGGTTATTAACATTCTTTAAAATATCTACTTTTGTGTTCAACAGAAAAAAGAAATTCATACCGGTTTGGAACAACATGAGGGTGAGTACATTTTAGTTTTTGGGTGAACTATTCCTAGTTTTTCAGCATGTTCATAATAGAAGTGTGACAACTGAGGATTTATTTTGTAAATTTGTAAAAGTCATTTTTTTTTTATTCTTTACCAGGGACATAAAAAGTTGTTGAATTGCATCGCACTGACACAAGCTTGGATATAAACCCCCTCAAATTCAGCCTTGCTAGTCAGCTATAAATAAATCTAGATTTTCTCAGAGCTCTGTGGTTTTGTGTGAATTCCAAGCCATAAACTCACAACTCTGTTAAAAACTTACATCTGAAGGACTGTGAGAACCAAGATGACAGATGCCAAATGCAGCCATTAATATTTGATACGGCTGGTAAAATAACTGGAAAATATTCTCCGGTTGACTTGGGCTCAAGCTCCTTTGTGGGAGATTCTACAGGTATGAAAAATCTAAGAGCTGTCAGAGATAAGGGTATGAACTCTATTGAGAATGCTTCTAGTGGAGAAAATATATTATAAACTCTCAGAAAGGTCAGGGATCGCGCTTTGAGGCTGTGAACACATCGATTTTTGCTTACATTTTTAAATATTTATTTGAATTAAAATTGTACCTGAATTCCTTTGGTAATCTGCTAACATGTCAAATATCCTTTTAGTGTCTGAAAACAATGACTGTATGTTTGGAAATATAGAAATTTCCCTGTCAGCGGAGTGATATCTCTTAACAACCAACTTTCCCTCTTTGTATTTATTAGTTAAATTCAGTACTTTGAAATCGCTACTTTGAAATCGCTTCAAAATCGAAGATATTAAATCTAATAAAAAATGTTGAGATTGTAAAGATGCCTTTTAGACTTGATGGAAGGTAGATATTTTCTGTTTACTTCCTGCTATATTTACTATGCTTGACCGTATGTAAGATCTACAGTTACTAAAAATGGAAAGAACAACTCAGTTTAGCTTGCTTTTAATACAGCCAGAAACTGATGTACCACAACTTGCCACTGATTGGTCATCAAGAGATTTTGAAAGCTGACAGTCATAATAGGAACTCTTCACACTTCTCCACTGAATTCCTCCACTACTCCAGGTTTCTGTTATGGCATACAGCAATTATGGAAGTGAAATAAAGTAGTTAGTCCTTCTGTTTCTAAAAAGATATTGGTAATAGATAATAGTTTGGTTACAGTTTTTGACTCTTTATTTATTGATGATATCTAAGTGCAATTGCTTTAATGTGTTAAATTTTAGTCGTTACTGAATGTGTTGGAGGATTGGATATGTCTAAGGTTAAGTCCTCAGATGCAAACTTTGAATGTGTGTGTGTGTGTGTGTGTGTGTGTGTGGTCCCAGTATTACCTGTGTTATGGGAACCAAACAACACATCCCGACCAGTATAGTAATAGCAGTAAATTTTGACCTTGTTAGGACATTTCTTTGGTCCCCATTAGGAAACAAGCTTATAAATCATACAGAATTAAGTTTTTTGAAAATCTAAAAATGCAGAAAGTTTTGTGTGAAGGGTAGGGTTAGGGTAAGGGGATAGAAAATACAGTTTGTACAGTATAAAATCATTATGCTTAAAAAATGTCTCCATAAAACATGGAAACCATTGTGTGTGTGTATTGATAGTAATTTTTAATGTCACAGTCATGTGTATATACAGTATATATATATATATTATTATTATTATACAATTTTGACTTTATACCCCTTAAAATCATTACAGACAATTATTTGTGAATTGAAAACTTGGTCACACTTTATTTTAAAGTCCAATTCTCACTATTGACAAACCATTAACTACGACATTTGCCTCAATAAACTACAACCCCAAATCAGAAAAAGTTGGGACAGTATGGAAAATGCAAATAAAAAAAGAAAGTAGTGATTTCTAAATATACTTTGACTTGTATTTCATTGCAGACAATATGAACACAAAATATTTCATGTTTTGTCTGGTCAACTTAATGTCATTTGTAAATATACATCCTTTCCTGTCATTCAGACCTGCAACACATTCCAAAAAAAGTTGGGACAGTAAAGCATTTACCACTTTGTAATGTTGCCATTCCTTTTCACAACACTTAAAAGACGTTTAGGGACTGAAGACACCAAGTGATGAAGTGTTTCAGGAGTAATTTTGTCCCATTCTTCCTGCAAACAAGTCTTAAGGTGGGCAACAGTACGGGGTCTTCGTTGTCGCATTTTGCGCTTTAAAATGCGCCACACATTCTCTATTGGAGACAGGTCGGGACTGCAGGCAGGCCAGTCAAGTACCTGTACCCTCTTCCTCCGCAGCCAGGACTTTGTAATGTGTGCAGAATGTGGTTTTGCATTGTCTTGTTGAAATATGCATGGACGTCCCTGGAAAAGATGTCTTCTTGAAGGCAGCATATTGTGCTCCAAAATCTCTATGTACTTTTCAGCATTAATGGTGCCATCACAGAAGTGCAAGTTACCTTTGCCAAGGGCACTGACACAACCCCATACCATGACAGACCCTGGCTTTTGGACTTGTTGCTGGTAACAGTCTGGATGATCCTTTTCTTCTGTGGTCCGGAGCACACGGCGTCCATTCCTCCCAAAAAATACCTGAAATACTGATTCATCTGACCACAGTACACGTTTCCACTGTGTGATGGTCCATCCCAGATGCCTCCAAGCCCAGAGAAGTCGACGGCGCTTCTGGACACTGTTAACATAGGGCTTCCTTTTGGCACAGTACAGTTTTAACTGGCATTTGTGGATGTAACTACGTATTGTGGTACTTGACAAAGGTTTGCCAAAGTAGTCCTGAGCCCATGTGGTGATATCGCTTATAGTTGAATGACGATTCTTGATGCAGTGCCGCCTGAGGGATCGGAGATCACGGTTGTTCAGCTTAGGCTTGCGCCCTTGTCCTTTACGCACTGAAATTCCTCCAGATTCCTTGAATCTTTTAATTATGTTATGCACTGTTGAAGGTGAAATATCCAAATCTCTTCCTATCTTTCTTTGAGGAACATTGTTTTTAAACATTTAAATAATTTTCTCATGTATTTGTTGGCAAACTGGCGATACTCGGCCCATCTTTGCTCCTAAAGGACTAGACCTTTCTTGGATGCTGCTTTTGTACCAAATCATAATTACAATCACCTGTTGACATCAACTGTTTCAAATCACATCATTATTTAACCAATTTACCTCATTACTAGCCCTAAATTGCTCCTGTCCCAACTTTTTTTGGAATGTGTTGCAGGTCTGAATGACAGGAAAGGATGTATATTTACAAATGACATGAAGTTGACCAGACAAAACATGAAATATTGTGTTCATATTGTCTGCAATGAAATACAAGTCAAAGTAAATTTAGAAATCACTACTTTCTTTTTTTATTTGTGTTTTCCATACTGTCCCAACTTTTTCTGATTTGGGTTGTACTAATGCTTATTAATCGTTAGTAAGGTAGTTGTTAAGATTAGGTATTGGGTTAGATATGTAGTATATGGTCATGCACAATATGTGCTTTATACTGTAAGTACTAATAAACAGCCAATATATTATTAATAGGCATGCTAATAAGCAACTAGTTAATAGTGAGAATTGCTACTGAAAACTTCACTGAAGAAGATTATATTAAAGTCATGAATGAATAAATCTAAATGAATAAATCCAAACACAAAATAATCAGCATCACGTCATTGAACCATTTACATACGCTGGGCTGATTTACTGGTCTCTCTGCAACCAGCACCTTCCATTAATGATAGCACGGATGCACTGTTCTCAGTCATGTTGTCCTCATATTAAATAAGCAAAGATGCAGTCTGTTTTTTCATAAGAGGACACAGTGAGCTGATCTCATTTAGCCTTAAATGACTCAGCAGCATTAAAATTAAAACGCACCCACAGAATTGGTTTTTTTTTTTTTTTTTTTTTGCTGAGGCTAAAGCAGTTTTCCGCAGGCAATGGCTCAACTAATTAAGCTTCTCCAACTTTGCAGTGACGGTCTATATGAGCATTGTTCTTTGGCAATACATTTAATCTAGAGCATTTCTTCCCCACTCAAAATAGCAGTGAGGGGGTGAGTGGTGCAAATGGATTGGCCATGCTCGTGTTTAACTACTGTGGTTAAGAGAACGTCTGAGTTATTCTGGAGAGTTGGACACAAATGAAAAGGTTTTCTGGCGATTTATCAGATTCAAGGTGTTTTAGTGATTGATGGACGGTAGGCACAACAATTGCTGTCAGTTATGCCTAGGTTTTTTGAAAACAGATTTATCCTTGATTTATCCTTGACTGCTTGGGTTTAGGTTTTTTTTTCTCCAATGATCCATGTCACTTCCTAGAATCACAATGACTCAATAACTCACACAGATAAAGAATGACAGAGCTCTTGACTGAACTGTTGACTGCTGATATGATATGATATGTGGTATTCTAGCATGTGCTCACTGACTAAACTGACTTTGAGTGTTAATATTAGCATACATATGTGTTTCAAATGAATAAAAACACATACGTATTGATAAAAGGAATAATTCACCCCAAAATGTAAATTTGGAGATGAGTTTCATTACCGGTCCGGACAGATTTGGAGAAATTTAGCATTACATCACTTACTCACCAATGGATCATCTGCAGTGAATGGGTGCCGTCAGAATGAGAGTTGAAAAGTAACTCTTTCTGATGGCATCTATTCACTGCAGATGATTCATTGGTAAGCAAATGAAATGAAAAACATTTTCAATGAAAAAGATGGCCTGAAGGTGAGTTTATTTTAAGCAAATTTTAATTTTTGAGTGAACTATTCGTTTAATAAAACTATACTTCCAACCATTTATCTTGGAGGTGCTTTGTAAGATATTTTGATGAAATCAAATCAGGGCTATCAATTGTTTTAAAATAATTAACCACAATTAATCTTGTTTTTCAGTAAATGGTTAGGCCACTTTAGCATGCAATATGTATAAGTAAAAATAAATACTGTAAGTAAACTGTATTTCTCAGAGAGTTTTGCTGGTAAACCCCTGTGTGTGGATGTTCATCAAAAGTGTTTGTGCAGAACTCAATGGAATTCTCAGACGGATGAGTCTACCTTCTGTTTCTGACCCCATCAAAGACACCACAAGCACTTCTGACCCTATTGATTATGCTGAGTATAAGTTTCTAATATTGTTCGCTGCTGAGCATTTTTCGCTGTCATCAGATATTATCGGTGCTCCTAAATATCCTGTTATCCCTCAGTGTGAACATATTTCAGCCAGCGATTCCCACAGATCACTAAAATTTCATGTATTTGCCACTGATCAGATTTGTCATTAAAGATGCAGTTTTTTTTTATAATGCTATTGTTGTTTTCCTTGATTACACTACAGAAGTATCTAACTTGTTCTACAGAAGTAACTATAAAAATAGTTTGTATATTTAAAAACTATGTAAAACATTTTAGTTAGTTAACCATAAGCTGTCTTACCATATACAAATGTATGGGAAAAAATAGGAATTGAGATATAATATATGGTAAAAAATAAAAAATAAAAAAAATAAATAAAAGGACATTCCCATAACAGAATATATGCCTTTTTAAATATATATATATATATATATATATTAGTGCTGTCAAAGTTAACGCTTTAATAACGCATTAACGCAAACTCATTTTAACGGCACTAATTTTTTTAACGCGCGATTAACGCAGCGCGTATTTTCTGTTTGACCAGTGGCGCTTTAATTCATTTAAACACAGATATTATGTTGCTTCTCTAATTTTACATGCAAGTATAGCCGACATCACAGCACAGCTATTGTCTTTATCTTATGTGTATTTGATTTCATCAGACGACGGTGCGATTATCATGATTTTTTTGTGCAGATTAACATCTTGGAAGGGAGAGCTGGTTATGTAGTCTTAATGGGTCGCGTTTCAGTCACTATTTCATATTCATTCCGTTGTCTGACAACAGAAACAGTAAAATATACCAATGAAAACAGTTTTATTGAGAATATAGCTTCATCAAAATACAGTATGTGGGCACAGAGAGGCAAACAAATGTAATAATACATAATAAATACATTTTGCATGTTCAGAAGAAGAGCTGCCCTATGTGCAAAAATGTAAACAGGTTTGTGTCAGTAAATTGCTCAGTGCAAAGAAAGAAGTAATGGGAACCTGGAATTTCTTTTTTCATGTGTCTAATAGACATGAACAAGTTCTTTGAAAAACATCTATGACCTTTGAAACATGTCTACTCTTCATGCTCTATGTCGACTATGGTTTCAATAATAATAAACATACACTATATTGCCAAAAGTATTGAGTCGCCCCCTTCAAATGAACAGGTTTGACTACTTTAGTAATTTCTATGAGTACAAATCTTAATGTTAAAGCATATAATGATATTCTAGGAAATTGTGTGCTTCTAATATTATAGCAACAGTTTGGACTCTTTTCTATTCTAACATGACAATGCCTCTGTGTATAAGGCAAGGTTCAAAAAGAAAATGATTGATTCAGTCAGTGTGGAAGAACATGACTGGTCTGCATAAAACCAAATCCTAATCCCAGTTTAACATCTCTGGTGTGACTGTAAATGCAGACCTTGAGCCAAAAACTCATCACCAAACACCAATGACTGTTACTTCCCAATACTTCTGGCCCAATACTTCTGGCAATATAGTGTACATTTGCATAAAGCATCCATATTTGTCCATGCCCATGTTGATTAGAGTATTAAAAATTTGAAAAGTATTGATTTAAGGTACATTTAGAACAAATAAAAATGTGTGATTAATCGTGATTAATCGCGAGTTAACTCATGACAATCATGCGATTAATCACGATTAAATTTTTTAATCGATTGACAGCCCTTATATATATATATATATTCATATATTTTTAAATATTATTTATTCATTTGATGGCAAAGCTGAATTTTCGGCAGCCATTATTCTAGTCTTCAGTGTCACACGATCCTTCAGAAACCAAACTAATATGCTAATTTTGTGATTTATTATTATCAATCATTATGGTGCTCAATTATTAATAATGGTTCTTGTTATTATCAATTCTGAAAGCAGATTTGCTGCTTAATTTTTTTTTTTTTTGTGGAAATTCTACAGAATAGAAAGTTCAATGAACAGCATTTATTTTTAAAAGGGATATTTTTGTAACATTATAAATGTCTTTACTGTTACATTTGATCAATTTAATGCATCCTTGCTGAACAAAGAAATTAAGCAGAAAACAGTCATTTTAAATTATAATAATATAAAATAAATTTGTTTGTGAGCATAAGAGACTTCTTTTAAAAACATCCAAAAATTATTATTCCAAACTTTTGATATATACTATAAAAAGTGGTAACTTCCAGTGCCTTTGTTTGTGTCTCACGTGATGTATAGTGGCTATTTTGAAAAATGTTCATTTTGATATTTCCATTTCAATTTTGACATTTCCATCCATCCATTTTCCAAACAACTTTTCCTATATAGGGTTGTGCAGGTGCTATCCCAGCATTTCCCAGCTGTAGGCAGGGAAACAAACTGAACGGATAGCCAATGTATTACATATTTCCATTGAAATTAACTATTTCTGTATCTATTTTACAGAAGCACTAAGCAACTAAGAGGTTGCATTCAGAAGCCGCTCTTACATCAAAGGCCTTTTAAGAAGAGTCTTGCATGTGCCGACAAATCATTGTGTCGTCTAAATTGTTTCCCTCTTCATTCAAACACAGGTGTGCATATAGGTCTGTTCATCATAAGCAGTTTGAGGTTTCATTGGAGATGTGTTGTCCTGCAAGCCAAATACTGTATATTATTTATGTTGCTGATGAGACTTTCAGATGCTTAGAGGCAGTGCTGGGTTTTTCTGCTTTCAATGTGCATAATAAAGACTTGAGGGAAGTTCAGCCTCCCTTCTTCTCTTTGCTTTTGTCTCTTTTCTCACATCTCTCTGGTTTTGTTTCAACATACTCTGCTACCTCATTGTCTACTACCTATATAGACAGCTGTCTTTTATGTGAGCATCCAGCATCCTAACTGAAATGAAACCTCATAAGTGAGTCATTTGAAATCCATAGCAACAAAAAGCATATGTGTTCTTATGGTGTTTGACTCACTATTAACATTGACATAAGCTCACAAATTTTGGGTAAGACAGGAGATACAATTGTAAAATTATTTAAATGCATTGTAAATTGTACTTTTTTTTAATGTTTACATTTCATCAATACATCAGTGCTAAATAAATAATACTTAAAAATAACATTTGTTACACTCTGCCATCTCAAATTTATTTTTTAAGTCCCACAATGCATTCTGGGGTTGCCTTCTCCACAAAGGATAGCATGACGGCTGCCTTAGAATTTGGCTAAAATAATGCTGCTCACTTTTTGGAGCAACATTTGCATTAGTGACAAAAAAAAAATGCTTATGCTAGGTTTTGGAACAGAGTGTCTCTATTTGTCTGTCTGTCTGTCTGCATCTCTTCATGCTTTTGAGAGCGTGTGGCATTTATTTTGTTTTGATCTCCCTCTTTCCTCTTTTGTTGTGTCCCACTGGGCTGTTCTGATTTTCTCTATGTGCCAGCTGTGCCCCAAAAATATGATTTAAATGATGACCAGTAGAGATTACTTCCAGACCTACTGATATGTTTTCATGGTTGTTTCTACTGTTGGGGTATAAAACAGTGTATATATATGATATATATATATCATTTTGTCTTGTTTTTCTAGCATTATTTTAAGTAAAGGTTGAAATAAATTACATATATATATATATATATATATGCATATATATATATATACCGTATATATACGTAATTGATCATTATTAGTAGATCATTAGTAATATAGAATTCAGGTATAAATTATACAAGGCATATTTGTTATATAGAAAGTATATCTGGAATAATTACATCTAAAAACATGCTGTTCATTTAGTTTCAATACACTATCTGTTTTCTCACAATCTTATGCCTCACTCATAGTTAGGTTTAGTGGTGGAACTTAATGCTTACATTTTTCTATAAATTGTAGGCCTATGTTTCCATAGGAATGACATTGTACAAAATCAATACAAAATTGCATGCTTCATAAAATGTCTAAAGTAACAACACATGACCATGCATAAGAAGGTACTTTTAAGACACCCCTCGAATGAACAAACATAATTTTATCAGTTCAAAAATTTCTTGTAATTAATCTTGGGCATTTTGACTTCTGATTTGATGTGTGATCCCTTCACAAAAACACCCCAGCGGGTCTTTTTCAAACCTTCAAAAGAGGAAATGAACTTAAATGTTCTAAAATTAAGACTCGTAAGCATCATTACATGTTGTCAAGCAGCGCTATTAAAGCACTCACTTCCTGTGCATACATTACGCCGTCTTGCATCACTCGGCAGCCGCTGCATTCATTCCTTACATCTGTGTCTCAAAGCTTGAGGATATCAGAGATACTCCAATCTAATCTTGACACATCCTCAGAAATCTTAAAGGACAAGAGCAGAGGAATAACTCAAGCTGAGAATTTGCTGATGCCTGGTTCTTTTAAAGAATGAAACAAGAGAACTAAGAAAATAAACTTTCTCTTTTAATAAGGTTCCATGTGCTTCTGTGCATATGGTTATCTCCAGCAGATGGTATTTTTTCACCTAACTCATTCCTCAGTGATGGATCTGAGGCTGAGAAGAGCTCCGAGACTTTAGAAGCTTCCCCAGCTACCCAGAATACCTTATTACCAGAGAGCAGAATATGAAATATATGCTGGTGGAAAATATTTGAAACTGAAGCTATATTCTCTGGCTTAGGTTCTCAAGATCATTTTGTTAAGTAATTGTATCTTCAAGTGAAGTATTGAAGTATTGTACAATGAGTATTAATAAAGATCTCCTATGAGATTTGAGTGAATTAAACTGCAGCACAACATGCTAATTTTTTGTGGCAAATGATGATGAGAGATGATTTTCTGTGGGCCTTTTTATGATGTCTTAAGGAACTTTCAAAGCTAATGTTGTTTACTTCTTTGTCAAACAGCTGCCACCTGTGATGGGCGACCGCGGGGGTCTCTACAACGATAATTATACTCTGAATGAATATGCAAGTGCATAAAGCGTTTCTTGATTTCACCCTTGAGAAATTCAAACATCAAACCCATTGACACTGGTGATTACCCTATAGAGAATCCAGACGAAAATTGCCAATTTAGCCTTAAGTGGCACACTTCTGCTCAGGTAGTCCTCTCAACTTAAAATAAAAGTTCATAAAAAACATGTTCATGTAATCCTGTTGATCACAACACAGGCATTTAAATGGCTGCCTCACATCTGTTTTCTTCCACATACCTTCACTCTAACACAATATCAACCCACTTCAACTTAAAACCAACTTAATTGCTTCCTTACAAACTGAAGTAAATTCAAAATCATTCCATTCACTATTTGAACTTCATATTGTAGAGTATGCTCAAAAAGATATAAAGAAAATAGCCTATCATGCTAACTGGCATCAATATTTCATGTCCATATTCATTTATAAAGTTTATATTACTCTAAAGAAAGAATAAATAGTCTATTACAATGTACAAAGCGATCCGTCTAGCAACAAGATGACCACTGCAACAAATTACAGTAATATTTATTTTGTAGTCCTCTGAGGTAATTTTCACTAAAATTAAGATGCAAGGTGGCGCCAGTTGTGTTTCTATGAAATGAGAGAGTCTGCAGGATCTAAGAAACATTAAAGTGCTGCCAGTTTTATTTACCTGAATGAGTAGATTGATCAATATACTGTATATAATATAAAGTATCCATCCAATGTGCACTTTAAAATCTCACCGGAAAAAGTAGATCATCTCATCACCTTTTTTGCTGTTTTTCTAATCTTATAAACTCTAACATACTACTCTTTTGGCGTACTGTTTCTTGCATACATATAGTAGGGAAGTATTCGATTTTATCAGTGACTTGTCTTCATGAGTGAGTCATTTAAATCACTTATTTAACCGATTCGATCGACAAGTGACTAACTGCATCTAAAATGACATGCTGTCTCAATAGAAACTGAATTTAACTTACTTTGTGACTGTTAAAAAATGATATTATATGAATGTGTGTAGAATGAATGAAATTCGGACTGAACTTGAATGTTGCCACTGTCACGTGATACAACATGAATTTCATTGCTTCACTGCCATTCAACACCTCTCCCGTGGCCTCATAGGATAGTAAGGGCCTGTCCTAATACCCTTACGTCTTGGCCACTTGAGAGTGAGTGCAAGCGACAGGAAGTGTGCAAGGCATTCCCAGTTCAAAGCTCAGTGCCCTTAACCCACACTACATCCACACCATATCTAGCTCAGAGTGGTAGCTGTAGGCTAATTGCATCCTGTCATTCATAATATTGAGTAACACAGATGCCCTGAAATTGCGAGATCTCGAGGAAAACTTTGCAGTGGAAATTAATTTAATTTGTGTAAAACGTAAATTGTTGCACATTTTATTTGTAAAGAGATAGATATGTAAATGTTGTAAAACATGTGCAGCTGCTTTTATCACTTAATTAGAAGCACCAACAATTAAATTGTGCCATGCATACGGACTACTGAACAGGAATTTAGAAATGTATCTTAAAGTGTGAAATATTAAATGCACAAAATGTGTAAATAAAGCTCTGTAAAAACTTAAATTTTTACAACAATATGTTTTAAATGTTTCCCATTGGATCATGGAAAGTTCTACACACCCCATTGAACACTTTGGCCAAATACAGGGAATACATCATATAAATTGACAAGTGGTCAAGTGCAGAGATTAAAAGTGTGGGTATTGGGACAAGCCCAAAAGTGTCCATTGTATGCAGTAGGTCATATGTTTTTTTTTTTTGCTTGCCGTTTTATAAATACCATGAATCTGGAATTTCGTTCCATTTTTTTGCCTACTATAAAGTAGGGAACTAGGCATATTTGGACGCAGAGATTGTCTTTATGACCATTTCCAAATAAGGTTCCATTTGTTAACATTACTTAACAACAATGAAAAAATACTTATATTAGTAAACGCATTAACTAAAATGAATTAATTGGACCGTATTGCATGTAAAGTGTTTTGTAACTTTTCTTTATTTATAATTTTTCAAAATCCAGAAACCTTCTTAAGTAAGATTTTAAATAGGGTTTTAGTGTGATCTCAGACTTTAGACTCCACCATACATAATTGAATTATTTCTTTAAGCCTAACACTTTGTTGTCATATGATGAAAATGCTAATGCATCTGTCCTGTCTAATTTTTCACCCATAACCTAATTGCAACAATGTGAGTTGTTTTGCTCTGAGGTTGCACACATTCCAGTGAGGACTGAGTGCTTCGTCTTCACATCGCTTTCCTCTGTGCCACGGTACACAATGCTGCCCCTCATCAGATTAGCGTGTGCTGGAGCTGCTGCCGCCCGCCCCCAGCTTCCCCCGATCTGACCCCGTTCCATCTCTCACAGGGAAAGCAGGACTCTCATGTGATTTCTTTCTCTCATTTTCCTAACAGTCATCAATGTGTATGAAAAGTGGACGCCTCCCTGCTTTTAGTCACTTTACCATGAGCTCTGTTCGTTTTTTATTTATTTTTTCAGCCTGGACAACAACCGACTGCAATTACGGTTCTCTGAAATATTTATTAAGCTTCTCGCTTGAGTCCAGATGGGGAGCTCTGCCAAATGCAGTTTCTAAGCATGGCCCGAAGCAAGATATTACATATGTTTTGATGGTTTAACCATCCAAAAATGACAAGAACATCTAACATTGCCATTTAAAAGCTTGTAAACAGTGTGTCCACCACAACATCACACTATTTGTTGTGAAACTGCTGCGTCCTCTATGTTGGGTGGGTCAAGAGCAGAACATAGCTGCACATGATGGGCAAAAATTTCCTCAGAGGGAATCTGTCCTCGCTTTTTGCTATGCTCTTTTATTCTCTTTGATGTGTGTCTCTGGTCATTGGACACAATGTATCTGTTCTCAGAAGCCGATTTCAGAGATGGAAGTTTTTCAATAGCTTTCAAGTAGGAGAGTGAGATTGCCTTCGATATAACTGTGTACCAGTTCTGTCCGCTCTCTTATTAGGGCACTTGGTTTCAGAAAAGAACAGGGCAGAATTACTGAACGGCCATGTGGAGGGGCCTCCCTGGGGCCCGGAGCAGTGAGGCACCCTCTGTTCTGTTTGTACAGTGCATCCATAAAAACTGGAGCCGGATGTGTAATGTGGCCCCTGAACTTCAACAATTGTTGTTTCATAATCATGCACAGTATGCATCAGATAACTGAAACAAAACACAACAGGATCCATTTGTCACTTGCATAATTTTCACACATCCTCCAACGTGGGGGTCTATTACTGTCCATTGTTGCTAACATCAGCCTTAACATGCTCTCATACTGTGATAAGACGACTAAGCAAATGATTATTTATTTTTGTTGATTATTAATTATTTTACTTAATAATTTTTACTTTTAGTTTTAACCTTGAACATGTCCCTGATGTTTGTGTCACAGGGCTCTGTTGTCCTTTTATCCAGTTCTTAACTGAGATGTTGCATGAATGCATAATAAATAGAATACTGTATTTATTTTATTAACATCATGGGGAGTTATGGTGAGTAACATCACAACACTGTTAAGATCTGGAACAACAAAGATGTGATTATTCACCAAAAAAGAACAAACAAACAAAATAATACATGAATCATTCTTATTTGGCTCAGACTTACCAGCTGACAGAATGTGATCTTCCATATAATCTATGATTTTAAAGATGATTTGAATAAGAAACTCTTTGTAACCATTCAGTTCAGCTGAGATTTAAATGCTATGGACATTTTATTATATAATTACAGTGGCATTAACATATAAATGACATTTAAATTAGGGTAATCAAATTTAGACTTTAAACCTAGTTATTCTTGCCGTCTTATGCAGCCTTTGACTGATCTAGTTAATTTAACATTATCATATTGGGAGGAAAGGAAAAACTAATATTGCATGTGTTTAAAGCCTTTGGATGACACAAATGTACCACCAGGTTTTCTTTGCAGGCCTTTGAAGCCCATCAGCACCGAGGACAGCGGCAAGGATTCAGGTCTGCAGTGTCGTCACAAGACTGGAAAACATGTGCTTCTAATGAGCAAACAGTTGCAATTTTCTTTCTGGTAACTAATTAAAAAATATTCTGAGATGCTAGCAGTTAAATGTTTATTTCATAAACACTGGTCAGATCAAAATTTCTCACGTGAATGTCTTTGTACACTGAAGCAATTTAATTAAAGTGTCTGTCATATCTAAGCTGTTTTGGTCCAGTTTTGAAATATTTTGAACATGAACTCCTATAAATAATACATAATTAAAGTGGACTGCCACATCATGTGTGGTCTTTGAAGGAGCTTTCACATTTGACCAGGTAACCCCCCCCCCCCCCCCCCCAAAAAAAAAAAAAAGTAATTAAAAGTTAAAATCTTAAATAGGAATACACTACAGTCCAAAATATGTGCACAAGCAAGAGAAATGCTTAGAGATCCTGTAACACTATTTACAGAGCATACAGACAAACTCATACACAGGTAAACAAGATGTTTACATGCACACACAGGCCAACACATACGTACATTATATATGGGTCAATGATGTGACACTCATTTTTGTCAGGATCAATTAAATTATTCAAAAATGCTATTCCTACTTCAGCACCTGTTCTATGATAAAATGTTGTTAATTTCTGAATTAGAAGTCACATTCATAGGGGGAAAAAATGAAAAGAAATAGAAAAAAAATGTCAAAGGTATAACCAGCTGGAGATTGTAAAAAAAATAAAAAATAAACTGCTTAAATTCTAGAAAAAATATAAATTGCCATTATATCTTCCACTACAAAACAAGCATGGAAGCAGTTTTTTTAAGCAGACCAAATTGGAAAAAGTCATTGTGGTGTAACCAACACGCAGAAAGACATTTTGTTTTCATGTGACATGAAAACCATAAAACTCTTATTACTGTGTGTAAATATGATTTGTTCAGGTCAAATGGGGTCAGCCTAAGAAAACTTGATATTCATGGAAGTTTTTTTTATTATTATTAATAATTTATCTACATGTATTCAACATGCAAGTAGCATTTAGTAGCTTTTATTTAATCTTTACAGCACTTGGCATTTTTAAGGCAGATGTGTGTATATGTTAATAATGTTATACACTGATTTTTAAAAAAAATGTGCTTCACATGGTAACACCTAAAACTAATAAATAAAAAAATGTTACTTATAATTACTGAATCAACCTATATATATGTGAACCTGGACCACAAATCCAGTCATAAGTGTCAATTTTTCAAAAAACGGAATAAATAAGCTTTCCATTGATGTATGGTTTGTTAGGATTGGACAATATTTGGCCGAGATACAACTATTTGAAAATCTGGAATCTGAGGGAGCAAAAAATCTAAATATTGAGAAAATCACCTTTAAATCTGTCCAAATGAAGTCCTTAGCAATGCATATTACTTATCAAACATTAAGTTTTTATATATTTATGGTAGGAAATTTACAAAATATCTTCATGGAACATGATCTTTACTTAATATCCTATTTTTTTTGGTATAAACAAATCGATTATTTTGACCCATACAATGTATTTTTGGCTATTGCTACAAATATACCCTTGCTACTTAAGACTGGTGTTGTGGTCCAGGGTCACATATCAGGTTACACCAAGAAAACTAAATTTAAGGGTAAGATCAGGCAGAAATAGCACTTTAATGTAACAATTGCAGGTTACCACTTTTTTTTTCTTATTTTTTTTTTTACAGTGTATTATATTATATTTTCAAAAGATTCCCTCTCTTTATCTTCTCTTGACACTCTCTTTATTTGTCATTGACCCATATATATATATATATGTGTGTGTGTGTGTGTGTGTGTGTGTGTGTGTGTGTGTGTGTGTGTGTGTGCATTTACGTGCGTGTAGAATGCTGACACATTATCTTCTTGAAAGCTTTCCTAAAGTCTCTATTGAAAATGGTATAAATGATGGGGTTCACAGAGCTGTTGCAGTAACCAATCCAGAAAAAGGTATTGAATAGAGAATCCGGTATTGTGCAACTTTCTCGGCATATGGCATGAAGGCTGTACGTGAAGAAAAAAGGAAACCAGCAGAGCACGAACACCCCCATAACCACTGCCAGCACGAAAGTGAAGCGCTTCTCTCGCATCTGTGCCAGTTTGGACTTGGACAAAGACAGCTGACGCGCCTTCGGCTCCTGATCGAGCTCCGACGCGCGGCTACATGCCCATGACAGCCGTCCATTTTGCTTTGGACACGCTTGTGCCCCTTCCACCTTCCTGCTCTTGGCGAAGCGCGAGTTTCTTTGTCTGTCGGAGACGCTGCCCTCCTCCAGATCGATGTCGTCAAGTTCGCCTTTGCGCTCTCGGCTGCCTGAGCTGTGGCTGCTGGGGCTCTCCATCTCTGACTTGCCTTTACGCACGAAGCAGGTCTCGGATTGCGAAGGTTGTCGCTCCATCCCGTTCTTAGCCACGAACACGGTGGACGCGCGCTGTTTAGCCACCCTGTAGATCTTGCAGTACACCAAAATCATAATGAGACCAGGCGCAAAAAACGACACCATGCAGGAGGAGAGGATGTACCAGGTCTCGTTGTTCAGCAAGCACTCTAGCTCGTCGTGTTTGGTCATGAGAAGCGGTGGGAAGGAAATCACAGACGAAATGACCCACACCACCGCGATCATGAACTTTATTCTCCGCGGGGTTCTCTTTAGGTTGTAGCTGACCGCTTTGGTGACCGACCAGTAGCGGTCCAAACTTATGGCGCAGAGGTGCACAATGGATGACGTGCAGAAGAGCACGTCCAAAGCCAGGTAGAAGGCACACCAGGTGCTTCCAAAGAACCAGTAGCCCATCACTTCATTGGCTAGGGAGAATGGAATAACCAAAGTGGCCACCAAAATATCAGCAGACGCCAAGGAAACCAGAAACAGGTTCTGTGGCGCACGCAGCGCGCGGCTGGTGAAAACGGCCACCACCACTAATACGTTCCCCACAATGGTCACCAAGATGATCACGGTAACCACGAGAATGATGAGCACCGCCGCGCACTGTGAATGCGGCGGGGGTCTCGGCGCGCTTGTGCCATTAGTATCCGCGGATAAGTTCAGCGAGGGGAATGTGACAGTAGTTAAATCCATTCTGGGTACCTTTGGCGCTGATCCCCCATTTCCAGGTGTATTCTCATCCAAAACGCGCTTCGACTTCACATTTGTAGCATCCAATCTGAAGCGCTGCGCGATCCGCCAAACACTCCACGCCAAATGTATCATACCAAAGATGGTGTGCTAACTTTTAAAACTCCCTGATGATTTGAATATCTTACATCAATTTCAGCTGCCTTTTTGATGGGGCAGTGGTGAACCACACAGAGCCAAGACATGTTTTGTTTCCTTAGAAGCGCGCGGAGACAGGCGGCAGGGAATGTCTGGTGTTGAGCTTGAATCTTCGGTGCGCTCCAGCTTGTCGCGCTGAACAAATATGGGAGTGTTTGTGCCTGCTTCTCTCCTCCTCTCTCTCTCTTTACGAGACGGGGGTGGACTGCTTGCGCTGTCAAACTACACAAGCTCTCGAAGTGTGATTAATTGGCAATAAAGCACTGTAAAATCCATAGGTAGTCGCATGTTATAATAACTTTAATTAATAAGTCATGAATGTGCATGGCATATATTAATCAAAGTTACATTCCATTACTCACTAATCTGTTAAGAATTCTATAATGCAATTTAGTTTTTGGTAAGGAAGGGGCATCTGTGGTTGTTAATACTAAAATGTAAAAAAAATTAGATACATTTAAAATGCAACATAAGGTGCCTATCTAATTTTGTAAGCTTTTATTTTGATAACAATAAGCAATCTAACAGTAACTCATTTTTTCTTTTGGTTTAATTAGTAAACATCATCTACTTCATCAGTGACTATAATTGCCAATAGCAACATTTATAGCATTTGTATGTAATGTACATAACTAATAATACATTTGTAATAAACACCAATAAATTTTATTCCTATTCATGCAAATTATGATTGCCAGGTTATTGATTAGAAAATACTTATTTTTGCTGGTTCTTTGCACAATGTTATGATCTCTTGTTATGAACACTTTTACCATAATGCATGATTTGTAAACTAATACATTTTCATATTTGATTCTCATAACTGGCTTAATATGTACAGTATGGCTTTTCTGATGTAGTAAACTTGCTAGGTAGCTCACCTGGTACACCATTGTGTGTATGAGACCTGTAATGCACAAATCACATTAAAAGAATAAAAAACTTGTTAAAAGCAAGCTAAAATTGCAAGGTTGCCTTAGCATTTACCTTCTAGAGACATTTAATTTCTGAACTGCCTCGAAACGTACAACAAACAACATAATAAAATATTGCCAGATTCACTTTCATTTGTTTTGGATAAAACTGAACGTACTTTTAGCACCACTGCATTTCAAGTGCTTCGAAATATGCTAAAAGGAACGTAATATCATCATGAAAATGAACTGAAATGTACTCAGCCTCAGGATGTAGATGACTTTGTTTCTTCATTGGAAACAAATTTTGAGGCATTTAGCATTACATCACTTGCTCACCAGTGGATTCTCTGCAGTGAATGGGTGCCGTCAGAATAAGAGTCCAAATAGCCGAACAAAATAATTAGCATAATCAATATAAGTACATTATGAGTTAATTAAATTTTTAGCTAATTTTATTTTACAGTATTTTACATTAAAACTACACGTTTTATATGTTTTACCATATATGGTCATGTAACCTATACAGTTTACCAATTTAATGTAGAATGCATTCATTTTCTGTTATAATTACTAGCATTTTTCACAATACGTAATCTTGTGACAGTTCCTGCTGAAGTCAATTAGTCACTAATGTAATTCCCAGTGTGAAGTGATAAATGCTATATATATTATGCCACATGCTTGCGCTTTGGGGTCATTTGGATGCTTCATTTTGCCCCACATGCTTAAGCAACAAATATCCTCATTTATTTTTAGAGAAGAGATTGTTAACGTGCTGTGCAATTATTAGGCCTGTAATTCTAGTGAATATAGTCATCGGAAGTGGTGTAGAGATTCATTGACTACTAGCTGAAAATAGCAAATTAGGTAGAATTTAAAATGTCATTAACCAACTAATAATACCTCTGGGTTTTTGCTCTTAAGAATCAAACTAAAATGAAAGTGTTTATATATATAACAACATTTTTTGAGTGTAAAAGCAGAATTCATGGGGTTAATTAAGTGCTGACCTATAAGTTACAAGTATTCAACAAAGATAATGACCCTTAATGACCCATGCTGTTGCATAATTCTGAAATTCAGTCAGCACTGAGGCATAATGACTTTTGGTATAGTGTCAAAATGAGAATGTTTGCAGAGCATGGTGCTGAATTATTAAATCGCATAAACCTAGTTGATTAAAATAGGAAGTGCTATTGTGTTATAAGGTTATACCTTGAGATTCAACTGTAATTTGCATTCATTTACTATAACACAATTTTGTGCAACAGATTGACTAATTGATAAACCATGATTTGTGGCCAAGAAACGGAGCAGAATCTTAAATATTCCTTCATTTCATGTCACACATACATTTTTCATGTCACACAAACATTTTGTATAATTCCAGATTTCAATTTATTTTTGAATCCCAGCTTTTCATTGTCGTCTCAGAGCTTTGGACCCTGCTCTATTTCAGGTCATATGTTTTCAGTGAGAATGCTTTCGAAGGTTTGCATTGAGGAGCTGACGACGACAGTGTGTTTTCTTCCCCAAAGGAGCTGTAAGTTTATGCATTCTAAATGCAAATGGTAAATAATGAAACCTGTAAGTTTGACTCAACTTTCAACTTGTTGAGGGAAAGGAAACAGTTTGAGGACATTGTTTTTTCATTTATGTGCATGTTATTGAAAATGACACCAAAGCTCTGTTCCAAAATAGTGCACTGCCCCACTGCCTACTGCTTACTGATGTGGAACACTCTACTGTACATACACAAACAGCATTCAACTCACAAATGATTTCAATAGAGTTTGACGTTCACATGCTTCCAAGCTAACTGCACACTACTAGTAAGCATAAAAATAAACAGCTATTAAGTATATTTCAGTAAGTATATTTCTAGTACATTTCTCTCACTTTTATACCGTCTTGGGATTGTTTTTATTATTATTTTATTGTTATTTTGTGACTGAACATGTCACTGCCTTTGAATTTGTCTACAATAAGATATATACACCATAAAGCCTGACATATGAAATAACAGTCAGATTTTTTCCCCCAATGGAGCAGATTATTGAAAAGTTAGACAATAAATTTGAAGTTTGCATATATGTTTGTGTATATATATATATATATATATAATATATATTGATTGAGAATGGAGCTTTGAGGAGGGGAAAACCTTTTAATTTTTTTATTCAGAGGCCTAAACTGAGCAAAATTATGCAATTTGATGCAGATGTTGATATTTACATGTAAATGGCCCAAAGTAAAGTGACATTATACTGTATATCCTTAATAAGATGATATTTAAATGTTTATACTCATGTTTTATAATTAATGCTCTGTAGTTGTTGTTTTTTTACTGTGGGGAGCAAAACATATAATGTAATGCAATACAATAATGATTGAGAGATTTACACATAAATATTCCTCAAAAGCCTGTTTTGTCATATTTGATATTCACATTTCAATATGAATAAAATTATATATAATCAAATAAACCTAAGTTGAGTCAGTCCCATTAGTGTTCATCTTTAAATACTAACAATATAAAAGATTTTACATTTCATTTATAAAAATCAGTAAAGATTTCACGGCAAAAATACATGTTTTTACAATTATACCAAAAGGCCATTTACTTGCCAAAAATAGTAAATTATCAATCAGATGACACAATGCATGCAATAGATTGTAGGTTTTTCAGCAAAGTTTTAATTTAGAGGCCTTAGAAACTTGCATTTTGATCATGATAAAGTGGGCTTAGGGTTAAAGGAAATGTTCAACCAAAAAAAAAAAAGAAAAAAAAAAAGGAAAGAAAATTCTGTCATCACCCTCATGTTGGTCCACACACACACAAAACATTTCTCAAAATTTCTCAAAATATCTTCTTTTTATTTCCACAGAAGAAATAAAGTCATACATGAACATCTTGAGGATGAGTAAATGATGACAAAACTTTCATATGGATGGATTGGCCCTTTAAGAAAATGTATAATTCAGATGTGGTTTTGAAACACCTATGATGCCCTAAAATATTGCCTTTGCAGGCAGCTCACTAGAGCACATGAGAAAGACACTGTGTGATGCTCTGAATGCTGTATTACTAATGTGAGCAATGGACTCACACTAGCTGTTTGCTGGGTAATCAACTGTTCTCTCTTTATGGCCCTTTTAGGGCAAATGCTCTGGCTTCAAAGTACTGATTGATGCAATTACAAATTCAGTTGAGCCCTCTTAATTGTAATTCAGGGAAAAGGTCAATATTATGCAAGTTTACGATATACTTTGTGCTTGAATAATCAGAAATGAACACTGGAGGTTCATAGTTTAATGAGTGGAGTGCACTGGGATCTGTTGATCTCATTTGGTTGCTTTGTTCACAGGAGTTAGTGTCTGCACTTATATCTCAGTCTAACAGATGTGTCAGTCCTGCTGCTTTCTGTGACAAGCTCCGATGTGTGGCAACTGTGCACTTTTCATGCTCTTTGCATGGCTCACATGCATGCAATCATACAGGCGAGCACACAGTGTTCTGTGGAATATCCCCACGGTCAGCGGGTTGTGATGGTTTATGAACTCAGGGATGCTGAACTCCCTCAGTGTGTGTAATGGCTTGGTGGGTTTACCAGCATCACAGCTGTAGCTTTCTATGACGCCATCGGCACACACGGCTGGAGAAAAACAGATCCAACACAAGGTTTTACAAAACACTGTGTTATTGTGTTTCCAGTGTTATATGGTTTCCGCTCCAACCTCCTTTGTTTTTTCACCTTCAGCTAACGAGGCTCCTTTATTAAAGCTTCAAAGGGGGAGAAAAAAAAATCTAATATAAATGAAACTATGATTTAGTTGTTCATTTGCATTAATTGTCATCCCTTGAAGTGCTGTTGGGACTGATCACTGTCTTCATTTCTGTGTCCAAGTCAAAGCAAAGATCTATAAATCATTTCAAATAATGTGCTGAAGAAAAAAACAAAAACACTTTTTGTTCTTTTCTTTCTTTTTTTCCCTTTTAAAAAAACATTTAAAATAACAATAATAATAATAAAAATGATTAGAAAAAGGAACTATTTCTGTCAGATCCTTAAATGTAATTTTGTTGGTATAACCTGATTTTGGATTATTCAGTTTGACATTGATAACTTAAAAAAATAATATGAATTTACATGTTACTACATGATGCACATTATTAGATTACATTTTTTTCCTATTATATTGAAGATTCCAAAAATGTACTTGAGAAAGACAAATTGGGTATAATATTAAGACACATTTTCAGAGAATAATTTATTTTATAATCAAGTTTATTGTTATTTCAAATACACATAGTATCGTTTTATATATATATATATATATATATATATATATAAAACGATACTATATACTATATATATTAACCGCATTATTTTTTCATAACTAATTAATTAAGTTAACGCGTTAAATATAAATATATATATATATATATATATATATGTATATATGAAGAGTTTATTTGCAAAAACAGATAACTCCGGGGTTTTTTTAATTTTCAAAAATCATGTTTTTTATTATGTTATCATGTTTTTATTGTGTTTTATTGTGTTAGTTAGCTGTATTTTTTAGTTATTTATTAACCTAGTCAAAATAACCCAACTGCAGTTTGATTGAGATTAATTGGAATGCACAATGAAAAAACATGATTTTTGAAAATTGTTAAAAACGGCGTTATCTGTTTTTGCAAATTAACTCTTCATATATATATACATATGCGTGTGTGTGTGTGTGTGTGTGTGTGTGTGTCTATGGAAGTAAATGATTAGGGTGATTATTAAAACTTCTAATTAAGGCAGATGCAAAGAAGCTATTGATGAATGTTGAATAACATTTATGTTTCTACTTCATGTTTCTATGAGCTATTTCACTCCTGACCAGTGTTGGGGGTAACGCATTACAAGTAACGTGAGTTACGTAATAATATTACGTTTTTGAAGTAACTAGTAAAGTACCGCATTACTTTTTAATTTACAAGAAAATATCTGAGTTACTTTTTCCCCATTTATTGACAGACAGTGCGCTGTGTGAACATGTTACTGTAGTTCTAGACTAAATGTGAATGTGCATTAATTCATCCCACTTACAAAAAACAGATTTAGTATTCATCAAAATGAATTAAAACAGTGAAATGCAAACCCAGAATATGACGCAAACCTGCAATAATTAAATATGTTAAACAACACAAATGTATCTAATCCCATTTTATTAACCAATGTCTTTGCTGCTGACCTTTGATGATCCAGTTAAACCATACTAATAAGCAAAAATGACTTTAGATAAACTAACAATTGTGCTTCATTGTTTTTTTATTGCTGAAAAGTGTTGAACCTTCTTCTCCTGCGTTCTATTTTACAGACGTGAATTTACTTTTCCTTCAGGCTGAGGTTTATTCATTACACTTTTTGGTGTGAAAGGGCTTTTACATTTGCTATAATTACATCTTCTTGTATTAAAAACAAACAATCAAGCCCTGCTCATATTTAAAAAGTAACGCAAAAGTAATGCAAAAGTAATGTAACGCATTACTTTCCATAAAAAGTAGCTAAGTAACGTAATTAGTTACTTTTTTAGGGAGTAACGCAGTATTGTAATGCATTACTTTTAAAAATAACTTTCCCCAACACTGCTCCTGACCATGTTAAATTGTTACATGAGTGTCTATCAGTAGATTTCCTTTGAAAGAGGTCGGAAAAGCCTCCTAAAAGTTATGGCATGAACGATAAACCAAAGTTTTAGGCCTTTAAAATTTCAATTCATGCGAAAAAGCCAAAGTCATTTTCAAAGGTGAGCTGGTATGTGAAAGTGTGAGTAATGGCTATTTGATCTGAAGGCTATCAGTCCTTTCAAACTTGATGATTTGAGGTCTTGGCCATGTGATGGTACAAGATGATGTAAACCCGTGTCAGGAGTCATACCCCCAGAATGTATTAAATGCTCAGCTAGCCCATGTTTAATCAACTATGTATCCATGTGGCATCTGGTCTGTGTCGGTCCATCGCTCAATTTGCCCGACAAGGTCCAGAAGATGAGTAATGGAGCATGTTGGTTGGGTTTTTTATAAGGTGTGGAGCTTTAGGGGAACATCTATCATGGGTAGCCAGGCGGTGGTGTCATGGTATATGTGTCCGCTCATGATGCAGCAACTGGACACATGAGCAGACAGTGAATCAACTTTAATTCCACATGACATGAGAGACCCTACAGATGCTGCAAAAGGCTAAATGCAACAGCCATTATTTTCTGTGTTAAACATCTAACGTAATATATTTAATGACCCAGGCTGTTTATCTGCCCGATGTCGCCTGCATTCCTCAATATAGCTTATTACTTGGCCATTCACGTTGCTATGCAAAGAGGTAAATGTAATTATAACATTGCTCTTATTGCTAGAGGCGTGCTCACCGGAGGTGAGAATGTGGGGGTGTGAGTGTGAGAATTGAACAGGGAGACACAACAAAGGAAAAAAACAACCCTGTTCACCTTGAATTATTAAATGAGATGCAGAAAAGAAAATCTGAACGATCAGAGCTGTCACAGCTTCATGTCAAAGGTCAAAATGTGGCCCCTGTGACAAATTCCCATGCAGCTTGAAGGGATCCCCCAGGGCCCTCTCTGTTCATGATTCAGATCCACAGGCGGTTTCTTTGTTCGCATTTGACTTACACATCCAGCTTCTTTGTTTTAAAAGAGAAACTGAGAGAAGGCAAAAAGAAAAACAAACCCTGATCTCTCGCATTTACTTGAGCAAACAACATTCTCAGCTGCATGTAATAATATTCGAAAAACTCTTCCAATAAAGTGACAAAAAATATTGTCCTGATATGTAATATTAATAATATTTCAATATTGTCTTCACCAAATAAATAAATATCTGGCTTTAAATATTTTTGATTGTCCTCCCATATTTTTTACCATCACCATCCCTTTGCAATTGATCAATCACAACCACGTATTCCAGAGAGTCACGTAATAATAATAAAAAAAATTGACATAGGTGATTTATTGGCTAGTGATGTTCAATACAAAAGTCACTCATGTATCATTTCATCAAAACAATTGATGAAAGAGATTAGAGACATTAGAGATTTCCACATTAGAGAATATGTCTTCAGACTCCAATAAGCCAATTATAAACAAGAGATGCTTAATGCTCTTCATTTCAAACAAGGAGAGTCACAATAAACAATAATTAATCAGTTTATTTGCTTTATTCTGTTTATTGTACTCTTTGTATGGCACTGTTTGTTGAGTACAGAACAGCCACAATAGGCTTAGTAACACAAAGTCAACATAAGACTCCTTTTGAAGTTGTCAAGTGTATTTAAACAGGTCCTCTATATTTCTCAATTATAAGTCATCCACCAATGAATATGAATCAAAAGTGAATATGAAATATGATATGGTTGGAAGACTTGGTGAGTAAAGAGAAATGCCATACAATGAGCATCACTGCAAGCACATTTTCTTCTTTTTTATTACAACCTTTCCGTTTTCCCTTGACCTTCAGTTCTTACTCATTAGAGATGGGAAATGATGACATTACCAGACTCCTTTCCTACTGTGCTGAGATAATTATCAAGTGTTTGATTTATATAACCCGAGGCGTTCGATTTCTTGAAAGCGCTAATAATGCTGACACTTGCATGCTATTGAAAGCCATTCAATAGCTTTTGGCAGGGATGTCTCAATCATAGTCATTTAAATGAATCCTACAGTTCAAAGCGTTAAGTCACTGCATTGGAGAGCTTTCTGGCACACATCTGCACAGTCAGCGGAAGTGGGAGCGAGATGATTGAGAAACACAAGATGATAGAACATTTGACAAGCGCAACCCTTGCAATGCTCAGATAAGTGAATGCGGCAAAAGCATCTGTTAGATTTCAATGCGCACGCTGCTAAATGAGGATGCTGCTTGAAATGACGCTTTGGAAGGTGCTAATTGGATGATGTGGATTCAGTTAGGCACATGTGGATGATAAAGAAATGTTTACATCTCTGATTTGTTTTGAATTATAGAAGTGTAATAGTTGGGGCTTAGTAAAATATACAATAGAAAATAAAACACAGAGCTTATTTTAGAACAGATATTGCCTGGAATAATCATTGCCACTTGAAACTGTGTTTGTTGAACTTTTTGTTATATAAAACTCACAATAAAATGTCTTGGAAACGTTTTATCATGTTTTCAACATTTAGATTTGCTATGTTTTTTTAACCCCTTAACTGTCACCCCCCATTTTTGAACATATACGTGAGAGTGCACTATCCAAACTTAAACTCTTAAAATTCATGAATGCTTTGGAATACAGATATAAGTTTGGTCTCTTTTTTAAGAAGACAATCAGCAGATTACTGTAGAAGTGGAATTATTTTAAAATATGAAAGTAACAAAAAGTTATAGAAGTTTAAATTTACTGTAAAGAAAATACACAGTACTAAATTTTTTATATTTTATATAAAATAAATATTTTACATAACAGGTTTTACTCTAAAATTGATATAAAATTAAAGCCTTATGTCTAAATAAGTAATGTTCCAAATTTGAAGTTGATATGAAAAAATTGAGGTTTCTGTGAGATTTTATTTAGGGCGTCATACTTCAAACAGCCACCGGGGCCATTCAAACTCCATTGAATTGTTTTTATGCATTTTTCTGCAACAAATTTCTAAATTTCTCTGTCGATATTACTCTGATCACAAAGAGACCACCAAATATGGAATCCTGAAGTCAGACCTCTCCGGCGATATGAATTTTGTCAAGATTATAAAACGTTTTGATTCTAAAAGACCGTAATGCATTGTGTAATATGACACTTGACACCGCCCACTAAGGGGAGGAGACCGCCAAAAGATTTTAAAGTACCATTTCCATGGTAAAGCAATATCCGATTTCAAAATGGTTTTCACAGGATGAATTTTGAGATTTTAAGCTTTCAATTGATATATAATTTATGATGATTACTAAAATATTTGATAGGGAAAAAAGACAACGAAAAATAGAGCGCCAAGCGTCCCACAGGTGGGACGTAAACTACATTTTTTTGTGTATATTTTATTTTCCCAGACTCAGACTTTCAATAAAATGTGAAAATTCATCCTAAAAATATGAATGTTTACATGTACTACTATAAATCTAATCAATCTGAGTGCAACAAACAAGATCCATTTTTGTTGTGTAAATGCACAATAGGCTACCCTATTTAAAATACAAAAATAATTGCTCTAATTTCATAATTTCCTCATTTCATCACACTGATTACTTTTTATAGTGTATTGGTTACCAAGGAGACAAACATGTCTCCTTGGTAACCAATATGGCCACAGCCATATCACCCTGCAGCCCAAGACTGGTTGCCCACAGAAGCTAAGCAGGGCTGAGCCTGGTCAGTACCTGGATGGGAGACCTCCTGGGAAAACTAGGTTGCTGTTGGAAGAGGTGTTAGTGAGGCCAGCAGGGGGTGCTCACCCTGTGGTCTGTGTGGGTCCTAACGCCCCAGTATAGTGACGGGGACACTATACTGTAAAAAAGCACCGTCTTTCGGATGAGACTTTAAACCGAGGTCCTGACTCTCTGTGGTCATTAAAAATAAAATGGCACTTCTCGTAAAGAGTAGGGGTGTAACCCCGGTGTCCTGGCCAAATTCCCTCCACTGGCCCTTGTCTATCATGGCCTCCCAATAATCCCCATCAACTTGATTGGCTCCATCTCTCTCTCCTCTCCACCTGTAGCTGTTGTGTGGTGAGCGCACTGGCGCCGTTGTCCTGTAGCTGCCGTCGCATCATCCAAGTGGATGCTGCACACTGGTGGTGGTTGAGGAGAGACCCCCTATATGATTGTAAAGTGCTTTGTGTGTATGGCAATACACAATAAAAGCGCTATATAAATGCATCATTCATTCATTCATTCATTCATGTCAGTGAAGTGCTTGAGATGAAATGTGAGACTTGTGATGTGTGAAGAAAACAAAGGAAACCCAAGGTTAATATCACTTGAAGGAAATTATATTGTGTGTCATTCCCAATCAAGCTATAATTTTGTCGAATTATGCAAAGAGCGTGAAAAACATTGTTTAATTGTGTTAGGATGCATTACATGCTAGCTTTGAAATTACCCTTAACAAGACAAAGGAGCTGGCGTTATGGGGTTTGAGACGTGGTGGAAATTAGACTTTCAGACAAAATACCGTAATTGTTCTGTACAGACTTTAATCTCAGAATATAACTTCAATGTTTGATTTACATAAAAGTATCACATTATCGTGGTTTATGCTTGCATATTCATTTTGTTTTGCATATTCTTTGATATCTTTAATATCCTGAATGTGATTTCTGTAAACAAAAGGTATGTATAATATCTTTAAGGCTGCAGCCGGACCTCAAGCTCTCAGACCTATTGATGTTCTATCATGAAAGGTTTAGCCCTGGTTACGTGTATCATGATGTGGAAGATGTCAGGGATGAAACTATATTTAGCCCTCAGCGGGTGGGAGTGTGTTTGTGCTTATGGCAGGATTATCACTTGACAGTCTCAGTGTTGTCACCAAATCTTTACATCCCACATTTCAAGCACAGTTTATTGAAAAGGCTGTACATGTCAGCGGTGAATTGGGTTAGATATTATGTAAATTCATTAGCGCATATCCTACACATGATTTTCATCAGTTTGTATCGGTCAGTTGGGCCTGTGTTTGATGATGCAAAGATTTGTCTGGCATAATTCCTCATGTTCCTTATTACTTGGGTTGTAGTACATGTAGTAATTGTATTATCAATATGTCATTTTTATTGAATTGTTGTTTGTATGCTTGTGGTTTATGAATTAATTCATCACTTAAGTTGTTGTTTTTTACTCAGCATCTGTTAAGATTATGATTTATGAAAATATGAAAACAATCAAATGTGCATCACAGCTTGAAAAACATCATAAAAATGTCAAATAAACTGTAATTTCACTATTTATACCACAATCAAAAGTCTAAATATAACTGTCTAAGTTATGCAAATGTTCTGTATCCATATAGCTAGATTAGTTACTACACAGATCTTAAAGAAACAACAACAACAAAAGAAAATGTGCTGAAAATGTATTCATCCCCAGGTCATTTAGGATGTAGTTTGTTTCTTCATCTGAACACATTTGGATATCACTCGCAAAATATTTCGCATACAGTATAAATTCTGGATCCTCTGCAGTGAATGGTACCTGTGCAGCCTCTTTGTTTGGATTGTGTTGTTTAAAATACAGTGGTTGCCTCTCATTTTAAATTGAAAAAGAGCACAGACAAAGCCAGAATGTAATTCAGATTAATTGGGGTTTGTTTTAAAATTTTCTTTGTTGTTTGACAAATACAAAGAAATGTGCTGCATTTTATCTGACAATTAATAAATACCTTTTCATTTCTAAGCAAATTTCAAGTTTTTTTGTTGTTGTTGTTGAGAAAATCATATCGTGAAAAATCAAAACTGATTTAGCCTCCTGAAAGTAACTGTTGCTAATAAAAGAACAAAACTTGAGAAACTTCAAAGATAAGACACTTGGACTCCGCAACTTGACTTGAAAGACCTCAAAGACTGACTTGACTTGGACCTCAGAGACTTGTGTTCCTTTTAGCACATTTTAATTTCTTGGTGAACTATTTATTTAATGTGTGAAATATTGGATCCTACAATGCCATGTGCTCAGATTAACCTTCTTTATCAAGTGTGATGAATGGAATAATATTGGCTAAGGTTTTTAAAATCTTTTTTTTTTTTTGCTCATTGTCTGCAAAATGCAAGACTTGCACACAAAACAAGGCTAACTACGTGCCACTCACTGAATTAAAGATACAATATGAGCCATGTGACAACAATGCAGCATACATATAGTCTTTTTTTATTCAGCTACTTAAAAACAAGAAAAAAGAAAAGACAGGTAGTATACAGTACGGTAATCTAGTATTCAATTTTAAACAGAGCCCAGATGTGTGTATGTAAAGCTCTATGATGCCATCGAGTGGCCAGTCACATGTACTGCAGCTCATAAACGCATTTTCATTATAACATATTTCATTTTAGTTTCTTGGAAACATGAAAGCCTTTAAAGGCTTATTGCTTGTATATTTCGAGACCAAACTGAAATTACAGTTAATTTTTTTCCCACATATTGTTATCCTATGTGGTTGATATATTCGATTGGAAAGTGATGGACCTCAAATAAGTAATAAAAATGAAGCGATTCACGTATTTTGCATGTGGTCTGATTTTCAAGTTTAAAGAAACGTCGAAGCAATAAAAATTAATACAGGACAATCTGTATATCAGGTGCCATATAACTTAATTTCAAATTTTTAGAGTGTTTAACGTTACAACAAAAACACGCCTCCCACGTGTTTCTTAAATGCAGTTTCATCAATTGTCATTACTGTTATCATTACATAATGAATTATAGCGCGTGTATAAAAAAAATGCATCTTTGTTTTACTCTACTCGTCAACATCCGCAAAATTGACCTATTTTTGTGACTCCCATGTTTGGCCTGCCTCGCTGGCGTAAACAGTGTGGAGGCGTCGAGCGCACAGGCGGACCAATCAGATCGCTCGTTTCAGGGGCAGCCAATGAGGGGGGCGCTTCTTATCGCGCCCTGAAACTCTCACGGCCGCCATGATGCTTGTTTGCCATCAGTGAGAAAGAGCAGCGGATCAGAAACAAAGGAAACGCGCACTCGTCTTTGTGAACTGGTATGATCTTACAGGTAAATCTAATACGGGTTTGAGGCATTTCCAAATGTATCTAATGGTATGCGAGCAACGGAATATGTTTTCTTTCATATTGCTTTGCGGTGCTGTTGGTCTAGTTGTGTAAATGTATAATCGCATGTTAGCCAGTTAACGTTAGCCCATGAGCTAATTTGCTCAATCTCAACAGAGAGGAAATGATGACTCTATAATATTTTTAATTTGTATTAGCTGCGTGTGTGGGCGCTTTAACATCTATGATAGATTGATGAATTTAGCAACCAAGCGATTTTGAATGTTGAGATATATGTTGTTGGTTATGTAAGCAGCCTGCTGTGTCCGTAGGGAAGCTACATAGGCTACTACCACAGGCTTCTTCTATATATTTATTAACTTCATGGATTACTTCTGATGGTTCCAGGCGATTAAAATCGCGCAAATAAACTTGCAAAGTAAATCCATGGTTATCTAGAGAGGTTCACTCCAGCAAACGGATAACGCTCACATTGTAGGGGGTCCGATCAAACTAATTCACTTCAGCAGTTAGACAGCAAATCTGTGGCAAGTACATATTACGATCTAAAGCCAATTCATTTTCTAATTACTTGTTCTTAATTGACTCGTTAAGACGCCTTGCAGGTTGCCGTTTTCTCAGTGAATTTGACTCGCTCAGCTAGCAGTCCTAGCTCTGTATAGTAGCTCTGGGAAATAAACACGAGGTGGTGGTGTTTTTGTTTGGGTTCCGTTGCACAGCGATGATGAAAGGCAAAAAATGAACCGCATCTGTCCCGTTGGTTAACTGATTAGCGATTAACACTGTAACGTTAGTTATGTAATGGAAATGTACTGGCACCGTGTTTATTTGGAGTGCAGTTAGCAAGGACTTTAGCTGCACCTTTGTTTCTTGGGATTAGTAATATGAACCGACTTTCTGTTTGTGCCATGACTAACGTTAACACTTTTAGAAGTGGTTTTAAATGAAATTTAGTTAAAAAGAGTCGCTCTTTGTCTAAAATGCCAGCTAACTTACTCGAGAACGCTGGAAGTTTGCTACCGCTAGTTGGTAATTTCTTACAAAACTTTACCACAAGTTGTCATCTTTTGCCTTTCCTTTTTATCGAGTGCTAATTTGTCATTTTACGGTTTTAAACTCTTATGGTTCGTTTTAATTGAAAGCAGCTTTATGTAAATTTGAGAAGCGTGGTGACGTCTAACGTTAGCTGCGCGCGAGTATCTCTATTTGTCATGCGCTTAATGGAAAAATCCCCTCAGCTATTGATCCTGGAATTGCGTTTGTGTGTTCTTACTCCTGCTCCCTTGCACTCTCTGAGGGTTTTTAAATGTATTTTTTTCCTAGGTATCTCACCTGTTCTTTGCACAGTTGTACCTAATCTGTTTCCTGTCATATAAAACCACTTCATGTGTATAAAGTGCATGTGCTGTACATTTCCTGTAATAGGGTTCTAGTGAAAATGGTTGTTTGTGTTTCAGTATTACAGGGATGCCCAAGGAAAAATATGACCCGCCTGACCCAAGGCGGATGTACACAATAATGTCCAGTGAGGAGGTGGCCAATGGGAAGAAGTCGTATTGGGCAGAGCTGGAGATTGTTGGTAATGTTCGGGGTCTCAGAGGGGGTCAACATGTTAGAGTGAACTCAAAACAAAATGCACTCAGTTTGTGTAAAGTTGGCATGAAATGAAAATTCCCTTTATTTTCTAAATGCATGTTATAGATTTTATTGTGAACAATTAATTTGTGCTTTTTTTTTCTTTTTTTTCACCTCATTGTTTTTAATCAAAACAGTTTTTAAGCATAACTGGAATTTCCAGTGAAAATGGCAGACTTCTTTCTGGTGTCGTATACAGGAATTCTCCAATCATTTAGTCTGTTTAAACCCACCCCGCAAGCTCACGTTCACCTGCCTCCACTTTTGAGCGTGATGCCTGCATCTCAAAATCCAAACAACAGCCGATGAATGGAAACAAGTGTCCTACTTTTTTTTTTTTTTTTCCTATTACACTCTGATATTTGTCACAATATGGAAGAAAAGCTGTGTTGATTTTCATCATGACTCTCAGTGCTCTTTATTCCAATGGAAAATGTTAGTACTAATTAATCAAAATGTAGTAATTTGCTCCACCTTTAACCACTTTTGGTTTTGGCTGAGGTGACATTGTTGAAATATGATGTTAAGCAATAGCCAAAAAGCTTTTTGCACTTGTTTACGCTGTTGTCAGTGTTACATTTCTAAAATCTTGTCAATAGATAATGCAGTAATAATGCCATTTAATGTTGATGACAGTACATTAGTTTTATAGGGCTGCAGTAACTAATCAAGTTCAAATCTATGAATTTGAATTGCAATTTAGTCAAATCTGCACGCTGTGCACATCATGTCATGTTACTTTACTGTAGAAAATCGCACATTTTGATAGACAAAACTGAAATGCAGGACACAGACTGAGCTGTTGCGGGAAAAGTGTGCAAGGCAGTTGCTTTGTATTATGCTTTTTAATGTTTGGAGATGTTCTCCTAAGCGCTCAACTTTTTATGGTTACATCCTTATCTGTAAGTGTTAGAAGATCCTGCAAGTATTTTCTTTTTTCATAAAGGTTCTTCACAGCGAGTGAGTCTGTTAAACTTCACAGATTTCACTGAACAAGCACCAGCGTGTGCGTCAAACTGAGAGCACATTAGAAAAGGAGTGCAATAATTCTGACTAAAATGTACATTTAACTGTTAAATGTAGGTTTAAAACGCTACATGTAACAAGTTATTTTTGTGAGAGCAGGAACTGTGAAGGCACTAATATAATTGGGAATAAATATAATTGCTATGTTCAGATGAGCAAATGTATCTCTTACCAAGTTGACCGTCTGCTCTTGTTTTTCTTTTAATTTAGTGATGTTAACTTTAAAAGGTGGGCAGAACGTTTTTTTTTTTTTTTTTTTAAGATTGTATTATATGCTTTTTTGCACATAATCTGTAGCATAGCCTACAAGGATGCATTAACTATTGTTTTCGTAGCCAACAATTTATACATTATTTGGAGGATAACATTAGGCAGAATGTGGAATATATATATATATATATATGCATGCATGCATGCATGCATGCATGCATGCATGCATGCATACATACATACATACATACATACATACATACATACATACATACATACATACATACATACATAAAATAAAATAATGTTTTGCTTTTATGCGATTAATCAATTAAATAATCATTAGTTGCAGCCCTAGATTTTAAAAAGATGTTGATTGTGGGTGTGGATGTTGATTATCTTGAGGCTGAACTCGGGTATTGCCCTTTTTTGTTTTTAGTTCATCAATTGCAGAAGTAAAAGTTTGCAGTAAGTAAAGTTTGCAAATGCTGTTTCATGTTGATTTAAATAAGTTGTTTATGACCTTTTAGTATATCAACTTTTTAAGTCCCTTTTAAAGTTGTTGTTTTTTGTGTGCGTGTGCTTGAGCACTCAATTTACTGTTCATGCTGTTTTCTTTGCAGGAAAAGTGAGGAGTTTAAGTTCATCATTATGGTCCCTTACCCACCTCACTGCTCTTCATATCAGTGATAACTCGCTTTCACGAATCCCGCCCGACATTGCCAAACTACACAACTTGGCGTACCTGGACCTCTCGTCCAATAAGATCAGGAGTCTGCCTGCCGAGCTAGGCAACTTGGGTAATCTCAGGTGAGGAGCTAATTTTCTGTTTATTTGCACACTGTAAATTGCACGCCTTGAAACCAGACAATGAAACTACCGTGAAGATTTTTTTTTGTAAGGCAGACGGATGAGACTATTGTGGTAGCGTGCAGATACTTTTTAACCCCATGCTTGCTTTTGCAAGTCGTTTAGCCTCCAGGCTTTAATTGGGTCCTATATTCTTCAGAGGTGATGTTTGCCTCCAGGGGCTGTGCTCTGATAACACCACCATTCTCATATGTGGGTGACACAGTGGTTTGCTCTGAATCAATTTCATTTGTCACAGGTTGAAATATGTTGCCACTTCTCTGGTAGTGTGATTACTGCTGCTTGGGATGGTTATAAATCATGTTCTGAGATCAGATGAAATGCTGCTGTGTTAGGTACCTTTGAAAGTGGTTGGGATTTCATCCAACTGCTGAAATGCACCAGGCTACAATAGGTTTTCAGCGTTGCAGCTCAAAGGCTGGTAGAGGACATTTACGTTTTATTATAGCATTTTGGGTTTTCGTGCAGTATTTGATCCCTGTATATTTTTGTGCTTATTGCTGTATGATTATCACTGTTTTTATGGCATGCACATTTTTGTCTTTGTTTCACAGGGAACTGCTTTTAAATAACAACCAGTTACGAGTTCTGCCTTTTGAGCTTGGAAAACTCTTTCAGTTACAAACGTTGGGTTTGAAAGGTACTACTTCCTTTTATAACCCATAAACTTTAGTTTTGCAGGCCCAGATGGACTTTATGGAAGTTTTTGCTATTTCTGTGCTGGTTTTAGAATTTCGCATTTGGGAAAAGTCAAAGGTTGTAAACTAACCTGAATGTACTACACTTATTAGTAGCAGAAAATCATAATCAAATTGGTCAAAATATCTAAAACACTCAAGGGCCAGAGAAAGTGTGCAGAGCTTTTCTCCAGGTGTGAATTCCATGGCCTAGTTAATTGTTGATATTTTATTGCTCTGAAGTAATAATAATAATTTAAATTCATAGCATTTAAAATTTACTTGCGTTAAATAATTCAGATCTTTTTTGGGTCAGTTTGTCTTTTTTGTTTGGTGAAATGTTAACACCATTTTAAATTGTTGCATTCCCCTTTTGTACAATTTATTAAAGATGTTGTTGTTGTTTTTTGTTTTTACTATTTTCCCTCTTGGATTCACAAATAACTGGTGTTAGGATTAGTGATGGCATTTTTTTTAGAAATCCAGATGTAAATGTAATTCTGCAGTGATCTATGTACTGGTTCTGTAATTACACATGTTCTTGTGACTTCATGTTTGGTTGTGTCCTGTAGGAAACCCACTTGCACAAGAAATCTTGATCCTCTACCAAGAGCCTGATGGGACACGTCGGCTCCTCAACTACCTGCTGGACAATCTCGCAGGCACCAAACGTGGTGAGTCAATCCTTGTACAGCTGCCCCGCTTGTGTGGCGAGCACTGAAAAGCTTCTATTCTTGTACATGCTCTTTAGAACAGATTCATTTCATGCAATGAAATGAGTCATGGCATTGTTGTCTGATTGAACATTTTTGATTCTCTCTGAATTACTGTGGAGATAATTACTATGTTCTTGCATGGCAATGTGGCGGTCAGACCATTCCCATTGAGACATTGCTCAGTTTTTACTGAAAGGGTCAATCAGTGTTTTTTTTGTTTTTTTCTTTGTTTTTTTTTGCGGTAGTACCTATAGAACAGCCACCATCTCGCTCATGGATACCACTGCAGGAGCATGACAGAACACGGCCAGCAGGTGAGACACTTTCACTTCAGTTCAGTGTTACACAAGCCATCACTGCACTATTTACTCTTTCACTTCTCTTTTAACCAAGTGCAGCAATTTAGAGTTCTTTTCTAATAATAAAGTGCAAGACATCTTCAAAGCATGGCTTAGAGGCAGTTTTACTTCATGAGAGACCTAGGGCTGCACAAATAATCAAATATTTAATAAAGTTTTGTGTGATTTTATTAGACCAAAAAAGGCTGAGATTTGATTAGACAGTCTGCAGGCATTGTGTCTGTAATACACTTGAGGCACACGTGAGGATCTTGAAATGGTGTTTTAGCCATCTAAGTTAGGTTTGCTTCAGATCTAGAGCTCTAAGAAACTTTTTTTTATTTCTCCCAATTCAGTGTTTTCTGATTTCATGGTTTAAGCATAGAAAAGCATATCTAATCAATTGAATTCATAGCTAATGAATTAATTGATTAAATTAAAGGGTTAATTCACCCAAAAATGATAATTAGCCTGTGTTTTACTCCCCCCAAAGCATCCTAGGTGTATATGACTTCTTTCAGACGAATCCAATCAGTTATATTAAAAATTAGGGGTTCTCCAATTGATCAGCTACCGATCATTATCGGCCGATAATCGCTTTGGGATGTTTGATCGGCAGTCTCTATAAAGGCCAATCTCATAAAACGATCTAAAGCTGATGCCGCGCCATCCGTCAGAGGTTTGGCATGGCATGCAGTGGCACTGTCTCAGCACGGTTAAAATAATTATTATGCTGAAGGTGAGGTACAATTCATATTTCTTCATTAAAGGGGGCACAACACGGTTTCACCCAATCTCATGTTAATCTTCTTGAGTACCAATAGAGTAGTACTGCATCTTTCATATCTCCAAAAAGTTTTTACTTTGATCATATTTATAAAAGAAAGATACAGCTTTTTGATTCTCTCCGAACAAAGCTGAGCTCCTGGAGGCGTGCCGTGGGCGGAGCTAAAGAGTAACAAGCACTTGAGAGCCGCTGCCGATTGCCAACATACCACAGTCATATGATGCCGTTTCACTTACCATCTGCAGTTCTGAATCATGACTGGGATCTTTTATCCATCGTTCAGTATCAAACGATGTTCAAATCCAGCGTCGAACTGGGCCTTGTTTATAAAACGTCCGTCAACAAACACTTTTGAAACTACATTGCTGACCCGGAAAAACAAACTGCATCCACTGTTCACGTAACGCCGGGTTCTTCGGGAAGCTGAACAAGGTTATCTTTCCCTTACAACCAAAAACACACTACTTTAGAGACATTCTTCCCGAGCGAGTCTCGTGCAGCCAAATGAAGCGCGTTGATGGGCGCGCTCTCGCGCTGGTCGATGTGTGCACGGGTGCGCTCTTCCGGGAGAAATGCCCATATAAGGAGTTCCACCGTCGTTTACGTCAGCAAGAGCCATGTTTGCAAAAAACTTTCCGAAACTTGTACGAACCCGGAAATAAGATTTTTGGCACAGAAATACTTGTGCCATGCTTATCATGAGAATCCAACTTTTTAACAGTGTAAAGAACTCTGAATGCATGAAACAGCATTGTACCCCCCCCCTTTAAATAACTTGTAAAGTAATTTGAAAACTTTCTGTGAGACAATTTCACAAACAGCCCGAGTGAATCACCGCGCTCTCTCTTTCTCTCTCAAAATGCGCAAATGGCTTCAAATCACCACACATCGCTTCTGACTAAGCGACCTGCTTGCTGCACAGTTGACAATTTTCACTTACACAATCGAGGCAGTGTTTTCACTAAAGTTTATCAATTGCATTTTTTAATTCTTGCCAGCGTTTAAACCAGGGGTGCCCAATCCTGCTCTTGGCGATCGACTGTCCTGCAAAGTTCAGCTCAAACTCTAATCAAACACACCTGAAGCAACTAATTAAGGTCTTCAGGATTGCTTGAAAATTTAAAGGCAGGTGTGTTTGATTAGAGTTGGAGCTGAACTTTGCAGGACAGTCGATCTCCAGGAGCAGGATTGGGCACCCCTGGTTTAAACCATTCACTGCTTGCGCGCGCTCCTGGAGACCGTGCGCTCATGCACACATAATGCCAGGTTTACAATGCTAGAAAAAGTGTTTATTACGTTTGAAATATGGATATTTATCTTACAAAAACGCATGGATTCGCTACAGGAGGCCTTTATTCACCCCCCGGAGCCGTGTGAGGCACGTTTTATTACGGATGTGCGCACTGTATTTCACGTCTTCTGGACTGTTGACAAAAAGCACCCGCTTATCCCCATTGTAAGGCTTGGAGGGGCCAGGACAATTTTTAATATAACTCCGATTGGATTCGTCTAAAAGGTCATATACACCTAGGATGCCTTGAGGGTGAGTACATCACTGGCTAATTTTCATTTTTGGGTGAACTAATCCTTAAATAATAAGGCCCTTTGAAATTCTTCCCCTTTTCCCAAGTTCCATTTTGATTTGTAAAGTTTGAATTTTTCCTGATTAGTACAAATTTATCAAACTGTAGTCAGCAAATGCATTCATAAAATGTAGTAATATTTTAACTATATAATCAAATAAAAAATAACAAACTAGTTATTTTTATTATTCTTATCACTGCTACTTGGAAAAGGGAAAATATACTATAAAAAGAGAAAGTATATTATATAAATCTAAAATCGCCAGTAGGTGGCAGCAAATCACTGCATTAGTGAGTCATTTGTTTGAATCTATTTTCGTTGAGGAAATAGAGCAAAAACAGGAACTTGTGCCTAAAATGTAAGTCAATTTATATTAACTTGTTTATTGGACTGTTCATCAAATCTGTGTCACATTTGCAATCATACTGATATTATGTGATACTACATCAAATTATATAAATATAATACTCATACAGGGACATTATCTTGAATTTTGGGGGAATTATGAATGTATTTTAATAGACTAAATAACGCAGTGAAAGCGTGAACACTAAATGTGCTCACGCAGTAGTCTAACTTGCATCTCATAGTGTTATTTTTATTATATTATCACTGCTACTACTTTGAGAAGTCCATTTTTACATTAATTTTGTCATTTTAAAATTAAATTGAATGTTTATTTTGGTGGTTTGTAGTGAAGGCTGCCAAATTCTGTGAATTCCTGAAGAATGCCAGATGAAAGGGAAATTTATAATATTGTATAACTATTGAATGTCTTTGTAAATAAGTGACAGCATCTTAATGAGTAGTTTTTTGTCAACCTCACTGAAGTCTTGCTTCCTCTCTTCACACTTTAGCACTTTTCTCTGTAATGTGCTACAACGTGCTGTGTGACAAGTACGCCACACGTCAGCTCTACGGCTACTGTCCTTCCTGGGCCCTCAACTGGGACTACAGGAAGAAGTCCATCATGCAGGAGATTCTCAACTGCGGTGCGGATATCATCAGCCTACAGGTTTGTCAGCCGCTCACATAACTCAAGATGTAGTACCGTGCTTTCAAGGTATTTCTTACATTGGAATAAACTCCTTTCGTTGCAGTATTAGCCAGTGACTCCAAAACGGTTCAATTAGGTGATCTCATTTGCACCCAGTCATAAAATCTACCTCTTTTGTACCCAATAGGAAGTGGAAACGGAGCAGTACTACAGCTATTTCCTGGTGGAGCTGAAGGAACATGGTTATGAAGGATTCTTCAGTCCTAAGTCCCGAGCCAGGACCATGTCTGAATCTGACCGCAAACATGTGGATGGCTGCGCAGTCTTCTATAAATCAGAGAAGTGAGTCCACCATAAGCAGACTGCAAGCCTTTAGATTAGTGGTTTGAACAACAGTTCTAGCATGTTGTATTTGCATGTGTCGTCCTGACCTCACTGTTTCTGTTGAGTAGGTTCAGTCTGGTGCAGAAACACACAGTGGAGTTCAATCAGCTGGCTATGGCAAATTCAGAAGGTTCAGAGGCCATGTTGAACAGGGTGATGACAAAGGACAACATTGGAGTCGCTGTACTACTAGAGCTGCGGAAAGAGATTATGGAGCAGTTTGGTCTGTTTTCTTTTTGCTCTTGGTAGATGTTACTCCTTCTGGTGTGACTTCAGACCAAATCTGTATGATTAACTGAAAATATACAGGGATGTGATTATTTTTTATTTTATTTTTTTCGTATAAATACGAATTTCCGTATGTTCCGACCTCTGAGGGACGACCCATGTGATTCGCTTAGATACGAGTTTTTTTTTTTTTTTTTTTGGGGGGGAGATTGGTTACTGCATGATGATTGAAATCACGCAAATGGCCTTAAGCTATTACCTAAAACTGCGAAAAGATTGTTTTCTAAAACATGATGGACTGAATGTTCCTGAGAGTGCCGAACGAGCTCGCCGTGCCATCTGCAGGACAGTTTAAAGCATTCAAATGATTCAAAGTGTCAAACGCGAGTAGAATCAGCACTGAAACGTGTTACTCGACCCGGTGACTTCATGAATGGCGGTGAGAATGTGAGATTGCTAGTGCTGTCATAAAATTCACAATGGTTGTGATGTAATTTATATAAGAGTAGTCCGCTGTAGTCTGACGTGCTACATGTCTGCAGTACTGTTTTTAGTTTCTATTCACTGTTAGTGCTAGCTGCGCTTGGTTTGAGCTGCTTTAATTTGCATTTGGGAATGCAACATTCATCATTAGAAACATTTATAAATCTGTTGTTTACAAAGAGAAATTTCAGTGTCACATAATCCTTCAGAAATCATTCTAATATGCTGATTTGCTGCTCAAGAAACCTTTCTCATTTATTATCAATGTTAAAAACCGTTTTGCTGCTTAATATTTTTGTGGAAACAATACCACTCAAACATTTGTATAATATTTTAAAAATAGAAATTAATCATTTTATTCATGCATGAAATTGATAAAGTGAGTGAAGACATTCGAAATGATTTCTATTTAATAAATGCATTAACAAATTTAATATATTTGATAAAAGCAAATAAATGCTGTTCATTAAACTTTCTATTTAACATAAAATCCTGAAAAATAAAGTATTTCACCATTTCCACAAAATATGAAGTAGCAAAAAATGTTCAACATTGATAATAATCAGAAATGTTTCTTGAGTAGAATAAATTGTAATGATTTCTAAAAGATCATGTGACACTGAAAACCAAAGCAATGAAGGAAATTCTGCTTTGCATCACAGGAATTGCATTACATTTTATAATGTATTAAAATTGAAAACTGTTTAAATTAATATTTCACAATATTGCTGTTTTTTACTTTATTTTGATCAAATAAATTCGGCCTTGATGAGCAGAAGATATTTATTTCAATAATTAATAATTGTAATGTTACCAAACTTTTGGCAGGTACTTTAATAATAATAATAATAATAATATAAATTCTATTAATATGCTGCTTTATTATAATATATTATTGTTATCATGATGATTAAATGCTGCTTTTAATTTTTTTACAAGACAATAGTATGTATTACAGTATAAGACATCTTTTAATGTGGTAAAATATTTTTAATAAGTGCTGGGGGCGTGGCTTGTGGGCGTGACTTGCGCCGTGGTCAGATTTAGCTTCTTTTTTTTTTTTGGTCTCCAGCTGATCACATGCCTGTATATAGATGTTTAACTATTCACATTAATACCTAAATGTATTGATACTTTCATTGTATTGCAATGTTTGGGATTAGTGTAATCAATCAGTCTGCTTCATAGTCCACCAACCACACAAACTGAAATTTTTGTATGTGTGTGTGGTTTAAAACTAGTCAGATCAATAATAAGAATACATTTGTAAGTAAAGTCATATGTTACAGTGATATTAAGAGGTGTTAGACATAGGGCTGGGTATCGAGTTCGATACTTTTTAGGCACCGACCGAATTGCCTCGATACAACCGAGTATCGAAAAACGTCTTGTCGTTCGGTACCAAATTTCGATACCTACGGGGTTAATCTGATCAACGTCAGTGAGGCAATAAGCCTGCAGCACTAGGTGTGTTTGACTAGAAGCGGCGCGCCGCAGATTGATCAGTGTTTGACATCCGCGAGAGTGATTCGAAACCGTACGGATCAGTCTGCTCTCCACATCGCGCGTTTCGTTTACTACACACAGACTGAAGCGTGACGCTTGCGGTCTGCCGTCTAAATGAGGACATAAACACATGAACAACATCTCCAGAACTGCTCTGAGAGTCACTCCATGAGCATTTTACCATTTGATTTGAGTAACACTAGCATCATATCATATACACACAGAACTGTAAAGGTATTCACAGCAACCCGTCAAAATAAAAGTTCGGTTTAACTTGGAAGACAGTGCGGCAGAAATATATTAATATTGTTCAGCAGAGTGTACATACTGCTACTATTAAAATTATTAAAACTTTATTTTTTTTAAAGTAATGATCACACAACATTTCTTCCATGTTTTAATTTTAATAGTAAAATTTTGTTTGCCAAAATAAATAAATAGTTTGATTTTCAATAATTTAAAAGATAAATGAAATGTTTTATGCCTTCATTTGAAAAACAGATACAGAATTTCTGAGGAAAAATAAAACATTTAATAAGGCTATTTTAAGAATAAATTTGAATAAACTAAGTAGTTTTTATGCATTCAAATAATTAGACATACTACACAAGAATTTAATAATATGGTGAAAGAAAATAAAACACCCGCTTAATGAAAGTGGATAAAGATTTTCAATTTCTTGAAGTCTTCAACAACCTAGAATAAATGAATAGAAATTATGATTCTGTCTGAGCTATGCATTTTAAAACGAACACGCACTAGTGTAAACTGAAAACTATTTGAGCTTTATTAAGATTATTTGCACTGATTTATTGTGTTGGATATATTTTGATCATTTGTGCAGTGGCTCAGGAGAGGAGTCTTTGAGTCTGTATAAATGTCAACAAGCTGAAAAAAATAAAACCATAGTTTGAGATAATGTAATCTTGTTAAAACTGCTTTCATAAAATTGGTATCGAAAAAAAGTATCGTTCAGGAACCGGTATCGAATTCAAGGTATCGATATCGAAAATTTTTGAACGATACCCAGCCCTAGTTAGACATAGCATTTATTGCTTTCATAAAACTGTTACTGCACATACTTGTCAAGGTTTAAAAAGCACTGTTAAAAAAAAAAAAAAGTTTTATTATTAAATAACACTTACCTGTCTACAAACTACAAAGAAATGTATCTAAAAAAATGTATCTCTGAAATGTTCTCCCATTTCAACATTTAGATTATCTTTGTCATTTAATGCTTGCTTAGTTCATCTTTTAAAACACATTTAATAAACATGTTAAGTGTAATTCTAGCAAATATTTTTCATACTAAATGCCACAAACAATATTACAATTCAGTACCGTTTATGTCGACCGATAGTGGATTTTACCAGTATATTACCGATATCTAGGTTGGACCACACTAAAATAGTGCTTTACTATATATATATATATATATATATATATAAGTATTGAACCATACTTTGTAAGTGAATAAAAATATTAATTATATATTGATAATTAAAGTTAGTTTATAGTTCATTAATGTTAACAAAAGCAATTTTAAAATGTATCCGTAAATGCTGACATTAACACACTCTGCTTCTATTCTACAGCTGTTATCAATCTTGGTTAATATTACAAATTGACTCCTATTGTAAAGTGTTACCATTTTATATCAAGTCATGCTAAAGATGGCCATCTTTAAATATCTACACAAAGGCCACAGTGTTGCTTCTCTAGAACTCCCAGGTATCTCACACACACCTGTTGCATCGCGTTCAATTAAAGCGGCGGTCTAAAAGTTTATTTAAATCCCCAAATGGGCAAAAGTTTACTTTAAGAATAATTAAAAAGTTGCATAGATGAGTTTGAAGTTCGGTGTTTAAAACAGCAGAGCAAATGGAAAGAGAGTGCAATCTATATAATAGCTCTTTATATGAAGCATACAGACTTTATTAGAGCCACAGAAAGACAAAAGTTTCACTGAAAAATGCACAAACAATCTTCCAGCCCAGGGTGAAGTCTTTATGTACATTAACCATGATTTGGGACAGATATGTTGTAATGTAGGCTAATGTAAAACTGATGTGATGGCGCTCTGGCGTGGCAGGATTTTCTGTCGGCTGAATGAACATATCAGTTTGCTATATCTCACGTCACTAGCTTTAAATATGCAACTTTGCTGGCTAACAAATGCGTTAATGTGACCAGCTGGATATAAACTAATGCAAATAGATGGTAACAATTGTGACATTAAACATTTAGGATTAACGTGTTTTGGTCACATTGTTTTAACCGCTTGAGGTGCTGCTAATGTGCGTGTAAAATATTCACTTAGTAATGATATGAAAACATGCACTACAGTATACTGTGTACACACGGTTTCATTGTCAATGCTTTACATCGGCATCTGAAGTGTCCCGCTCTGTTCAGTGCGCAGTGTCACACGTCTAAACAAATAGCATGTGCTGTTAGTGATCTTAGCTTCTAGAAACCGCTCTCGCACTGTATAATGAAAGCAGACCTTCTCAGCAGCTCCAGCAATGGACGCAACCTGGAAAATTATCGAATTTTTGCCGATAACCAATAGTTCCTGCAATCAACTATCGGTGCCGATTAATCTGCAAAACCGATACATCGGTCGATCTCTACCTTTTATTATGCTTAACTAAAACCATAGAGGCATTTTTGTTATAAGAAATAAATGTTAACGGAAATAAAGTAGTAAACTATTTCAGCAAGTTGCCATTGTAACAATTCTAAATTTTCATTTAGTTTAACTTGTACTAAAATAATCAAAACTGAAGAAAAAGAATAAATTATATAGACCTAGAAAAAAGGCAAATGCAGCAAAATTGCTTAAACTTTACCTAAAAAAAAAAAAAAAAAAACTAATTCTAAATAAAGACTGTAATAGTATCTCGATGGTAAAGTCACATTTACTTATATAGCACTTTGTACAGTAGAGATTGATTCAGTGAAGCTTCACAGTGTTTAACAGGAAAGTAACCGAATCAATGATGCAAACTCAAATGAGGCAAATCCAACATGCTATAAAGCAGCTGTAGCAAGACAATAGTGTCATTCTTCAGCTCCAGTCAGTTCAGGAACTGTAAAGTTCATTCATAACAAAATGAGTTCAGTTCAGTGATAAGCAGTTCAACTGAAGACAGTGTCATTATTCAGCTCGAGTCAGTTCAATGTTGATTCTTTTCAGTTTAATAACAGTGTTTGTTGCAGAATTGTTTTTTAGTTTTATTGATACCAACATAACACTTGGCAGAGACACTTAAGTCTAAGCAATATCTAAGCAGTTTCTCTGTCTCTGCTCTATAGCTGGAAAGCCTCTGCTTGGCATGGAGAAACAGCTCCTCCTTGTGGCCAATGCTCATATGCACTGGGACCCTGAGTACTCGGATGTTAAGCTTGTCCAGACCATGATGTTTCTGTCTGAAGTGAAGAACATTGTGGATAAAGCCACTCGCAGTCTCAAGCTCTCTTCCGTCTCAGGAGAAACCAATGCCATCCCTCTCGTCCTGTGCGCTGACCTCAACTCTCTACCTGATTCGGGTATGTATGCCTGAAACATAGTGTTTAGAGATTGGTTTTCATTCTTGCATTATTGTTGATGGGGATATTCATGTTCGCACAGGTGTGGTGGAGTACCTGAGCACAGGTGGTGTGGATAGCACCCACAAGGACTTCAAAGAGCTGCGATATATTGACAGCTTGACCAACTTCAACTGCAATGGCAAGAATGGCACCTCCAGCACCAGGATCACGCACGGCTTCAAGCTGAAGAGTGCCTACGAGAACGGCCTGATGCCTTACACCAACTACACATTTGACTTTAAGGTTTGATTTTTTTTTTCTTAAGCCACGCTTGTATACTTCTGGTTTAGCAGTTAGTTAATTTGCATCCAAAAAACATAATACCGATAATTAGACAATATTTTTCCGAGTGTGTAATTGTGCTGGTATTTTTTTTTCAATGGTGATGTTTGACATGATTTGGGGGGAAAAGGGAAAATATATTATATAAACATAAACCTAAAATCGCCAGTAGGTGGCAGCAAATCACTGCATGAGTGAGTCATTTGTTTGAAACTATTTTCGTTGAGGAAATAGAGCAAAAACAGGAACGTGTGCCTAAAATGTAAGTCAATTAATAACTTGTTTATTGGACTGTTCATCAAATCTGTATCACATTTGCAATCATACTGATATTTGGAGATATTATGTGGTATTAACTATATCAAATGATGTAAATATAAAATAAATATTGAAGTCATATTTGCCCCCTTATCTTGAATTTTGGGGGAAATCTAAATGTATTTTAATAGACTAAATCACACAGTGAAAGGGTGAACTCTAAATGTGCTCGTGCAGTAGTCTAACCATCTCATTGTGTATGCGTGCACTTTCAGGGTGTTTTTTTTGTTTGGTTTTTGCGATGTACTCGACAATGTCAAAATGCATATAGTTTAAACAACAATTAGGATATCATAGACAATATATATCGCACATCCCTACTTGCTCGTCCCTATTGGATTCCATAGTTAAAAAAAAAAAAAATGTCAGTCAATGGGGTACAGCAACTGTTTGATTAAGTTCATTTTTGGGTGAACTATCCCTTTATGGTACAATTAATAATTATTATTATTTTTTTTTATATCATGGTTCTTGTCAGTACACCCCTAATCTCTAGGCATCTCTATATTCACTTTAAAATACAAGGGACCATCATTGAGACAAAACTAGCTAGTTGTTTCAAGAAGCTTCATGTAAAAACTGTATGCCATTCACCATAAACTTCTTGTTTATACATTTTGTGACTTATTTCTGAGGATAAAAATGTTTAATTAAAATGTAATTGTAATTAATAGTTATAAATATTAAGTGTGTTTGTAGCATGTTTTATTTTAGTGTCAAACCATCAATGGCACAATTGTAATGTTTTTGTTTTCCTTTCTTTTTTTTTCCAGGGCGTCATTGACTACATCTTCTACTCTCAACCTTTGCTTAATGTGCTGGGCGTGCTGGGTCCCTTGGACCCCCACTGGCTCCACGAGAACAATGTCACTGGCTGCCCCCATCCCCACGTCCCCTCTGATCACTTCTCCCTGTTTGCACACCTGGAGCTGCTCCTGCCCTATCCGCCTGCTGTCAACGGCATTCATCTGCCTGGTCGCAGGTAGTTTTCCGAGCCAGCAGGGAGCGCTCCGGCCGCTGCCTTTTCCTCTCATAGTGGAGAGAGAATGAGGCAAGGACTGTTGTGTATAAATCTGAATCCCTTAAGAGGATATGGGGTATGGCAAACTTTTATTCCCACGGATTTTAACTGAAGCAGATGCTAATGTCAGTCTTATTTCTACCACCTCCCACCCACTTTTTCTTTTTTTAGTTTTTTTTGGTTTAGTTTTTCCTTTTCCACCCTCCGTTTCTGGGCACAATTAACATTCTGTACTTTTTTTCAAAACCCTAAGGGCCCTGAGTGATCATGTAAGTTTTACCTAAATGTGGGGAAAAAAGCTTTTTTATATATAAATAACTAAATGGCAATATCTTTGAAACTCATGCAGGGAGTCCAGATCAAGCAAGTTATCATGAAATGCATAATTTGGATCATGCTACTATGAGGCCAGTTTAGAGCAAGCAGCTGAATTTGATGACGAAAAAAAAAAAAGAATTTCACCAGCTTAGGTCAGATAGTCCGATCTCCAGGAGCAACCCTTTAAAAAAGGGCTTTTAACGTGTAAAGAGCTGGCCGAACTCTTACATTTGTGCTCAGTGGTGCTGAGGCCTCTCTACAGATGCTCTTAACTGTACACCAGTGACTGGTTTGCATGGCCCGCCATCACCACCTAGCGGGCCTTGTCGGTCTTGCCAGTGCAATTGCACCTTTTTTAATCATGCTTTTAAGAAGGCAACATTTCAAGAGCCAAAATGGCCGACTTATGGAGTTGTCTAGCTTCATGTGCCATAGAGCCCTCCTTGAGCCGAGGTGCCCGCTGATCTGGTGCGTACGGCTGAGAAAGGGTTTCAGAGGCCAGCTTTGTGTTTGCGTATGCCAGTAGCTTTTGCACCTGGGGAAGTTTGGCAGGAAATATGCTAGAACAGGCAAAGACAAGCACATCCCACTCATAGACGGATAAATTAAACTCTCAATGTGACCAGTAGACGCCTCGCCCAGCCAAGACTCCAGTTTTAATTTTGTTCCTTTTTTTTTTTTTTTTTTTTTTTTTCTCTACATGATTGTATACAAGCAACAAAAGTCCTGATCTACTGCATTATTTTTCTTTTCTTTTTTTGTACGTACACTTTTAGATTTGGATGAAAAATGATTGTATTGTAAATGAAAGCTAAATTTCTATCCGTTTTAGATGTTCATCCTAATGAACATTCAAAAGACCAGCGTGTGTAAAATATTTTTTTTTCAGGTTTCTGCTGTGTAAAGTTGCACTTGTCCAGGTTCCCGTTTTTACCCAGTGCACTTTTTTTGCTTTTCTTTTTTTTTTTTATTATTATTATTTTGGACGTATAATTCCACTGAGGCAGATATCTGGTGATGTGGTCCTGTTACCCGCTTTGATATTCAAGAACATATGACATTGTGCCTCACTGATTTGTTTCTCTAAGCGCACTGCCAGTGCTATCAGTGAACACCTGAACAGCCTCGATCTCTGTACATCTTCATCATCCTTATACAATATCCTCATTTCTGTTTTTTTTATTCACTATCAAATATCTTATTCTTCTGATCTTTTTGGGTGTCTACAAAGTCGAGTAAAGTAAGTGTTTCTGCTGTGCCGATCCGCGCTCGTGATTTGGAGAAATCCTATTGTTCTCCCGTAGTTCCTTTTCTTTTTTTTCCCCCATTTGAATTCTCTATTTACTGCCACTTGCTCCCTCTCGACTCAGGCAATTCTCTTTAACCGTATATTTTGCTTGTGTATTTCTCTTTGTTTGGATCTCGTTCTGTATTTCACTTCCTGCTAGATCACGGTTATCTCCTCGTATCGTGCCATTCTGCCACAAGGCCAAGTGTAAAGCTCGATTTACTACTGTAAAGCCTGTTCTCTGACCCGATGAAAACATGGTGATTTTTCTGTGTTCTGCTCTAAACGCAAGGCCAGAGTACCGTTACTGTAGTGGTCTGATTTTTTTACTTCCGTCTACAGTGGCATCGTCGTTTATTGCCGCATGTTCACGAAGCCAATTTGTTTTCCGTTTCCCCCTCCCTCTTGAGTTTGTCATGTTTTAAAAATCGAATGGATTGACAAGCACTTATTGTAAATCACTGGTGCAGCTACTCGTTGCTTTTTAAAAAAAAAAATGAAAACATACTTTTGCCATGGCAGAGGTCAATTTTAATGACTTTTATTAAGCAAGAGTAAATAGATGAACTGGGGAGGACCATCTTATAATTCCCCTTTTGGTGTCCCTTTTTATTCCTCACATTATCTCAGTCAGTTTTGTTTTTCTTCTGGTTGTTTTTAATTGAAAGCAACTTGTCTGGTTATATTGGATTGCTGATGGTGTTGTAGTAAAAAGATTTTTGTAAAGTGTGAATAAATAATGTATCACGTTTCCTTTCTTTGACATGAATTGTGTTGATGTGTGTATTATATCTAATAGTTTGTCATTTTCATTTTGCTTTTGTTTTGTAATACTCAAAACCAAATTTTTTGTAAAAATGTTGGCACACTGAATTATAGATTTATATTGTTGCTAACCTTCACTTCGAGATACTTTTGAGAAAAAAAATACTTCAATGAAATCATAGTCTCACAGAGAAATAAAGAGCTGTCATTTTGTCACCAAACAATTTCAACTTTGACCCTGAGCTTTATGTGGCATTTCTCCTTGTTTGAGAGCCAGTTAGTTTAAAGCATACAAATACGTTTGGGTTGTGGTAAGCATAGCAGACACTTTTTTTTGTTTGTTTTTTTTCTCTCCTGTTTTTCCTTTTCTTTGGTGTTTTCTTGCTATTGATCTCCAGAAGAAAGTTAAGGGTAGATGAGATGAGACTTCTTTTATATTAGCAAGTGTTCTTGTTCTCCTTCCTTGTGTTCTGTGCACTCTGAAAAAGTCACTTCTAATAAATTGTGCATGTTTAGATATTGTTGCCATCGCCATATCGTTGTTTAGAGGCATTTGTTTCCTTTGGGTCAAAGACAATGGTTTCAGGTGGTGTCTTGTGCACGACAAGCAAAAACAGCATAATGCTAATCATGTCAACATGCTCAACTTGGCAATAATGACTCACAGACACCCCCCCCCCCCCCCCCCCCCCCCCCCCATTTTCAGATTCACTTGAGCAGATGTTTCTGGCTTTACCATAGAAATTTTTCATTTCCTTTTTCTGTTTCATAGTCGACTTTTCTCTGTCAGTAGGGGTAGTAGTTCAATGGTCAGGATTGTGAATCAGCTGAGAGTCAATAAGTATTTAGGTAATGTCACTATATAATGCACTGGACCAACTCTTGTTTACCATTTATGGAATACCAGCATAACACTTGCACAATGTTTTAAAAAAAGAATGTTGCATATATAAATATATATAAATGAATATATATGGGAAAAGATTATAGATATTAAAAAAATCAAATAATGGCAGCTGTTTTTAAATCAATATTAAGTGTTGGGGATAAAAGCCAAATGGTAAACAAGGCGTTTTGGATTTCACTGTTTCTCCAGTTCTCTTGGTTCTCTAAGTAGTGGTGTTTATAACAGGGTCAGCTTGTTTCCTTTACACCCATGTATTTTTTTTCCTACTCGTGGTTAAATAAATTCTATATCTGTTTCAGTCTTGGTGTTGTTCATTCTTAGTTTTGTTTCAAATGTTAATGCACATCATATAGGCTACAGAAGTTCTTGGAGTTGATTTTTTTCAGTGTCCCACAAAAGTTATAAACTTACTTTTAATGGCCCGTTTTAACTATGCATCTACCACTGTTTGAATGAACGGGTAGCTGCGCCCCCAAACTCATGTTATTGGTTGAGCTTCCATTGCTATGTCTGCCTGGATGCACAAGCAATATTATTTTGGTAGTACACTGTCGTTAATGTTTGTGCAGTTTTAAGGGAAATCAACCTACAAGTGTATGTTACAGTTGACTCTGCAGCAGATAAGATGGTAAAATGACATATGTTTCTTAACCTGCTTTGTTTTTCCCCAGACTGCTAGTTTTGTCTGCCCTGATGTGGTTCACCCAGCAGATGGAGTACGTTTCACAGCACTGATCATAGATTTTTTTTTTTTTCCCTTCTCAGTTATGAACTCATCTTTTTTTTTTTTTTTCAATCTGTAAGCTTGGCAAGAATTCTTTATGAATGTATAAAAGCACAACCACGTGACACTATAGAGGAATGACAAAATTACCCTATGAGATTTCAAACTTTTGTGAGATTACAGTGTGTTTTTACCAGACACAGATGAATATGTATTATATTGTCTACAAACCCTCAAATTGACAGTCTGTATGAATGTGTAAACAGACATTTCCCTGCAGTTCCATTGTGATTTAATTCAATTACCATGGAGACAAACCCTCCTGCAAAACGATCATCACAGGGAGCATAAACAGTCAGTCTTGGTAGCAATGCGGCAAACATCTGCAGCACTGAGATGAATAAGTCATGTCAGTCATAATTTGTTTAAACTTTGTCAATAAGACAGCCAAGTGCTGCAAATTATGGATCACTGAGAAGCTGAGATACATAATCATAACCATATGCACAATGTGGAAAATATCAAAGCAGTATCTTCTCTTGACCTGTCTCTGGGACAGTAAGAAAAAAGAAACTCCAGACAGTTACCTGGATAAAAATGTTACACATTAAATATACAGATAGATAGAAAACGGACATATAGATTTATTATACAGGCGCATCTCAATAAATTGGAATGTCGTGGAAAAGTTTATTTATTTCAGTAATTCAACTCAAATTGCGAAACTCGTGTATTAAATAAATTCAATGCACACAGACTGAAGTAGTTTAAGTCTTTGGTTCTTTTAATTGTGATGATTTAGGCTCACATTTAATAAAAACCCACCAAATCACTATCTCAACAAATTAGAATATGGTGACATGCCAATCAGCTAATCAACTCAAAACACCTGCAAAGGTTTCCTGAGCCTTCAAAATGGTCTCTTAGTTTGGTTCACTAGGCTACACAATCATGGGGAAGACTGCTGATCTGACTGTTGCCCAGAAGACAATCATTGACTACGTTTACATGGACATCAGTAATCTAATTATTTACCTTATTCTGAATAAGACAATATTATGATTAAGGTGTTTACATGAGTCGCTTTTAGAATAATCTTTTCATGTTCCCGTTTTACATGTTACATAGATCGATTAATGGCATGCGTCATTACGTCACCACACGACGCCATCTGACGTCCCCTCAAGAATTTCACGTATAAACATATAGTTTGTCTTCGTGATGATGCCATATACAGTTTTGGGTGTTTCATTTTTCATTTTATGAAAGTTTCAAGTGCAGTTAATTATTTTCGTGCATACAGACGACGGCGGTGTTGAAGCTCTTTTATTTGCCGTCAAACGGTTGATCACTGCCGTGTGTGTGTCCTGTCGCAAAATGCGGCGAAAAGTCCTACACGACGGTAATAGTTTGATTCATTTAGTCATTTCATTTAGTCATTTGGCAGACACTTTTATCCAAAGCGACTTACAATTGGGGAATACATAAAGCGATTCATTTTGAAGAGGCAATCAGACAGAGGAAGTGCTCGTAACACCAAGTCTCAGTCATTGTTCAAATAAGTACAAGCTAGCAGGGGAAGGAGAGAAAGATAAAGGGAAAGATTAAGATTTTTTTTTTTTAAGGTGTTTTAAGGTTGACATGATTAAGGTGTTTACATGTCTGTACCGCACTTCAATAATGCGACTAAAATAGGAATACTCCACATGTCTTAATTCGATTTGTGTTTACTTCGATTATGACTTTAGCCGGATTAATGTAATCAAAAATCTCTGTTTACATGGTAGACTCTTAATCAGAGTATTGTCTTAATCGTATTAAAATCGGATTATTGATGTTCATGTAAATTTAGTCATTGACACCCTTCACAAGGAGGGTAAGCCACAAACATTCATTACCAAAGAAGCTGGCTGTTCACAGAGTGCTGTATCCAAGCATGTTAACACGAAGTTGAGTGGAAGGAAAAAGTGTGGAAGAAAAAGATGCACAACCAACCGAGAGAACCGCAGCCTTATGAGGTTAATCAAGCAAAATCGATTCAAGAATTTGGGTGAACTTCACAAGGAATGGACTGAGGCGGGGGTCAAGGCATCAAGAGCCACAACACACAGACGTGTCAAGGAATTTGGCTACAGTTGTCATATTCCTCTTGTTAAGCAACTCCTGAACCACAGACAATGTCAGAGGCGTCTTACCTGGGCTAAGGAGAAGAACAACTGGACTGTTGCACAGTGGTCCAAAGTCCTCTTTTCAGATGAGAGCAAGTGTTGTATTTCATTTGGAAACCAAGGTCCTAGAGTCTGGAGGAAGGGTGGAGAAGCTCATAGCCCAAGTTGCATGAAGTCCAGTGTTAAGTTTCCACACTCTGATGATTTGGGGTGCAATGTCATCTGCTGGTGTTGGTCCATTGTGTTTCTTGAAAACCAACGTCACTGCACCCGTTTACCAAGAAATTTTGGAGCACTTCATGCTTCCTTCTGCTGACCAGCTTTTTAAAGATGCTGATTTTTTTTCAGCAGGATTTGTCACCTGCCCACACTGCCAAAAGCACCAAAAGTTGGTTAAATGACCATGGTGTTGGTGTGCTTGACTGGCCAGCAAACTCACCAGACCTGAACCCCATAGAGAATGGGGTATTGTCAAGAGGAAAATGAGAAACAAGAGACCAAACAATGCAGATGAGCTGAAGGCCACTGTCAAAGAAACCTGGGCTTCCATACCACCTCAGCAGTGCCACAAACTGATCACCTCCATGCCACGCTGAATTGAGGCAGTAATTAAAGCAAAAGGAGCCCCTACCAAGTATTGAGTACATATACAGTAAATGAACATACTTTCCAGAAAGCCAACAATTCACTAAAAATGTTTTTTTTTATTGGTCTTATGAAGTATTCTAATTGGTTGAGCTAGTGAATTGGTGGGTTTTTGTTAAATGTGAACCTAAATCATCACAATTAAAAGAACCAAAGACTTAAACTACTTCAGTCTGTGTGCATTGATATTGATTTAATACACGATTTTCACAATTTGAGTTGAATTACTGAAATAAATGAACTTTTCCACGACATTCTAATTTATTGAGATGCACCTGTAGATAGATAGATAGATAGATAGAAAACAGACATTTATTAAAAAAGATGATAGATAGAAAACTGACAGATTTATTAAAGATAGATAGATAGAAAACAGACATAGATTTATTAAAGAAAGATAGATAGATAGAAAACAGACATTTATTAAAAAAAGATGATAGATAGAAAACTGACGGCATTCTCCTTCAGGATTTTCTGATAGAGTGCAGAATTCATGGTTCCATCAATTATGGCAAGTCATCCAGGTCCTGAAGCTGCAAAGCAGCCCCAGACCATCACACCACCACGACCACCATGTTTGACTGCTGGTATGATGTTCTTTTTATGAAATGCTATGTTGGTTTTACGTCAGATGTAACGGGACACAGAACTTCCAAAAAGTTTAGTCTCATCAGTCCACAGAATATTTGCCCGAAAATCTTGGGGATAATCAAGATATTTTTTGGCAAATGTGAGACGAGCCTTTATGTTCTTTTTGGTCAGCAGTGGCTTTTGCCTTGGAATGACGTTTTTGCCCAGTCTCTTTCTTATTGCTGAATCATGAACACTGACCTTAATTGAGGCAAGTGAGGCCTGCAGTTCTTTAGATGTTGTTCTGGGTTCTTTTATGACCTCCTGGATGAGTCGTCGTTGCACTCTTGTAGTAATTTTGGTAGGCCGGCCACTCCTGGGAAGTTTCACCACTGTTCCAAGTTTTCTCCATTTGTGGATAAAGGCTCTGATTGTGGTTCGCTGGTGTCCCAAAGCCTTAGGACTTTATAACCCTTTCCAAACTGATACGTCAACTATTTTGATTCTCATCTGTTCTTGAATTTCTTTAGATCGCGGCATGATGTGTTTCTCTTTAAGCATGCTTTACTTTGTCAGACATGGTTCTATTTAAGTGATTTCTTGTTTCAACAGGTCTGGCAATAATCAGGCTTGCGTGTGTCTAGTGAAATGTAACTCAGCTTTCTAAAATAATGTGTTTAATCACAGTTCTTTCATGATTTAACAGGAGGGGGCAATTCATTTTTCACGTAGGGCCAGGTAGTTTTGGACAGCTTTTTTCCCTTAATAAATGAAATCATCATTTAAAAACTGCATTTTGTATTTACTTGCATTATCTTTGTGTAATATAAAAATTAGTTTGATGATCTTAATCTTTTAAGTGTGACAAATATGCAAATAATAAAAAACAGGAGGGGGCAAAAACCTTTTCACGGCACGATACATAGATAGATAGATAGATAGATAGATAGAAAAAGGGTTTATTAAAAAACAGATAGATAGATAGAAAACAGACAGATAGATTTATTAAATACAGATGATAGATAGATATAACCCCAATTCCAGAGAAGTTGGGACGTTTTGTAAAATGCAATAAAATCAAGAATCTGTGTTTTTTTTCAGTCTCTTTAACTTTTATTTAATTGGCAAAAGTACAAAGAAAAGATTTCCAAAGTTTTCACTGACCAACGTAAGTGTATTTTGCAAATATGAACAAAAATTTAGTTTTTGACGGCTGCAACACGTTCCAAAAAAGTTGGGACAGAGGCTAAATAAAAGTGAAAAGGTTATAGAATATCCACGTTAAACTGTTTTGAAACAGTTCACAGTAAGCAGGTGAATTGATAATAGGTCAAGGTATCATGTTTGAGTATAAAAGGAGCATCTCAGTCTTTGCAAGCAAAGCTGGATCATGGCTCATCACTGTGCCAAATTTCACAAGAGAAGTGTCAAACAAATCAAAAATCACATTTTGCAATACAAAATTGCAAAGAATTTAGGTCTTTCACCAAGTACCATACATAACAGTGTGAAACGATTCAGGGAATCCAGAGAAATCACAGTACATGTAGGGCAAGGTAGGAAACCGCAGTTGAATGCGCTCGACCTTCGAGCCCACAGATGGCATTGCATAAGAAACCGTCATGCTGCGGTGTTAAATATATCCACATGGGCTCAGGAGTACTTCAGAAAACGTCTCCGGTTACTATCGTAACCTCAGTTCCCTGAGAGCGGGAACGAGACATCACGGAGAATTCTACGTTATGGGAACTCCTTCCTTCCAACCTTTCCTGAAGTCCTATTGGCTCACGCCAGTCAAATGACTGGCCAATTGTCGCGAAGTATGCACATCGCATGCAAATATTGACAAGCTGAGAGGCAGTATAAAATGCGGTGAACGCAACAATTACGTCAGAATCGGATACTGAACGCTGCTTAGCTGGTCGTGCAGCGAGCACGGCGACCTCCGTGATGTCTCGTTCCCGCTCTCAGGGAACCGAGGTTACGATAGTAACCGGAGACGTTCCCTCTCGAGCTTTCACGAGACATCACGGAGAATTCTCCGTTATGGGAACGATATTCAATCCCGCCGTGAGAGAGGCTACGAGCAGCCTGTACAAGTTGCACTCTAGCGAAGATAGAACACACACACAATTCCCACCAATAGCGACGCTTGAAGGTGGGCTTGCAGCTGATTGGTGGAGATAAGCCAATGAGCGTCTAAAGCCCAGGTATACGAAATTTGCATATCTGGTCAGTAATAACGTATGCTGCGCTGAGAAACAGGGCAGAAGCAAAAACAACAGCATTGTGAAAAGGCTGCACAGAGATAACTGTGTTAAACAGCAGTCAACACAAAACATGATGGTACACCAATAGAATATACATTGTATAACTGGAGCTGCACTGAGTACAGGGCAGACAACAACAACAATAGCATAAAGGGCTGCACAGAGTAATTACTGTGTGAGGCAGCAAACACATGAATAGAGGTAGCATAAACGTGAATAGTCACTCACCGACAGCACTTAGGAGGCCAAGGACTGACCGTCCAGCTTGTAAAACCTGGCAAGGTATTCTGAGAAGACCAGCCGGCTGCAAAGCATATTTCCTGAATAGACATACCTCTCAACCACGCACAGGAGGCGATAACCCTTGTTGAGTAGACCCTAATGTGAAAGGGGCATTCCAAACCTTGGCTCGTATAAGCAGCCGTGATAGCGTCCACAATCCAGTGGGAAGCCTCTGTTTTGATACGGCCCTTTGCACAACCACCGTAGCACACAAGATAGCTGGTCAGATTGCCGAAAGCTGGCCGAACGGTCGATGTAAATCCTCAAAGCCCTGACTGGGCACACCGAAATCTGAGCATTCGCATCACGTGAGGTCGATGACTCAGAAGACAGGGCAGACAGCGAAACAGTCTGCGTTCTGAAGGGGGTAGATAGTGATTTTAAGCACGTGATTCTCGGCCAGAGAGTGACGCCGCAGTCACCGGGTCCAAAGTGAATACAGTCGCTGTCCACAGAAAACGCATGTAAATCCCCTATGCGCTTAGCCGAAGCAAGGGCAAGAAGAAGTGCACTTTGAGAGTCCTTCATATCAACGGATGCTAAAGGCTCGAGTTGTAGCTGTGAAAGAGCTATTAACACCACCTCTAGGACCCAGGGCGGGACTGAAGGAGGGCGCGGGGGATGCAATCTACAAGAAAACTCACCACCAGCGCGTGCCTACCAATCGATTGCCCGCCCAGCGGGGAACGAAACGAGGCAATAGCGGCCACGTAGACTTTCAGTGTTGATAGTAAAGATCCACTATCCAGTCTGTACCGTAGAAAACGCAGAACATCCGACACGGAGCAAGCAGCCGGGTCGATATGAACATAACGGCACTATTTCACAAACACTCCCCATTTCAGAGCATACAAATACCTCGTAGAGGGTGTCCGCGCCTCCGAGAGCATGTCGAGCACACGAGAATGCAGGGCACTCAGCTCCTCTGATATCCCCGAAGCAACCACACATGAAGGCTCCACAACTCCGGGTTCGGGTGCCACCCCGAGCCGCTCATCTGAGATAGCAGATCCTTCCTGACGGGGATCGGCCAGGGCGATGCCACCAGCAGCTTTGTCTGGTCCGGGAACCAAAGCTGGTTCGGCCAGTTCGGGGCGATGAGTATCACCGAAGCACCTCTTTTTATATATATATATATATATATATATATATATATATATATATATATATATATACAGCCTGGCTGCTGGCCAGTGCGATGTCAGCGCGTCCCCCTTCAGCGGGGAGTGAGACAGGGAGAAGAACAGCAGGCAATGTGCATTCTCGAGCTCGTGGCGAACAGATCCACCTCCGCTGCCCCGTAGCGAGTCCAAATCATCCGAACCGACTCAGGGTGCAACCTCCACTCTCCTTGAGGAATCCCCTTCCTCGAAAGCATGTCCGCCCTGTGGTTCAGAAGACTGGGGATGTGCGCTGCTCTGATTGAGAGAAAGTGACGGTCCGCACATAGCAGGAGATTCGCTGCATGCTTGTTGGATCGTACGCCTCCTTGGTGATTTATGTACGAAACCACAGACATGTTGTCGGTGCGAATCAATACATGCTGCTGTTCCAGCTGCGGCCGAAAATCCTTAGAGCTAAGAACACTGCTTCCAGCTCCAAGCGGTTTATGTGCCAACGGCTCTGAGGTTCTGACCACAGCCCTAAGTCTGCATGCCCTCGCACACTGCTCACCGGCCTCCAGTCTATGCGTCAGTCGTGACCACGACACGTGACGTCACCAAGCCCAGGGGAACACCCGGCTGAAGAGACTTTAGCGGCACGGCCTCAGAGCTTCGATGCAGCCGCGGGGGACCACGATGCGCAAACGGCCCGAAGTCCACGCCGTCCAAGTGACTCGAGATTTCAGCCAAAACTGCAGCGTGTATTTATGTGTAGTAAACTGTCCAGTTTGAAAAGGCACAGGGAAGACAAACTGCCGAGCGTGCATCTCCACTGCTTTTAGTCGAAGCACACTCCCAGAAACGTTAGACTGACTCGGGGCAAGAATGCTCTTACGCATATTCACGCATAGCCTCAAGAACTCCAAGTGACGAAGCAGTTTGTCTATATGGCTGGCTGGCGTGTCCCGTGACTGAGCTAATATCAGTCAGTCATCTAAATAATTGAGAACGCGCATTCCGCTCGCTCTGAGGGGATGGGAGGAGCTGCGTCCATGCACTTCGAGAAAGTGCGCGGGGGCCAAAGCCAGCCCAAACAGGAGAACAGGGTACTGGTACGCTATGCCCTCGAGAGCAAACCTCAGAAAGCATCTGTGATGCGGTGCTATCTGAGTGTGAAAGTACGCGTCATTTAAATCCACGGACGCTACCAGTCCCCGGGCGAATTTGCGCCAGGATCTGTTCCAGCGATATCATTCTGAACGGACGCTTGCAGAGCGCTCTGTTGATGGGCCTGAGATCTAGAATCGAGCGGAGTCCTCCATCCCTCTTGGCCACCACAAAATAGCGGCTGTAAAAGCTACTTTCCAGCTCGCTCGCCGGGATTCGTTCTATCGCTCCTTTTTCGAGCAGGTTGCATAGCTCTTGTCTCAGGACCAGGGCATTTCGAGGCAATGTTAGAGACTGCACCACGCCGTTGGAACAGGGTGGTCTGCATCTGAATTGAGGGGCGTACCCACGCTCTATCACGCCGAGTAACCAGCGTGAGATTCTCGGAATAGTTTTCCCATGCGCTCAAGAACTGACATAGCGGCTTTAGCGGCTTGGTCGTTGGATGCGCTGGCGAGTGCTGGGCAGCTATAACCCACATGAGCAGTGGCTCTGTACCGCTCTGAGGCGGGGCGAGTGGCGCTGTATTGACTGAGTGAGGAGGAAAGAGCTCTTTTGCGCAAATATATGCACTTTAATGAACATACACTATCACACAAATTTGAACAATTTGAGACAGCTTGCGGGCTCTTCCCGGGCCTCTTTACACTTTTCCCCGCACATCCGGGAGCGGTCGCGGGTCACTGTGTCCCTACACTGCAATGAGCCGTGCGCCAAAGAAGACCTCGATCTCACGGTCTGCTGCTTTTTAACCGGTGACGGCGGCAGACGACTGTGAGCGGCGCCCGATCTTTGTGCAGAGATGCATCAGCACCTGTCACTACGGACTGTGACTATGCTATACGACCTAGTTGAACACCACTTCGTAGGGGCGTGAACAACTGACATAATAGTCCAGCGAAATCTTGAAGGCTGATAGGGTGCACGCCGGGGCATCAGGTGACTCCTCGCCTTCATGTGCTTTTCTGCGCAGGGGCATCAGGTGACTCCCCGCCTTCGTGTGCTTTTCCGCGCAGGGGCACCAGGTGACTAATCGCCTTCGCGCGCTTTTCTGCACAGGGGCATCAGGTGACTCCTCGCCTTCGCGCGCTTTTCCGCGCAGGGGCATCAGGTGACTCCTCGCTTTTGCGCGCCGTTTCATAATATGACTCACTGCCGCTCTGAGGCGGGGGCCGCTTCACAACTGGTGAGTGGGTGAGCAACTGAAGCAGGGGCTCCATGTCACCTTGAATGAGTGAGAGAGCGGAGTCCTCTACACACGGCAGCCGCTGATGTGAGGCTGGTATCGTGTGAATAAAAGATCAGTGTCTTCCAAACACGGCAGCCGCTGATGTGGGGCTGGTATCGTGCGAATAAGAGAGCAGTGTCTTCCAAACACGGCAGCCGCTGATGTGGGGCTGGTATCATGTGAATGAGAGAGTGTCCTCTACACACGGCAGACCGCTGTGGGGGGGCTGGTATCGTGTGAATAAGAGAGCAGTGTCTTCCAAACACGGCAGCCGCTGATGAGGGGCTGGTATCGTGTGAATGAGTGAGGAGCCAAGTGATTGTGCTTTGTACACGGCAGAATGCCGCTCTAAGGCGGGGGGCTGCATGCTTAGACAGTGGGCCGTGCGGCATCTGCGGCGACATAGGAACCCTTAGCTCCGGTATCTGCACTCGGCTCTCCGCTCCGCCATGGAAGGGGGAACGTGAGAAGCCGGGCTGATGTCCTGTCCTGCAGGTTCGATGGGTGAGAGGAATGCGGACATTTAGTCGGCATGAGCTCATCACCAGAGTCCAGGTCCACCGCTGATCGAGGGCAGACGGACTCATTTTAAGAAAAACATCATACTCACCTGAACGCAAGAGACCGCCCTCTGATGAGCGAACCTCAACTGTGAGCTGTAATAGTTTATAAGCCATAAATCTAGGTTGTTCAGCAAAGTGAAGGAGAAGATTCTGACGTAATTGTTGCGTGCACCGCATTTTATACTGCTTCTCAGCTTGTCAGTATTTGCATGCGATGTGCATACTTTGCGACAATTGGCCAGTCATTTGACTGGCGTGAGCCAATAGGACTTCAGGAAAGGTTGGAAGGAAGGAGTTCCCATAATGGAGAATTCTCCGTGATGTCTCGTGAAAGCTCGAGAGGGAACCACTGTAATTTACCACAGTCGGCTGCTGCATCAAGAAATTCAACTTGAATATCTGTTACTCTACAACCCGAATTCCGGAAATGTTGGGACATTTTTTAAATTTGAATAAAATTAAAACTAAAATAATTTTAAACCACATGAGCCAATATTTTATTCACAATAGAACATAGATAACATAACAAATGTTTAAGCTGAGAAATTTTACAATTCTATGCACAAAATGAGCTCATTTCAAATTTGATACCTGCTAAAGGTCTCAAAATAGTTGGGACGGGGGCATGTTTACCATGGTGTAGCATCTCCTCTTCTTTTCAAAACAGTTTAAAGACGTCTGAGCATCAAGGTTATGCGTTTCTGGAGTTTTGGTGTTGGAATTTGGTCCCATTCTTGTCTGATAAAGGTTTCCAGCTGCTGAAGAGTTCATGGTCGTCTTTGATGTATTTTTCGTTTAATGATGCACCAAATGTTCTCTATAAGTGAAAGATTTGGACTGCAGGCAGGCCAATTCAGCACCAGGACTCTTCTACTACGAAGCCATGTTGTTGTAATAGCTGCAGTATGTGGTTTTGCATTGTCCTGCTGAAATACACAAGGCCTTCCCTGAAATAGACGTCGTCTGGAGGGGAGCATGTGTTGCTCTAAAACGTTTATATACCTTTCAGCATTTATAGTGCCTTCCAAAACATGCAAGCTGCCCATACCGTATGCACTTTTGCACCCCCATACCATCAGAGATGCTGGCTTTTGAACTGAACGCTGATGACACGCTGGAAGGTCTCCCTCCTCTCTAGCCTGGAGGACACGGCGTCCGTGATTTCCAACAAGAATGTCAAATTTGGACTCATCTGAACATAGAACACTTTTCCACTTTGAAACAGTCCATATTAAATGAGTCTTGGCCCACAGGACATGACGGTGCTTCTGGACCATGTTCACATATGGCTTCCTTTTTGCATGATAGAGCTTTAGTTGGCATCTGCAGATGGCATGGCGGATTGTGTTTACCGACAGTGGTTTCTGGAAGTATTCCTGGGCCCATTTAGTAATGTCAACGACAGAATCATGTCGATGAGTGATGCAGTGTCGTCTGAGGGCCCGAAGACCACGGGCATCCAACAAAGGTCTTCGGCCTTGTCCCTTAAGCACAGAGATTTCTCCAGTTTCTCTGAATCTTTTGATGATGTTATGCACTGTAGATGATGAGATTTGCAAAGCCTTTGCAATTTGACATTGAGGAACGTTGTTTTTAAAGTATTCCACAATTCTTTCACAGATTGGAGAGCCTCTGCCCATCTTTACTTCAAAGAGACTCTGCCTCTCTAAGACATCCCTTTTATAGCTAATCATGTTACAGACCTGATGTCAGTTAACTTAATTAGTTGCTAGATGTACTCCCAGCTGAATCTTTTCAAAATGTCTTGCTTTTCAGCCCTTTGTTGCCCCCGTGCCAACTTTTTGAGACCTGTAGCAGGCATTAAATTAGAAATTAGCTCATTTAGTGGATAAAAGTGTAACATTTCTCCATTTAAACATTGGTTATGTTCTCTATATTCTATTGTGAATAAAATATTAGCTCATGTGATTTGAAAGTCTTAGTCTTAGTTTTCATTTTATTCAAATTTTAAAAACGTCCCAACATTTCCGGAATTCGGGTTGTAGGTGAAAGCTATACATCAATTCTGTGCAGCGATGCTGCCAGGTTCTCTGGGCCAGAGCTCATCTCAGATAGTCAAAAAGACAGTGAAAATGTGTGCTGTACTCAGATGAGTCCACATTTCAATTCCGGGAAAAATGGATTTTGAGTTCTCAGTCCCAAAGACCAAAGGGACCATCCAGACTTTCATTAGCGACAGAAGCAAAAGCAAATGTCTGTCATGGTTTGGGGGTGCAGAAGAGCAGACGGTATGGGTGACTGGAATATGTGCGGAGGTACCATTGACATGGAGGCATATACTGCCATCTGTACAGAGACATACAGTCGTGGTCAGAATTATTGGCACCCTTGGTAAATATGATCAAAGAAGGCTCTGAAAATAAACCTGCATTATTAATCCTTTTGATCTTTTATTTAAAAAAAAATAAAAAAATCTAACCTTTCATTGAACTAAAACAATTGAAAATGCGGGAAAATCTCATTATGAAATACATGTTTCTCTTAAATACACGTTGGACACAATTATCGGTACCCCTAGAAATTCTTATGAGTAAAATAAGATATTCATATTTACAATTTTGAGCACTCCAGGGGGATTATGAACATGAAATTATCCAGCCATGGCTTCCTGTTTCACAGAAATATAAATAGGAGGGAAAACAAAGTCCAAATTCCCTTAATCATCCATCCAGGCCTGGCGCCAGGACGCTCGACTTGGGGGGGCCGAATCGCACGTTTGGGGGGGGGTCCATTATTTCGGTAACACTTTACAATAATTCACTAACACTTAACATTAAGTAAGGAACAATTGATGACGGGCCGTTGAATTATTAGAAATATAATGCACACCACCTCGGGTGTGCATTATTTTCTAATAATTCAACGGCCCATCATCAATTGATGCACACCACCTCGGGTGTGCATTATTTTCTAATAATTCAACGGACCGAAGTCAATTATTCCTGCTTATACTACGTGTACTGTCCTCTAATTGGTGTTCTTAACCAATTTTAGACAGCCAGCCAAACTCCCTTCATGAATAACGTAAGAGTCAGGATATAGCTTTTAGCTCCGTTTAATAAGAGACTGCATGTAGACATGAACAAAGGAGTGAAACTGAAAATAAACAAAAAATACACTAAGATGAAATTGTAGCTTGTACAATAATAACATAACTAAATTACAACTAAATAGATTATCTGGGTAAACGACCAGTAATGAATTAAACAGATTTTATGATTTTTAAATCAACATGAATTTGCCACAAATCTATTGGTAGAAATACTGTAACATAGAAATTATAAATCACTTACAGGCAGTTCTTGCTAATGAGAATTCGGAATGCAACAAAGGATTATTGCAGCTGGAACGATCTTCACCATGCCCTTAGATTAGATTCGTAAAATAACTTCCTGGTCCAGGCTGCAATACTATAATTGACCGCTAGAGGTCCTAATTACTCTAACAAGATAATACCCAAAGGGCAGAACACTCCCCGCTTGGTGTTTATGACACCACTGTCCATGTTGCTACAATTTAGCATAAACCTTTAATCCGTTGAGGGTAAAAGTAGGACGACCTCTGTAATAGGCCTTGTAAAGGTCTTTGGAGTACCTTGTGCAGTGGTCCTTAGATTAACCGTTCGTACTTTTCCATCTTGGCTATGCATAGCAGAAGTCACCACTGCCATTGGCCACGTATTACGAGCAGCTTGGTTATCCTTCAATAAGACGATGTCGCCTTCTTGCAAATTGCGACGAATTTCATTCCACTTCCTGCGACTCTGGAGGGTTGGTAGGTACTCCCTTTTCCATCTGAGCCAGAACTCATCAGCAAGGGCCTGTACTTGTCTCCACTGATTGAGAAGAAGGTCCCTGTCATTAAACTCCCCTGGTGGAGATGTGACTGCCCCTTTCTGAGTAAGCAGCATTGCTGGAGTCAAGATAAATGGAGACTGTGGGTCGGTTGATACAGGAATGAGAGGTCTAGCGTTAATGATGGCTGAAACTTCGGCCATAAGTGTGCACAAGACTTCATGGGAGAAAGGAGCATGCTCTCTCAGTAAGATGCAATCCAGGATTCTGCGGGCCACTCCAATCATACGTTCCCAAGAACCTCCTCTGTGCGAAGAATGAGGAGGATTGAACTCCCAGGAACAGTTCTGCTCACCCAAATATCTGAGAATCCTTTCTTCCTGTTGCAACTTGCTCAGCCCTAGCTCTTTGCTCGCTCCCACAAAGTTTGTGCCACAATCGGACCTTAGCTGCTTTGCGGGTCCTCGTATGGCAAAGAATCGTCTCAATGCGTTGATGCAGCTGGAAGTATCCATTGATTCGATGACCTCAATGTGCACCGCTCTTACGCTCATGCAAGTGAACAATATAGCCCAACGCTTACTCTCAGCATGTCCACCTCTAGTACGCCTCGCTCTGACCATCCAAGGTCCAAAAACGTCCAATCCAACGTAGGTAAATGGGGGATCTATGTTTAGGCGCTCAGGTGGTAAGTCTGCCATAACTTGTTCCTCCATTTTCCCGCGGAGCTTACGACAGGTCACACAATGGTGTAAGACTGAACTAATCAGCCTTTTCCCTCCTATAATCCAGAACCCAGCCATTCTCAAGGCTCCCTCTGTAAAATGACGCCCTTGATGTTCTACTTTCTCATGGTAGTGACGCACTAACAGAATGGAGACGTGGTTGTGCTTATGTAGAATCAATGGGTTCTTTTCTTTGGACCTTAATGGAGAGTTTTTCAATCTTCCTCCAATTTGGATCAGGCCTTCATTGAGAATGGGATCGAGTTTTAAGAGAGGGCTGTTTTTTGAAAGGGCTTTCCCTTCAGAAGGGTTGCGTATTCCATAGGAAAGCTCTCTGTTGAGCTGCTTTCAAAATTGAATTCCGGGCTAGTGAATGCTCTTGTGGGGGTCGAGGTTTACTACACTGATGCCACCCTCCGTGCTCTCCACAACCATTCTTGGATTTGATTGTCTGAGCAATGTGGATCAAAAGGGCAATAGCCCTTACAAGAGTTTTCCACGTAGAGAATCTCTTGAATCTTTCTGTCCCTAAACCATTAAGTCCAATTTGAGTGCAACAGCTAAGGATGTCATGCCTTACCTCGATGTCGTGTTCTGGACAGACAAGTTCATAGGATTCCTGCTCCTCCTGCAAGAATGTGTAAGGTTTGGAAAGGAACAGTGGTCCCTTGAGCCATGCCAAATCATTGAGTTGAGATGCGGCAACTCCTCTAGAGGCATGGTCAGCTGGGTTGAGCTCGGTCGGGACATAAAACCATTGTTCTGGCCTTGAAGATTGGTGAATTCGTAGAACCCTGTTATGCACATACACATAAAAACGCTTTGTCTCGTTGTGTATGTACCCTAAGACTACTTTGCTATCGCAGTAGAATCTTATGGCATCCAGTCTAAGATCTATCTCATGCCGAATCAGGTCAGCAATCTCGACCGCCAATACTGCCGCACAGAGTTCGAGATGTGGAATAGTTGGTTTGTGTTGTGGTGCTAATTTGGCTTTACCTAAGACAAATCCGACATTGCTATTTCCATCACTGTCAATGGCCCTGAGGTAAGCCACTGCACTGATTGCTTTAATGGAGGCGTCAGAAAAGACACACAACTCTACAAGCTTGGCCTCCGAGAGGGAAACTGAAATGTAAGTTCGAGGAATATGCAGTTGCTTTAGGTCCTGCAGAGAGTCTCGCCATGTTTCCCATTCTTTCCTTCTTTCTTCGGGAAGTAAAGCATCCCAGTCAGAGGTGTAGTTCGAGAGCTCCCGCAGTAGGGCTCGGCCTTGTACCGTGACTGGAGAGACCATGCCAAGTGGATCAAAGATGCTGTTCACAGTGGACAGCACACCACGTTTAGTGAATGGTTTATTGACAGATGACACCTCATAGGTGAAAGTGTCACCTGCTATTTCCCAACACAACCCAAGGGTCCGCTGTATAGGAGGAACCGCACCACTAAGGTCTAAGTCTTTTACAGTCTTAGCATGTTCTTCTTGAGGAAAGGCTTGCATGACAACTGAGCTGTTTGAAGCAATCTTATGCAAACGAAGGTTCGATTCAGCTAAGGATGCTCGTGTTCTTTGGAGGAGACTGATTGCCTGATCGTCAGTAGATAGGGATACGAGTCCGTCATCCACGTAGAAGTGTCTTTCCACAAACTGTTTAGTATCTGAACCATGTACTTTTTCACCCTTGCCAGCAGCTTGCCTTAGCCCATAAATGGCAACTGCCGGGGAAGGGCTATTGCCGAACACATGTACCTTCATGCGGTACTCTATAACATCCTTTGTTGGGTCACTGTCTCTGAACCAGAGGAACCTAAGAAAGTTACGATGGTCCTCTCTGACTTTGAAACAATGGAACATTTGTTGGATGTCGGCTGTGATGGCTATGGGTTCCTTACGGAATCGAAGAAGGACTCCCAACAAGTTATTGTTCAGATCAGGGCCCGTCAACAAGACGTTGTTGAGGGAGATGCCATGATGTTAGGCGCTAGAGTCGAAAACCACCCTGATTTGGTCTGGCTTTTTTGGGTGGTAAACTGCAAAGATTGGCAAGAACCAACACTCCTCTCCCTCCTTTAGTGGTGGTGCAGGTTCAGCATGGTCATTCTCCAGAATTTTCTTCATGAAAGCGACAAACTGTTTTTCCATCTCTGGTTTCTTTTTAAAGGTACGTTGCAGAGAATGGAATCTATTAAGAGCTTGTTCACGATTGCTGGGAAGTACTTGTCTTGGCACTTTGAAGGGCAATGGGGCAACCCAACTGTTTCCTTCATCACAGTAAACCTCAGAATCCATGATCTTTAAGAATGCTGTGTCCTCAATGGATGGGGCAAGTTCATTGTCGTTCTCAGTCGTTTGGAACACATCACAACCGAGACTGTTTTCTGAGGTTCTGTACATGCTTGTTTTTGCATGCTCCCAAGATAACACCCCTCGGCTCCCCGCTGTTAGGAGCTTCCTCTTTTAGATTCATGTAGCTGGTGCAAGGTGAAAGGTAAGTAGTGCGGCCATTCTCTAGTATATTGGTCCTGAAGGTGCTCACACTAGGTATATGGGCGTTACCCAAACATACCTCCCCGACTACAACCCATCCTAAGTCTAACTTTTGGGCAAAGGGTGCGTCATGTGGGCCATTAATTTGTTGTCTGACCTTGTGCACCCTTATAATATCTCTCCCTAGTAGGAGAAGTATCTGGGCCTTGGGGTCGAGTTTGGGAATTTCGCATGAAATTGACTTCAAGTGAGAGTGGTTCAAGGCTACACTCGGGGTAGGAATTTCAGATCTGCTGGCGAGTATTTGATTGCACTCTATGAGCGGTGGTAGAGCAAAGGAAGCCCCTCCTGCAGCTGGTGAGATCACAAAACCTTCAGCTTTCCTGGCAGATATATTCGTAACCCCAGCACATGTCCGGAGGGAATAAGAAGAAGGTTCGTTGTCAATGCCAAACAATTAAAAAAAATCAGATTTGTCCAAGGAGCGATTGCTCTGATCGTCGAGTACAGCGTACATTTTGACAACTTTCTCTGGCTGGTTCCGAGGGAACACACGCACTAAACATATCTTAGAGCATGATTTCCCTGGTTGCCCCTTGCCACAGATCTGAGTACAGTGAGACGTTACTGTTGATGTTGACAATTCATTGTCATCTCCTTCTGCTGCATGGCTCTCTTGGGGTGTAGGAGACTTAGGCACTTGAGAAGATGGGCCTGGGTGCATGACTGAGACATGGAGTTTACTTTCACATTCATTACACATGACAGCTACCTTGCAATCTTTGGCCAAATGAGTAGTGGATGTGCAACACTTGTAGCATATCCCATTTTCACGGAGGAAAGATTTTCTCTCCTCAATAGGTTTGGCTCTAAAGACACAACACCTTTTCAAAGGGTGTGGTCTGTTGTGTATTGGGCAGTACTTTTCTAGATTTTCTACTCTCCTGTCCCTAACAACATCTGTTTTGTGAGCTGACAATGAAACTCTTGTCATCCTGGGAATTGGTCTTTCCTTTGCGTGGATCTCGCTGGAACGAATAAGCAAAAAACTGGGATCATTCCTGATACGTGCCTCGTAGCAAATGAACTCAGCAAAGAATGAGAAAGGGTGAAAAAGCCCTTTGTGATCTGCTTTAAACTTGGATCCTTGGGCTACCCATTTTTCTTGAAGAGTATGCGGGAGCTTTGCTACTATAGGACTGATGCCTCGAGAGGTATCCAAAAAGGCCAAGCCGGGCAAGTATCCATCTTGCTTCGCCGATAAGATCTCCATGAGAAGGTCTCCAAGTTCCCTTAGTCTCGCAGAGTCGTTGTTGGAAATTTTAGTAAACATGTCCAGTTTCTTGAACAGCGCATCTTCGATTACCTCTGGTGAAGCATAACACTCGACCAGCCTGTCCCAGGCTTTCCTAAGAGCAATCTGAGGATTGTTAACATGCATGAGACGTATTCTGTTGACAAAATGGCCTGATTCCTTTCCTAGCCACTTAGTTAAAAGGTCCAACTCCTCACTAGGCGATATGTCAAGATCTTTTGTAGCATTTAAAAATGAGGACTGCCACGCTCTGAAACTTTCAGGCCTGTCGTTGAACTGACTGAGCCCTGTAGTCACCAATTCACGACGTGCCAGAAACTTAACAAACTCTGCCATAGGAGAGTCTTTGATTGATTCAGCCTGGGAAGCATAGTGCAGAGGAGCATAAGGTTGAGCTGTGGCATTCAAACTGATGCGAGCGCCTGACTGAGGATGTGACCACTGTTGGTTATTAGTTTCTGGGGCGTTAGGGCTTGTTTTCAGTGGTGAAAAGTAAGAATCAGACAAGGCCATGCATTCTTCTGAAGATTTAACCTGGATTTGTGGATGAGGTTTAAGTGACGAGGATTCAAGTAGCTTGTCCCATGTAACTAAGCTTTCCTCTTGCTTTACAGGTACAAAGTCATCACAGCGTGAATAATTTTTTAACTCCGCTTGCTGTGTAACGTAGTCACTTGTACGCTGCATACATTCTTCCTTCAATGATTTTTTAGCACTTTTGTCATCTGGTACATTTGACTGTTCCTCAGCTGCCTCTAATATATCTGCCTGTGCTACAGCTGCTGCTGCCTCTCTCTGCAGAGTTAGAGCACTCAATTCAGCGTCAAGTCTAGCCTTTTCAAGGAGTGCTCTAGCTTCCCTCTCTGCTTGCTCAATCTTTAACTTGGCTTCTTTTTCCGCAAAGGATGCACGGATGCGAGCTGCTTCTGCTCTCGCACGGGCCCTTGCCGCTGCGCTGGCTGTTGATACTGATGTGTGACTGCTACCAGCACTCCTCTGAGATGCTCTGTCGCCATCCTTATTTTCGTCCATGGTGCTTGTTACTGGCACATAATCGACGTCCTAATTCTCTGACCAAAATGCCTTTTCACTGTACTGTCCTCTAATTGGTGTTCTTAACCAATTTTAGACAGCCAGCCAAACTCCCTTCATGAATAACGTAAGAGTCAGGATATAGCTTTTAGCTCCGTTTAATAGAGACTGCATGTAGACATGAACAAAGGAGTGAAACTGAAAATAAACACAAAAAATACACTAAGATGAAATTGTAGCTTGTACAATAATAACATAACTAAATTACAACTAAATAGATTATCTGGGTAAACGACCAGTAATGAATTAAACAGATTTTATGATTTTTAAATCAACATGAATTTGCCACAAATCTATTGGTAGAAATACTGTAACATAGAAATTATAAATCACTTACAGGCAGTTCTTGCTAATGAGAATTCGGAACGCAACAAAGGATTATTGCAGCTGGAACGATCTTCACCATGCCCTTAGATTAGATTCGTAAAATAACTTCCTGGTCCAGGCTGCAATACTATAATTGACCGCTAGAGGTCCTAATTACTCTAACAAGATAATACCCAAAGGGCAGAACACTACGGTTGCCACACTTCAAGACATTGATCAGATGATATATTTCAAGGCATTTGTCTGGTTTTTCTACTTAAATCGCTATTGTGAGTAGGATTATTTCTTCCACATTTCATCCAACGCCTCCCTTGCTAATTCCAAAATGTCATTTTAAACCGTAACGGAGGCTTGAGCCGTTGATAGCAGACTAATGCAGTCAGATGCAGTTAATACAGTTAATAACTAAGTTATGAGAGGAGAGAGAGAGGGAGATTACCTCTGTGAGTATGTGCGTCTCTCAAAAGTGTTCGGCAGCAATGTCTATAGTTATAGTGAAACTTAAAAGTTAATTTTCTTCACGAACAGTGCCGTTGTTGTTACCTCGCTTGTGAGAAGTCATGTATTTTTTAAGTTGTTAAACTATGTTACTGATAAAATCCTCAGAGTAGTGCTAACAACATTAGCACTTATGTTAACGTGTGTGCAAACTGTCTGTAAGGGAGAGAGAGAGTTTGTGCTTTCTGTACATAATAAAAAGTAATTTCGTGGCAAAATCATGGATATGATCTGTCGTTTTTATCCTTTTGTTTGCTATATTTATTTATTTGGCCAGTGTCGTTGTGGGTTTTGGTTCTTTTGCGGTTTTAGGCTGTAAGGACCTTTGAAATAACGCAAATCATTTGGCGAAGTGATATGGTCATGTAATGCGGTCAAGAGTAATGCGGCCTGGAACTACGTTTGCCGTGCGTTTCCTTGAAAATAATTGCACACCTTAGAACATTCGTCAGCCAATCAGAATCAAGCATTCAACGGCCCCGTAGTATAAAAATACTTAACAGTTTCCTTACCTAAATCCTGCCTTTGGACCAAGCTCGGTTGCAGAATCATATCACTCTGTGCTTCTGAAATTATTATATTGATCTATATAGTGTAGTTAGCTATCTCTGTGTCGTACGTGGTCGCTTGTCAAGCATGAAAAACACACGTTTTATTTAAATTCTGAATATATTATCATATACAGCATGCAAAGAGCGCTCCCTTTTAATTTATTAAAAACTGTAACTCATTCATCATGATCTTACAAAGTTCCGTTCTAACCAATGAATGTGACCACACAGTGAAACTTTTTTTTTTTAATGAAGTTACGAGCTTGATAGAACCAAAGACTATAGAACTCGGCGCTGGACAAAAAGAGGTGAGTGCGTGGATTCCAACCTGAACACCTCTGATTGGCCATTGCGTTGTAGAAATCAACAAACATGTCTTCGATTGGCTACTTTGCTCCCCTCTGCGAAAATGCATTGTAAAATCATTTGACGCTTTCCAAAGCAGATACACTGGATTGTTTGCCAAATCTATTTCGTTATTATGCTATTATTACGAAGAAAACAGATCCTAGACCAGGAGTTATGGGCAGCTTTTCCATCTAAAAGCAATCAGTTAGACTATTTTACACTATGAGTTAGACTATTACACACGCTAAACTAAAATCTGGCCGTCCCTCTCGGTCGGGAGGGGGGGCACATGGATGTCGGGGGGGGTCAATGGGGATGGCCTGCATCCATCACAATAAGAAAAGCCAAAGAATATATTTCTGATGTGCAGCAAAAGATAATTGAGCTTAACACATTTGTGAAGTGGCTTTAAGACAAGAGCTAGTGCAGTGAAAATTCTCATTTCCACCATCAGGGCAATAATTAAGAATTTCCAATCAACAGAAAATGTTATGAATCTGCCTGGAGGAGGACATGTGTCTATATCGTCCTAATGCATGGTGAGGAGGATAATTTGAGTGGCCAAAAACTCTTCAAGGACCACAGCTGGAGAATTGTAGAGAAAGATTGAGTTTCTGGGTCAGAAAACCTTAAAAAAATTGTCAAACAGCCCCTACATCACCACATGTTGTATGGGAGGGTTTCAAGAAAAATTCTTCTCACTCATCCAAAAACAATCTCCAGCATATTCAGTTGTCAGACACGACAGGAAATTCAAATGGGACTGGCTTCTTTGGTCAGATGAAACTAAAAAATGAGCTTTTTAGCAGCAAACACTCAAGATGGGTTTGGTGCACACAGGGATAAACAAGTACCCATGTGTACAATGAAATATACTGCTGTATTTTTAATGTTGTGGGCCTATATTTCTGCTGGAGGTCCTGGACATCTTGTTTAGATACATGGCATCATGGATTCTATCAAATACCAACAGATAAAAAATCAACTAATGTCTGACTCTGATAGAAATCTTATAATGGGCCATGTTTGGATCTTCCAACCGGACAATAATCAAAACACAAACCTCAAAAACAACACAAAAATGGGTCACTGGGCACAAAACCAAGCTTCTGCTATGGCCATTCAGTCCTCTGACCTGAACCCTGTAGAAAACAAGTGAGGTGAACTGAAGAGAAGAAGCACCGTCATGGAGCTGTGAATCTGAAGGATCTGGAGTGATTCTGGATGAAGGAATGGTCTCTGATCTCTTGTCAGGTGTTCTCTAACCTCATCAGGCATTATAGGAGAAAATTTAGAGCTGTTAAACTGGCAAATGGAGGTTTCAAAAAGTATTGAATAAAAGGGTGCCGTTAATTGTGGCCAATGTGTATTAGAGAAAAACATTTATTTCATAATGATATTTCCTCCCATTTTAAATTCTTATTCTCCAATGAAAGGTTAGATTTTTGTGAATATTTTAAATAAAAGATCAAAAGGATTAACAATGCAGATACATTTTTCACAGCCTTCTTTGATCATATTTACCAAGGGTGCCAGTAATTCTGACCACGACTTTCCATGGGAAGTCCATGGTTATTATATCAAGACAATGCCAGGTCTCGTTCTGCATGTGCTACAACAGTGTGGTTTCGTAGACAGAGTGAATGCGCTAGACTGGCCAGCAGATCTGTCTCCTATTGAAAATGTATGGCTCATCATGAAAAAGAGAATCAGACAACAACAATCACAGACTGCTGAGCATCTGAAGCCTTGTATCAAGCCAGATTGGACAAAAATTTTGCTTGAACTTTAACAATTAGTATCCTCAATTCCTAAACAATTAAACATTGTAATTAAAAGGACACAGTGTTAAACATGCTTCTGTACCAACTTTAGATAGATAGATAGATAGATAGATAGATAGATAGATAGATAGATAGATTTTGATTGAGTGTTCAGCTGATGGTGTTTCTCAGCACATAGAATCCACAATAGACTGTTATAATGTCACTATGTAATTTTGCTGCCTTAAAGCTGAAGTTGTTTACAGGTTGGGTTTATCCTTGGATAGACTTCATTAGTTTTGAAGTTTCATTTCAAGGTTTGGGCCATAGGGAATCTTTCTAAATTCTCTCTGCAAGCCTGTATCTTGGTTATAACGACCCAAAGCAATGATCGCTGCTAAAAAAACTTTTTCAGACACAATCTCTTGGGACGGCCACTTTTCGAGGTATGATCGCTTTAGAATTCGCTTGGCTTTACACTGAGGGCCTTAATGCTGATCCTAAAAGCACATTTTAAATTATCTGGTCCGATGCCAGCAGAGTAATTTTTACCAAATACACGTCCATGCCTGGGCCTGTCTATCCCAAGGAGGTCTATAATTCCTAATTTTATCAGGTTTTGTGACTCTAATGATACAGTGAGCTCCATCTGCTTCTTCGGCCCTATACTATTAGGAAAAAAAATTACTCATATTAATATTAGGCCTATCAGTCTGATAGGTTTAGTGGATATGCTACAGAACCATCAATACTTTGATCAGCAGTCCTATGATGTTTTAACAAAAAGCAAAGTTAATTAAAGGCCAATTTCAACTACAGTAAATGCAGTTGATTCACTAAGCTAACACTTCTTTGAGCACATAAGGTAATAATTCAAGTCTCACTTAATTAAACGTGGTGTAAGCTAATTTTAATAAATAGTATGCAGAAAAGTATTTTACTTCTACTCGATACTTTAAGGTATCATTGATATATCACACGAAGACCACCTTTGCCTCTCTAAACAATCAGTCAGATTAACCAATCAGAAGCGGATTTTATCCTGTCAATCATTTTGCACGTTCTCAGTAGGCAGTCCATATATGGGATTTGGAAGCAATATATGAAAGTGACGTGACATACGGCCAAGTATGGTGACCCATACTCGGAATTTGTGCTCTGCATTTAACCCATCCAAAGTGCACACACACAGCAGTGAACACACACACACCGTGAACACACACCCGGAGCAGTGGGCAGCCATTTATGCTGCGGCGCCCGGGGAGCAGTTGGGGGTTCGGTGCCTTGCTCAAGGGCACCTCAGTCATGGTATTGAGGGTGGAGAGAAAGCTGTACTTTCACTCCCCCCACCGACAATCCCTGCCGGACCTGAGACTCGAACTCGCAACCTTTGGATTACGAGTCCGAGTCTCTAACCATTAGGCCATGACTTCCCAAATATATTAACTTGGAGCATTCTGTGAGAAATGTTTGCAATTTCCTTTCTATCGACACCGGTATACACAGCCAAACATTCTAAAAGGAATAGAAAGAGGAAAATAAGGAGACCAAAGAGCGACAGAACAAAAAAAAAAAAAAAGAAAGAAGCAAAATGAGAGTAAACACTGGCAAAGCATTTGATCGCTGGAGGGAGCTGAGAGTTTCAAAGTGTTTTTAAAAATGGATGCCAAGCTCGCTTTGCTTCTGCTTAACAGGTAAAAATACCAAAGGGCAGGAAGGTCATGTCTGGTTCTGGTGGAAGTTTGTTATTTACAGTTCTTTCATAGAGATTATGTAATTTAGCAAAGATGTTTGTGAGTACATTTACATTTATGCATTTAGCAGACGCTTTTATCCAAAGCGACTTACATTGCATTCAAGTTACAGTTTTACATTTTATCAGCTGAGTAAGCAGTAATATTCAATTTAAGAAAAAAATGGATAAATTGAATTCAAGATATATATTCTTAAAAAACAAGACTGTCAATTTTTCTCAATGTATTTTATTGTGATTTTATTTTTAATGTAAAACAAGACAAAATACTGATTAAGAAAATGATTTTGCACTGTAATTTGTGTAAATTCAGTTATTATTTGGTCTTGTGGAATGTATGGAAATATGTTACAGTATGTGAATAGTTTAAATAAGGCAGTACAATACACACAGACACTTATGTACGCTTTAATTAAAAAAATTATCATAACAGATTATGCAAGAATTATACTTATGGCAAAACTGTATTGGTTAATATTTTGACCACTATGGCCACTAGGTACAACATCTGGTTTCAAGTTTATGGGCTGCTCAACAAGCATGATGTCCGTCCTAATGTGAAGCACGTGGCCTGAAGAAGGAAAAACTCCTTGTGGCTAAAGCACTTCTCTGGATTTAGAAATATATTTTATTAAGACTTTGTCACATATTTTTTATTACATTTTTATTGTCAGGTTTACAATATTGTTTTCTCAAAAAGACATTTGATGCCTGTGGTTGGTTAAGTAATTAAAACGGTTGAACACTTGTATAATATTATAAATGTAGTTTGAAGCACATTTATAGTTGAAAATAGATTTTGTTCCATGGAAAATGGAAACTCATGGTCCTCTGCTTTTCGTCCTCTTGGGCTCATAAATTGTTCAGTGGGTTTCGTAAATGAATAAATCAAGTATCCTGAGGTTCTGAATGAGTTGCCGGTAATACATGTGCGTCTTTGTATTTCGGGATTTCATATTTTAAGAACAGATTTCAGATGTTGTTTTTTTGACGTTCAAAGACATGTTGGTTATCAAATACATGTGGAACTATTTATGGAATGATTTTGGTGGTATATCCACAATTCTTTCAAGGAATGTGTTTCTTTGAGAGGAAAGCAAGAGGATAAGAAGTTAAGACAGCCTAACATGGCTTGACTAGTGCAGTTTATAGAGCATATAGAGCTATAGAGTGCTGCATCCGTGACGTCAAAACCCCGGAAGACTAATTCACCACTGGTTTCCTCAATATTTCCCTATGGGATTTTATAATGTTTTTTTTATTCATGAGTAAAATAAGGTCTGTGGTTAACATAATTTGATGATACTTTGACTTTTTTTTATATAATGTAAACTGCACACACTCACACCCCAAACATTCTTATGTAATTACTTATTAAAATAATAGATTTTGTTTTTCAAATAAACATAACTGCGGCAAAATTTGCATTTTTGGTATCGGTGTGTATAATTCACTAAGATTCTGTAAGTTAATTTTACCTCAGACCTTCTTTTACTCATTAATTGAAAACCCCCATTATTAAAAAACCACAGGAAAATCTTGATGGAAGCCATGACGAATAAGTCTTCCGGGTTTTGACATTATGTCTAAAGCAGAGCACTGGTCAAATCCAGTCTGTGAGTACTTGAGAGCAAACTGACTGCGTCTGCAACCATTCACATGAATATCTATATGAATTACATAATATCTATATGAATATCTATATCTGCAGTAGATATCAGCAGATGATTTTCATAAGATTTAGTTTGTCATTAATGTTAGATAATTCTGCATGTGTGAAAAATATTTGTTAATGGGGTCATATGATGCTATTTTAAAGATCATTATTTTGTGTATTTGGTGTAACAGAATATGTTGACATGCTTTAATATTCAAAAAACACATTATTTTTCAAATACTGTACATTATTGTAGTTCCTCTATGCCCCGCCTCTCTCAAACACGTCGTTTTCTACAAAGTCCCTCCTTCCGACAAGCACAGTCTGCTCTGATTGGCCAACTGACCCAGTGCATTGTGATTGGCCGAACACCACAAGCACGCGTCGGAAATGTAACGCCCCTTACCATAATCGCGAGCTTCAGCTTTCAAAGTAAATATAAAGACAATTAATAATGTCCTTAGTTTTACCATCAGTTCAAGCCTGAAAGGGGAACAGTCGCATGACAGACACAGTGATAATGCTCGTATATAGGCCTATTTGCAGTACACAAGCTGCGATTAAGAAAGCTGACTCCACTGAGATGTGACCCTGTCTCTCTCTCTCTCTCTCTCTCTCTCTCTCTCTCTCTCTCTGTCTCACACATGCGCGCACACACACACACGACACGCAAAACTCAGCATTTGAACAGTCACTAGCAAATACTTAAACTAATAACAAATCATACTTGCAGTCGCTGATTCAGAAGCACCAGTTTGTCATAGCAAAGTCAGAATTACCTCCTCTCCTCACGAAACTTGTCGTCCATACAATGCGTTGCACAAATTCGAACATCTGGGTTGTGCTGTTCTTTTGTAAATAATCTTAATGATTCCTAACTGCATCTACTTTCGGAAGGCCAAATAAAGTGCTTTTGCTTTCGCCTAGAAACACACAGCGTCTCCCTGTCATGGCTTCATCAACACTACTGCGGTTACTGAAACCACACCTTATGCAAATATTTACACATGGTGATGTAGACATGTGAGGGCGTGTTTGGATGAGCCGTTTTAGGGGGGCGTGGCAGAGTCTTAACTTTTATAAAGAATATCTCTTTGGTTTTGAGACTTTAGTCTTTGCAGATCTTATCTATGCACAATCAGCTGTAACACTCCAAAGAGAAAGGAAAACTTGAAATCGCATCATATGACCCCTTTAAAGCTTCTATGAATATTACTGATAATAAGAGAACCTTAGCAAATTGCTCTTAGCTTCTAATGAAAGGAGAAAACCGATTATAAACATTCTCAACTGGGAAACGTTATTCCATTTCAATGGGAATTGAATTGAAATTGTTGTGGTTTATTTTTACAACTGGCTGCACAATGTTGTGGTATTTTGGAAAACTCTTTGGTTTTTATAGTGTGATGACAGCATTTGAAATGTTGACCATGGTGAATGCATTGATGTGTCTGGAGCAGTTGAATGAGGTTTCTCTTTAGGAAGGAATAGAAGGAATGGTTCACAAATTTTTTTAAATTGCTGTTAATTTGCTCACCCTCAGGCCATCTAAGATGAAGGTGTCTTTTGCTTCAACAGAACAGTAAAGATTTAGCTTAAACCATGGTCCTTGGTGTCCATATATACAAGTCCATATGGCTACCGTCACTTTGAGAGTCAAAAAAGCATTTACAGACACCACAAAATTAAAACCTGTTGCTCCTGATATACTGAGCTCTTATGAAGCCAAACAATTTCTCTGTGTATACGTCATTATGCAAAAAGGAAGTTTTGTGACAGCATTCAGGACGGTTTGCCTGAGGCTATGGATTATAATGTTGTAATCATCTTATGTTGTACATCTTGGATGGGCTGAGGGGTGAGTAAGTTAACGGCAGTTTTCATTTCTGGGTGAACTTTTCTTTATAGCTCACAGAGATGGATTAAAAGCCACACGATTCTTATTTTGATTACATTGGTTGTTTAACTCTTCACAGAGAAATTCACTGTCTTGTATCCCAGTCGCAGATTACATTGTTATTTTCAGTGGTAGTACAAATATCAGTGCTCCGAGAGAAGTGGTACCACACACACACACACTAACACTCACAGATGGGTCCTGACTGCAGTCACCTCAGTGAGGTTGATTTGATGTAAATGTCTGCAGACAGCTCCCAAATGCATCCTCTACACTTCCCTGAGTTGTGCTCCGCTCACATTGTCACCTGCTTTCTTTCCCTTTTTGCTAAAAGCAGAAAAGTTCATTTCGCAGAGAACCCCCCATCTCTCTTTACCTAACAAACCCGATTGATTACTTGTCACCCCGTGGGTTGCTTCCTTACTTTTGTCACTTCAAATTCTCCCCATCATCCATCTGAGGCTCACAAGGACCCGCGCTACGTCAAAGAGTTATTTAAGTGAACCCCCTCAAATTGAGTTGTTGATGAAGCCACGCTCTGAGGTGAGAGATTTAGAGAACTGAAGCTAAACTGCAGCATCTAGAGCCAGGGAGAGGCATTTGTCTCTGCCACAGTGTCGGCGGGACATCAAGGACACTGATGTTTGTTAGCGGGGGAGCGAGGCTCAGCTGGAGGTGCAGGTACAGGTAGGATGAGGAGATGCAGAGTGACAGCAGTTCCAGGTAGCTGCCGATGCTGAATCCGTGGGGAAATGCTGAGCTCAGCAGTCTGAAGTGAAGTTAACAGAACAGGCAGCTTGCAAAAGTGCAGGGAGGAGTGTGAGGTGAGAAGGCACAGCAAACATGACTGAGCAGATGGGAATTTCTTATTGTTTACCAGAATCTGCTCATAAGGGAACGTGCTTTGGTTGTGAACGAGCTTGTGCTCAAAATTTTAAATATGGAAAAATCAGTGCATTACCTCAATTCATTACACTCTCTTGAAAGGAAAAGCATAGTTTATACTATATTTGCAAGTGGAGACATGTTTGTAATATTCTAAATCCAGCTAAATGTTTGTCCAGAGCCTTTGTATGAGCTTTGATGTCTATGACACACATCCTTAAGCAATTTTGCATGCTTTTTGTCCATCTGGAGAAATAAAAGGTGGAGAGTTTTGCTTTACTGCCATATATTATGCTTGCAAAGTTTGGCCCTTGATTGTCCACGCCATCAGGGTGCAGTGAAATAGATCACCATAAAAAGAGCTTCTCTTGGAGATAATTAAAGTTATAAGAAAGAAAACACATTTTGAGTGGGTGATTTTTTAAATTCAATGTTTACAGGGAATTTAAGGGGAACATGTTGTTGTCAAGCCCAATTTAAGAATAGCTCTTTGAAAGACAATTTGATGAAACCAAGATCCTGAAAGCTGTGAACCAGAAATTATTATCAAAATAAGGTATTAAAATAAGAAATCAGTTTCTTTATACTTTGTGTGCATTTGAAGGCCCTGTCAGCAAGCTGTCATGTGATTTAATATATCAGTGAAGACTTTTGATTTCTTTTATTGGACAAAAAATGAGACAATAATTTATGTTGTGGCGCTGAGCATTGTGCAGAGGCTCACTAGATTTACAGACAGGCCGAGCAGTCAAAAAACAAACTGTTCCTAAAACACCAGGGGATTTCAATTCTTTAAGTCATTTTTTGGAAGATTTCCCCTCCATTCCATTCCATTTCTTTCCTGTCCAAAGTTTCAATGCCTTTGATCATGGAACTGAAAGCAGAAGATGTGGTGCACATTGTGGAGAGAGCCAGCAATAGAGGCTGCTTCTGGTTAAACAGAGGGATTAAACCTCACAATCTTGTTTGGTGCACAGTCTGTTATTCAGTTCATATTCACATTGTGGGGATGTTACAAAGGAAAGGAAAGGCTTTTTATAAGTTTATTGCTTTCGCCACATTTCAGAGCGATGTAATCAAGTTTCAAGTTCAAGATTCAAGTTTTATTTGTCACATACACGAGTGTATAACCAGCAGTGAAATGTAAGTCAGGTCCGCTCCATGGACAAATATTGTTGAATACAACACAAGGGAAGTATACATAAAATAAAATGAATAAAAAATAAGATATAAAGAACAAAATATAAAATATAAAGTATAAAAGAATGTGCATGACAGTATGCTGTAGAATTAAATATTAAGATTGCATGACTGTACGAGAGAGGAATGTGCAAACAGGTTGAACATGGTTGACATGTAACAGCGATCACAAAAAATAAATATAAAAAATAAGATAATAAGATACCAAGACACAGAAAATGTTGTGTGCAAATGACACTGTCAGTATGAGGTAGAGAATAATGAATATCTTACTGATTGTTAGTGATTATAAAGTAAGACATGATGATGTTAAGAGGCTGAGTTTGAGTTAAGGAGTCTGATGGCCTGGGGGAAGAAACTCCTCCTAAGTTTCTCAGTTTTTGCCATTAGGCAGCGGAAGCGCTTACCAGATGGCAGCAGAGTGAAAAGACAGTTACTGGGGTGATTTGAGTCCTTGGTGATTTTGACAGCTCTGCTTCTGCAGCGTTTGAGGTAGATGTCCTGCAGAGAGGGGAGAGCAGACCCAGAGATGCGCTCAGCTAAGCGCACAACTCTCTGCAAGGCCTTGCAGTCTTGACTGGAGCTGTTTCCATACCACACTGAGATACACTGAGTCAATACACTTTCTATGGTCCCTGAATAGAAAGTTTTCAGGATTGTTGGTGAGACCCTGAATTTCCTCAGCTGTCGCAGATGGTACAGCCTGTGCCTGGCTTTCTTAACCTGTGTTTGAATGTGTGTAGTCCAAGTCAGGTCCTCAGAGATGTTTACACCGAGGTACTTGAAGCTGCTTACTCTCTCCACAGGGGTCCCACTGATCATAAGAGGAGTGTAGGGCAGCAGGTGTCTCTTTCTGAAGTCCACAATCAGCTCTTTAGTTTTGCTCACATTCAGAGAGAGACAGTTGTCCTGGCACCATGATGTAAGTCTCTCCACCTCATCCAAATAAGCGGTCTCATCATTGTTGGAAATGAGGCCCAGAACCACAGTATCATCAGCAAATTTGATAATAGATGTGGAGCTGTGAGAGGACACGCAGTCATGTGTGTAGAGAGCAGGGGACTCAGGACACAAGCCTGTGGGGCTCCTACGTTCAGGGTGATGGAGTTTGAGGTGAACTGGCCTACCTTCACCACTTGAGGTCTGCCGGTGAGGAAATCTTGAATCCAGTCGCAGAGTGAAGAGTTTAGGCCGAGGCCTGTGAGTTTAGAAGCCAGCTTGATGGGGACTATGGTGTTGAAAGCTGAGCTATAGTCTATGAATAGCAGCCTTGCATAGTTCCCATTGCTGCTGTCAATGTGTGTGAGGGAGGAGTGGAGTATGTGAGAGATGGCATCATCAGTAGATCTGTTGGGACGATAGGCAAACTGAAGAGGGTCCAAAGTAACAGGGATGGAGGAGCTAATGTGGCTCTTAACAAGTCTCTCAAAAACCTTCATGACTATTGATGTGAGGGCCACTGGACGATAGTCATTCAGGCAAGAGGGTTTATTGTTCTTAGGCACAGGGATGATGATGGAAATCCTTGGCACGTTCAGTGAATAGGGTATGAAATAGGACCTGAAAATCTAAAAATATATTTTAGATTATTGGATTTATGATAGCAATCTAAATATAATTGTACCTGACACTTTGTTTAGGTAGATTAGGGGGAGGGGGTGATACAAAACATTTAATTATCAGTAAATTGAATGAATTTGCCCATTGTTGAAAATAAAAAGTATGAATAATAATAAAAAAGAAACTTTATATTTTAAATTACTTTAAATATTTGCAAATGGTCAATGAGAACCTAACCTTTATAAAATGCTGTTCGTCACCTAAATATCATATGAACTCTTTTATTAATAAATTAATTTTATGAGTTTTGCAATTTATGCAGCCCTGTTGTCAAAATATGGGACATGTCTAAAAACACATTAAACCCTTTGTGTGGTTTTATTTTCAGACAGTAAACAGAAAAACACCAATATTACATTACAGTTATAATACTGATATTTTTATAACTAGACATACATCACAAATTTAATGAAAAAAATATAGAGAAAATGTCACAATAAAATGTATAAAATATAATAATGATATTTATTTGATCTTTTTTATTACAGTAACTTGAGTAACAGGGTTTCACAATTTTAGGGAAATTAACATTTTGGGGAAATTATGTCGTAACAGGGTTGTAGAATGTGAAATATGGTTTTGTTAATTAAAATTAGGTGGCCTTATATACTTTCATTTAAAGTACATAGTAAAGGCCACTTAATATAAAGTTGGACCTATATATATATATATATATATATATATATTACTACAATGAATATCAATTCATCAGATATTCATATAGATATTTAACAGATAGACACTGTGCTATTAATGTGTTTCAGCTTTTTCATGCTAGGTAAATAAATAAAGAAAAGCAATGGATTTGCACTTATGTAATCAATTTTTACACCCCAATTTTTTTTTTTTTTTATTGGATTATTGCATTATGTTTTACAAGGAAATGCTATTTTAGTCTTTTTACTTCAAATTTAATTTTCAATTTAGCGTTACTTGCCAGTTTCTTTGAAACTTATTAGCTATTTCTGAGTGAATTATTTTCAATGTACCATATTCATGAAAAGCGCCCTTTATTTTTGATAATCATTGTGCAAAGGCAAATCTGTTGTCTTCTAATCTGAATCCCTTTCCTCTGTGCTGTGAGTGCACATTGAAACAGTCGATTTAGGAGGACGTGTTTCCTGCAGGAGACACCTTGTCTATGAAACACCCTCTAATGAGGAGCGCCAGTGTCGCTGTGTGTAACCACGGTGACAGTCTTCCTGATCCAATTTCGAGGCAGATTCCGCTGGCTGCTGTCACAGGCATGTCTCATACAGCCCTCTTATGCTTTAGCCCTACAGTTCTGTATAAGTCAGTGCAGGAGAAGATCAAGAAGACCTTGAGGTCCTCCCGGACCATAGTGTGCACTGCTGATCTGGCATATGGCTGCTCAGTGGGTTTATTGTGTGCTTCAGCAGGGAGCTCTCCCAATCTTCCTCCATTAAACGGCAGAAAGGAATAACCTTCACTTGAACCCACTCGGGATATCACTATCGAGGTGCAGTCGGCTCTTCGTCTTCATTGCTTGAGAGAATAATGTACCTACTAATGTGTTAGATGCATTCCTTGAAAATCCCTCGCCATTCTTCATAGTCAACTCAGCTGTGTGATCTCACAAACTGATGACACAGATAAAACAGGCTTAAGATTTTATTGACATGTTTGTTTCTGCTTGTTAAATGTGTACTCAATATTTTTTGTCATTAAAAGTTTACACATAAAGGGGGGTCTAATGCTATTTCATGCATTCTGAGTTATTTGCACTGTTAAAGAGTTGGATTCTAATGCTAAACATGGCCAAAGTTTCAAAAAATGATTTGGATGTATGACATCCAAATGTATGAGTATTTCTGTGCCAAATTTATTTTCCCTTTCTGAGGGTTGTCCCCCCATAAAAATATAATTACAAACCACTCTGTGTATTGTAAATAATATAATGGACATACAGTATCTCATAGAAGTGAGTACATCCCTCACGTTTTTGTAAATATTTTATTATATTTTTTCATGTGACAACACTGAAGAAATGACACTTTGCTACAATGTAAAGTAGTGAGTGTATAGCTTGTATAACAGTGTAAATTTGCTGTCCCCTCAAAATAACTCAACACACAGCCATTAATGTCTAAACCGCTGGCCACAAAAGTTAGTACACCCCTAAGTGAAAATGTCCAAATTGGGCCGAAAGTGTCAATAATTTGAGTGGCCACCATTATTTTCCAGCACTGCCTTAACCCTCTTGGGCATGGAGTTCACCAGAGCTTCACAGGTTGCCACTGGAGTCCTCTTCCACTCCTCCATGACGACATCACGGAGCTGGTGGATGTTAGAGACCATGCGCTCCTCCACCTTCCATTTGAGGATACCCCACAGATGCTCAATAGGGTTTAGGTCTGGAGACATGCTTGGCCAGTCCATCACCTTTACCCTCATCTTCTTTAGCAAGGCAGTGGTCGTCTTGGAGGTGTGTCTGGGGTCGTTATCATGTTGGAATACTGCCCTGCGGCCCAGTCTCTGCTTCAGTATGTCACAGTACATGTTGGCATTCATGGTTCCCTCAATGAACTGTAGCTCCCCAGTGCCGGCAGCACTCATGCAGCCCCAGACCATGACACTCCCACCACCATGCTTGACTGTAGGCAAGACATACTTGTCTTTGTACTCCTCACCTGGTTGCCGCCACACACGCTTGACACATCTGAACCAAATAAGTTTATCTTGGTCTCATCAGACCACAGGACATGGTTCCAGTAATCCATGTCCTTAGTCTGCTTGTCTTAAGCAAACTGTTTGCGGGCTTTCTTGTGCATCATCTTTAGAAGAGGCTTCCTTCTGGGACGACAGCCATGCAGACCAATTTGATGCAGTGTGCGTCATATGGTCTGAGCACTGACAGGCTGACCCCCACCCCTTCAACCTCTGCAGCAATGCTGGCAGCACTCATATGTCTATTTCCCAAACACAACCTCTGGATATGACGCTGAGCATGTGCACTTAGCTTCTTTGGTCGACCATGGTGAGGCCTGTTCTGAGTGGAACCTGTCCTGTTAAACCGCTGTATGGTCTTGGCCACCATGCTGCAGCTCAGTTTCAGGGTCTTGGCATTATAGCCTACGCCATCTTTATGTAGAGCAACAATACTTTTTTTCAGATCCTCAGAGAGTTTTTTTGCCATGAGGTGCCATGTTGAACTTCCAGTGACCAGTATGAGAGAGTGAGAGCGATAACACCAAATTTAACACACCTGCTCCCCATTCACAACCTAAGACCTTGTAGCACTAACGAGTCACATGATACCGAGAGAGAAAATGGCTAATTGGGCCCAATTTGGACATTTTCACTTAGGAGTGTCACATGAAAAGATATAATAAAATATTTACAAAAATGTGAGGGGTGTACTCACTTCTGTGAGATACTGTATACTTAAAATATGAGTAAGTAGTAAAACAATAGAAATGCAAAAAAAAAAGCGTTTTAAGTTAAGAAACGTTTTGAGTCCCCCTCCCTTGCCTCACAGGGGTTTGGTCCACTGCCTGCTTTCCCCCTTTACCAATACACTCACAAGTCTGGTGGAGAGAACATAGCAAAGTCCCTTTCAATGAGTATGCATTTATTTTTCATTTTAACTCTCTGGAAACGGAGCGTAAAAGTGGACTTCAAAGTTTTTTTATCATGCTGCGCCCTCTATAGGACCAGCCTCAAGCTAAAAGCGTCATGGGAGAGTATTAAAGTCAACTAATCGACTAGTCGACTGGTCGGTGCAACGCCTATTCTAAAGAAGTGTGTTTTTGGTTGTGAGGGAAAGATAACCTTAACTTCCCAAATAACCCATCATTACGTGAACAGTGGATGCAGCAATAGAGTTTCGCAAGTGTGTTTCTTTGTTCCCGTCATTTCGGTGACAAATGTTTTACAAGGCCCAGTTCAACATTGGATTTGCACATCGTTTGATACTGAAAGATGGAGCGGTTCCAGCGATAAAAGATCCCGGTCATGATTTGGAACTGCAGGCGGTAAGTAAAACTGCATTAAATTTCGGTGTTTTGTTGGCAATCAGCGTGCAAGTGCTCGTGACTCTTTAGAGTATGATAAAATAAGATAAAACTAAAGACTCTTATTGATAAGATGGATTCAATACAATAGGTACTGAAGATTAACATGAAATTGGGCAAAACTGTGTGTTATGTCCCCTTAAAAAATAAAGAGTCATATGAGTTGTCGTTTTACAGAGAGAGGGTCGCCTCATGTGGGCAGCCATTTTGAGATCACATGAACGTCCCGCCCCTCTCCTCAGTGGCATGTGCTCCGGTTGAATTGTAAACACTGTCTATAATGCTTATCAATTTGAGCCCAATTGAGACCCAGAGGATATTAGTTGAAGAGGATCGTGCAGAACCTGTGCAAGCACGGCTCTTAATGGTATGTTTGGTTGTTGTTGTCTCATACTTTTAAATACGCTGCTATTTGTAAGTGCTACTGCTTCTGTTAGCTTTTAATATACGGTTTTATGCTGATTAAAGCTTTAATACAGCACAGCAACCGCACGCGCGTCCATGTATAAGGCTTCTCATAGCTGTGTGAAAATAAGTATATAATTGGAACAGTTTGTTGGAGCTTATCTGACGATCTGAATGAGAGAGAGAGAGAGAGAGCGAGAGAGAGAGATGCAGAGCAGGGCGACACGAGTAACAGTATTAAGAACCGCTGCTTTAATGATTTTGAAACTTGTGAATCCATTAGAATCGTTAGAAGACAGAATCACGATTCATATGAATAGATTTTTACATGCATCCCTAGTTTTCTCTTCCTCTTCTCTAAAGCAGGGCAGCTTGGCCTCGCCCCCTTTGCTGCATGCTCCCGGGGGCAGGGTTTATCTGGGTCTGTGTGTATCAGACCCGGGAAGTAACTCGTTGTAGTCCCTTACCTGTCGTTTTTGTAGGCATTAAACTGCCAGAATTTTAAAAGAGGATATCTCCGTTTGCATTGAACTTTCAGCGCCGCAACTCTGCAGATATTGTTTATGCTCAAACAGCAACATTACACACTAACTAATGTTAAAAAATTGAAATCGCAATCAACCACCCCTTTAAGAATAAAAATGTGTGTCTAAACAGGCTTATCGGTTTGTACATGTGTACAAGTTTGTGTGTTTATTTCAGAAAACTGAACAACAGCTTTTATAACAGTGCCAGACTGCTCCCTTTACTAGTCCCTTCTGTTTTCTTTCTGGTCCTGTAAATGTCATTCATAAATCAAGCAGCTCAGAAACCCTGCTCTTGACTCTTGAAGGTCTCCAACCAAAACATTTTCAATAAAGTCTTCTCGTGGTGTAAAATCATGACTCCTTCAACAAAGTGAAAGCAAAACAGGTTTGCCATGGAAAAATACACTGTTGAGGTATAAAACCCTCATGAGAGCTGTAAGAAATGCGTGATGATGTAATTTTTTCTTCATATGCAAATGTCTATCCACCAAAACAGGGGTTTGTGCTTCGGCTGAAAGGCATGGCAGTAAACCACACTGTCATGGTGTTGAGGTGTAAAATATGTTACTGGAGTGTATGACCTACTTTTCAGCAGTTGTTCATAATATATTCATTGGACTCCACATATTTATTGTTTCCTTAAAGGAATAGTTCACCTAATAGTTCCTTTTTTAAGCAAATATCACAAATGATTCTTTTTAAGAAGATCAAATTATTTATGAACACATTTCCTGTTTTATTTCTGCTTGTGCTCACATTTTGGCACCATGATTGTCAAGCATCAATATTACATTAATAATATTATTAGCAATATACAATAAACATAAATTAATATTAGAATTATAAAAAAATAATAATAACAGTAAATAAAAAAAATACTCAAGCTGTTTACTGCCTGGGTGATTTTGACAGACATGCGATTTTATAAATAATATTAAGTTAAGCAATTTTGTTGATTTATTATGTTAATTATAATTATATTCATAATTATATTATGAATAATAAGTTTTCCTTTTGAGTCTTTTTTCTTCATAATATATCAGGACAGTTGTATAATTACTTGACGTTATGTCCCCAAAAAGTTGATCTTAAGAGCCCTGTCCAATTTTATTCTATGAAAGAGAGCAGCATTAGCATTCTTCATGGCATCTTCTTTTATTTTCCATAGAAGAATAGATTTAGAATGACATGGGGGTGAATCAATTTTGACAGAAGTTTCATTTTTGGGTGAACTATGGACTAACTGGCTTGTCGGTACTTGTATTTCTGCGCTTGTATGCCTTTAAGTGTATGTTCATGTAATCCATGTGTCTGCTCAGCAGCAGCCGTTTAACCCAGCAGGTCACGTGACGTGAGTTTGTGCGGAAGGAGTTTCAGGAGGAGAGGGGAGAGAGGGAGCAGAGGAACAAATGTGAAACACACGCTCTGGCGGGACACACTGGCTTGGCCGTGGTTCGTTTGAGAGCCAGCAGTGACGGCAACATAGATCCAACTGTTTTACAGCCACTAACCAGTAACAAGTCCCTTTAGGGCTTACAGCTGCCAGCTGTGGGCCCTATCCATGCAGTCTCCGATTAAAACCAAAAGCTAAGTAAGACAGCATCTCTGTCAGCTTGCTGAAGTGTCCTCCTCTTCCTGGATCCACATGAGTGAATCATATGGTGGACTTGGCCGGGTGCACCGGAACAGGAGAGAAATTCAAACAGTGTGATGCATGCATTAGGACATGTTGTTGCACATGTGGTGTGTGATAATATCATCTGTCGTAATGTGAATTAAGTAGCCAATGCATCTCAGGGACTTTGGATGTTTCATGGCTGGACATGTTTAGACTTTAGGTTGTATCTGAAGCCAGCTGCAGTATGTATATGTTGGTTTATTAATCTAAAGGTTGTGTTTAGCTGCAGTATGCATCTATTGGTTTTTCCCTTCAGGCTCTATTACATGAAGTTTGCTGACTCATCTTTTTGTCCACACTGGGCAGTAAATGGGTAGGAATAGCAATAGTCTATTGTCGCCTGACAATATTGTGTTTACAAATGAAAATTTCTATTTAAAAGTGTATTTTGTGTTGAATATGCTTTTTTGTTACATATAAACTTTCTCTTAGGAAAAAGTCTAATAATTATATAAAATTATATGGATATAATTAATTAATAAATATATTAATATATTATTATTTTAAGAAGATTGTTCATGCTGCTCTCTTCCATGCAATGCAAATTTTATAATAATAATAATAATGATAAAATAAAAAAAACTATGAAAAAGATTTTCATTGTATGGAAGAGAACAGCATGAACATTCTTTATATATACAGTCAAACCAAAAGTTATTCAGATACCAGACATAATTTTTGATATTTTTTTACTAGTTGGTGCAGGACACTAAGGCCCAGTTTCATAGACAGGGCTTAGCCTAAACCAGGATTAGGCCATAGTTCAATTAGGACATTTAAGTAATTTTTATAAACATGCCTTAGAAAAAACATTACTGGTGTGCATCTTGAGCCAAAACAAAGGCACTGATATATTTTAAGATCAGTCATTGCAAGTTTCTTTCATTTGAAACAGCTCAGACTTACATTTTAGTCTAGGACTAGGCTTAAGCCTTGTCTGTGAAACCGGGGGTATAGTTCATTTATGAAAGTGAGGATAGCAAAATAAAGTAAACTGTGACATATTATACCCAAAAATTCTTCATACAGTGGACTGCCAGTAAAATTGATAAAAATTTGGGGCCAAAAATTATTCAGACACTTTGACCTGACCATGTTTTGCTTAAGTGTTTTTTTCTTTAAATGCTAATGCGAACGTTTTACACCACAGACTGAACAAAATTAAGCATTGCTTGGTAATTTGTTGACCTAAATTGGTATTATCAAATCGTGTACTTAAATTTAACAACTGACTGCTGACAGCTATTCAACCTAATTCATTACATACCTTTCTATATAAGTTATCTGACATTATCAAGATGAATTTGTTCTGACACAGTTCTTGTCATATTTTATTACCATTAGCTAAACTATAGCGAATAAACTGTCATAATGTGAGAAATGTTGAACCAATTTTGGTTTGACTGTCTGTATGTATATATATATATATATATATATACACATATACATACACACATATACAGTATATATATATATATATATATATATACACACACACACACACACACACACACACACATGTATACATATATGGTAACACTTTATTTTAAGGTGTCATAATACAGAGTAATTACCTAATTAAGTACTTAGTAGTAGCCGTTGTACTTACATGAAATAAAATGTACTTACCATGTAACTAAGTTATGGAACAGCCTGTAATTACAGTTTGTAATTATGTAGATGTAATAGGCAGCTACTGTTACACATATGTAAGAGGCCGAGTCTGTTACATAGCTACTTGTACACTTAAGTGCAATCTTGATAAAACTTTATTTTAAGTAGCTTATGCCTGTGTAATATTCTGTCATTTTAATGTAATTGAAAAGGTAGTACAGGTATTTAAGCTGTGAACTGGTGTGTTAAATCAAACTAAGGTGCAGCTGGATAAGGTGTACAGTATAGATACACATGACGTACACTTAAGTACATTCTTGATACGCTTTATTTTAAGTAGCTTGTTTGTGTAATATTATGTAATTGAAATGTAATTAGAAATGTATTACATGTATTTTAGCTGTGTACTGGTGGGTTAAATCAAACTAAGGTGCAGCTGGATAAGGTGTACTGTATAGATACACATGAAGTACACTTAAGTACAATCTTGATACACTTTATTTTAAGTAGCTTATGCCTGTGTATTTACATTTATAATTATGTTGTATAAAGTCTGCAACACATATGTAACAATCTTTTGGTTACATAAGTAGCTGTGTAACAGACTCGGTCTGTTACATATGTGTAACAGTAGCTGCCTATTACATGTACATAATTACAAACTGTAAGTATAGGCTGTTCCATAACTTAGTTTCATTGTAAGTACATTTTGTTTCATTTAAGTACAACGGCTACTACTAAGTACTTAATTAGGTAATTACTCTGTATTATGGACACCTTAAATATATATTATATATATATATATATATATATATATATATACATATATATATATATATCTTTAAATATATACATAGGAAAATGTTTGCATATCAATTATTTTTTTATTTAATTTGTGCCAGTTATCCATATAGGTATTCCAATTCTAAAAATGCTTTGAGAAAATATTCCTTTCGCAGATTGCCTCTGAGGGTGTTATTTAGACAAGGATTAATATACATGACCATCTGCTTTCACATTCACTCTTTTGCAGCTTCTTTCAGTTCAGTGAACTAAAACTCAAGTAGCCTTTCCTCATCTGACCCCATCATACAAGTTCAAATGACAAAACTCTCAACTATTCCCAGGATATGACCTTCCCCATAAATATAAATTGCACTTTTAACAGCTTTAAAAGCAGTCTTTGGCTATAATATGGGTTACTATTCAGTATTTACATGCAGTTATCCTTAAAATGTATACTCTCTGCACCTA